>JACAGA010000002.1:22450840-22646336 GCA_029231665.1 Morus indica
GCCACGGCCCTTGCCTGGGCAGGGCCTGTGGCCCCTGCCTGGGCAGGGCCTGCGGCCGGCCCTATGGCCCCTGCCTAGGCAGGGCCTGCGGCTAAGCCCATGCCCCGCCAGGGTTTCAGAAAACCCTGCGCGGCTCGCTAGGGGCCGCGGCCCTTGCCTGGGCAAGGCCAGCGGCAGGGCCTGCTGGAACCCTAGCGCATACTAGGGTTTCCGAAACCCTAGTCTGCCGCACTGCCAAAACCCAAGGAAGGGTCTGGCGGCTGGGCTTGTGGCGGAGGCTGGGAGTCGTGCGGCGGCGGCGGCGGCACAAAAAAAATATTTTCTGGAAATTTAAATTACAAAATTTCCTATGCCCTTTAATGGCTTACATTATTTTCTAGAGAAAAACATAAACCACCAACGTGGTGTAATTAAAAACCTAGAGCCAATCGATCGGGATTCAATCACATATACAATCAAAACAATTTTGAATTCATCATATATTCATGCAAGATGCCAATATCAACACATCTCATACATTCAATCGCATAAACATAAATCATGCATGATCAAAAGCCCTAGGCTCTGATACCAATTGTAGGATCTTATTGTGATTTATATATGAAAAATCACTTGAACAACAACAATATTGTAGGCGGAATTTCAAAAATTTTATCATATCCATTTAATTCAAAATTAAACGTAAACCACAACGAGAGATGCATGCATGATATATGTTTATAGACAAAGGATTAGAATATCACACATACCTTTGTGACGATTGAATTAAATGACCGCAAGGATCTTGTCTCACTATCTCACGTTCCAAGATGGAGAATTGCCGTGAAACAAGATCGTTGTTTACTGCCACGATCACACCAAAAACCACTCGTTGATTCAAAGCTATGACTCTATGGTATTTGGGATGAGAGAGTGGGCTCTTTTCAAAAACCTAAGGAAACTGTTTCCTTCTATTTTGTCTCTACAAAATCCGGCCACCCTAAGGAAAAGTGTGATCTCTTTTTCTTTTCTCAAAAGAACTCTCTTTTTTAGGGTTTTCAATAATATCCTTATATAGGAGGAAATTCAAAAACTCAAACCCTAGATGGGATTTTCGAATTTCTCCTTAACCCTTGGATTGAAATCCGAAAATCTCTACATGGCTTAGGGATTTCCGAATTTTTCCAAAAATAATATATCACTTTTCTCTTTCCTTTAGTTGCCAAATAAAATCATGTTTAAATTTCATTTTGAATTTTAATTTAATCTATATTAATTTCGAAATTCAAAACTCATTCCTTTTATTTTTCAATTATCGAATAAATGAAAAATAACACAATGAATTTAAACATAATTATCAGTTTCTGTTGTTCCCATTTATTAGAGCTAGCCTTGAGACCGAATGGACCCATATGAACAAAGCTATGGAATTACAATATTCGACTAACTCATCTCTATAAGTTATCGACATATTTAATTCCGACATCGTACAACTCCACTAAAAGTTCGATGCCGAATAATCTCTCGATTCATGTGCGCTAATTTTCTTTTGGTGTTGATACAATTTATCACACGGTCCACAGTGTAAATGCATTATTATCCTTCGTAAATATCAGTGATCAGAATGGTATATAATATTACCGTTTTACCATTCCAATCATTATTTCCTCAACTCCTTTATATGACTGTGAATAAGAAAGACAAACGTTCGTAAGATGTCTCGTACATGTCACGATGTCTTAATCAATGAATATCATCATTGAATACCAGGCCTGGTTTATTTATTCACACACCCGTCAATAAAGCATGAGGTGATATTATTTCTTACGAATTCCATATCTGTGAATCACATAACTCCAACTTAATATTGTCATGATCCCAATGACCGAGATGTCGTTCAATAACTGTGAACTAATCGCATTGGTGAATCAAAGATCATGAGATACTAAGTTGAGCTATGCATTCACTTCAGGATTAAGATAATTATACAAATATACTTAAGTTGTGATGATTAGGTTTAGAGTTGTGTAAACGGTTTTTACTCTAACCTAATCAGTCACATGGTCTATTCAACATGTTGCGAGCATGTCTAGATCAACCACAGAGTCCAACTCCCATGCTCCGAGACCAACATCACATGGTTCGATCTAACAGTCATAATTGGATTCGATTGCCCAATCAATCCTAAGACTGCGAATATCTGTTTTAAACTGTATCAGAAGAGTTTGTCCGGCAGGGTTCCCCTGACTCTTCTTTCGTTGGTAACAGTTTATGGACTAAGCAATATTACTAACACTCTTGAGCATGTGTCAAAACATAACTTTATCTTATTTTATAAAATCAGCAAAATAATAATGTCTTATATTTGTCATTTCATAAATAACAAATTACATCCCACTTTATGGACACATTTCCAACAAACTCCCACTTGGACTTAAAGTAGGTGTGTACAATCTCGCATGCCCAAACCTTCCAGATGCCTATCGAAGACTTTACCAGATAAAGCCTTTGTGAATGGATCGGCCAAGTTGTCATGTGTAGATATCTTTGTTACTTCAACATCGCCTCTTTGTACAATCTCACAGATGAGGTGGTATTTCCGCTCTATGTGCTTGGACCTTTTGTGGCTTCTAGGTTCCTTAGAGTTTGCTACAGCCCCACTGTTATCGCAATACAGTACCATGGGCCTATCAGCTTTCGGAACAACTTCCAGTGAAACAAGGAACTTCTTAAGCCATACAGCCTCTTTCGCAGCTTCACAAGCTGCCACATATTCGGCCTCCATGGTGGAGTCAGCTATGCAAGTCTGCTTGATACTCCTCCATACCACCGAACCTCCATTCAGGATAAACACTGATCCTGAAGTGGATTTCCTGGAATCCTTATCCGATTAGAAATCGGAGTCGGTATATCCCGTCATAGTCAGGTCAGTACCTGAATATACAAGCATATAGTTCCTCGTTCTCCTAAGATACTTAAGGATATGCTTCACAGCAACCCAGTGCTCGGGTCCAGGGTTTGACTGAAATCTACTTACCATGCCTACTGCGTAGCATATATCAGGTCTGGTGCAAAGCATCGCATACATGAGGCTTCCTACGGCTGAAGCGTAAGGAACTCGGCTCATGTCTTCCTCTATGGCTTCTAGGCTCCTTAGAGTTTGCTACAGCCCCACTGTTATCGCAATACAGTACCATGGGCCTATCAGCTTCCGGAACAACTTCCAGTGAAACAAGGAACTTTTTAAGCCATACAGCCTCTTTCGCAGCTTCACAAGCTGCCACATATTCGGCCTCCATGGTGGAGTCAGCTATGCAAGTCTGCTTGATGCTCCTCCATACAACCGAACCTCCATTCAGGACAAACACTGATCCTGAAGTGGATTTCCTGGAATCCTTATCCGATTGGAAATCGGAATCGGTATATCCCGTCATATTCAGGTCAGTACCTTAATATACAAGCATATAGTTCCTCGTTCTCCTAAGATACTTGAGGATATGCTTTACAGCAACCCAGTGCTCGGGTCCAGGGTTTGACTGGAATCTACTCACCACGCCTACTGCGTAGCATATATCAGGTCTGGTGCAAAGCATCGCATACATGATGCTTCCCACGGCTGAAGCGTAAGGAACTCGGCTCATGTCTTCCTCTTCTTGAGGAGTCTTGGGAGACTGCTCCTTAGAGAGGGATACTCCATGTCTGAAGGGTAGATAACCCTTTTTGGAGTTTTGCATAGCGAATCGGTCCATTACCTTATCGATGTAGGATTCTTGAGACAGTGCCAATTGTTTGTTCTTCCGATCTCGAAAGATCTGAATTCCCAAAACATAGGCAGCTTCTCCTAGATCCTTCATGTCAAACTGCTTTGCCAGCCAGAGCTTAACCTCAGTTAGTCTTCCTACATCATTTCCAATGAGTAGTATGTCATCTACATATAAGACTAAGAAAACCACTTTGCCTTCTTGTATCAGCTTATACACACAAGGCTCATCCATTGACTGAACAAAACCATAAGTTTTAACAGTCTCATCGAATCTGCTATTCCATGATCTGGATGCCTGCTTCAGTCCATAAATAGACTTCTGCAATTCGCAAACCTTTTCTTCTAGACCCTTTTCAATGAATCCATCTGGTTGTGCCATGTAAATGCGCTCATCCAGATTGCCATTCAGAAAAGCTGTCTTTACATCCATCTGCCAGATCTCATAATCTAAAGCAGCAGCAATGGATAGAAGAATTCGGATGGATTTAAGCATGGCTACCAGAGAGAAGGTATCCTCATAGTCGATGCCTTCTTTCTGGGTGTAGCCCTTGGCTACCAGCCTTGCTTTGAATGTCTCTACATTCCCATCCGGACCCCTCTTCTTCTTGTAGATCCATTTACACCCTACGGGTTTTACCCCTTCAGGAGGATCTACTAGAGTCCATACGCCATTTTATACATCGATTGTATTTCGGTGTCCATGGCTTCATGCCATAGGTTTGCTTCAGAACTTTCCATGGCCTGCAAGTAGGAGACAGGTTCGTCGATGTCTAAATCTGAGACTGCATATAATGCGTCTCCATAAGACATGTACCTATCAGGTTGTCTCACACCCCTCCCACTACGTCGAGGCTCCACTGGTGTTAGTTCTTGTTGTGGTTCATCTGTTGTCGGTTCAGGAATAGATTGCGGATATGTTGCATGAACATTTTCACCAGTCAATCCCTCAAGTACAAGCTTGCTTCTTGGCTTCATATTCTTTATAAAATCCTCTTCCAGAAAACGAGCATTCGTGCTGACGAATGTTTTCTGATCAGTAGGACTCTAAAAGATATAGCCTTTTGTTCCTTTGGGATATCCTACAAATAGGCACAGTTCTGAACGACTAGTCATCTTACCAGTCTTCTTTCTAAGCACATGTGCCGGACAACCCCATATTCTGGTGTGGCCAAGAGATGACTTCTTGCCACTCCATCTTTCATATGGAGTTCCAGGTACTGCCTTAGATGGAACTTGGTTCAGAATGTATGCTGCTGTTTCCAATGCATATCCCCAAAAGGAATCTGGAAGAGATGAGTAACTCATCATTGATCTAACCATGTCTAATAGAGTTCGATTCCTTCTCTCAGACACGCCATTCTGCTGAGGAGTACCTGGCGCGGGCAGTTGAGAAAATATACCTTCTTCCTTAAGAAAGTCTTCGAACTCTCCCAGCAAGTATTCACCACCACGATCAGATCGTAGTGTTTTGATCTGTTTATCTAATTGCTTTTCAACCAAGGCCTTGAATTCTTTGAACTTTTCAAAGGTTTCAGACTTTTGACACATTAGATAAATATGACCAAAACGAGAATAGTCATCAGTGAAGGTTATGAAATATTCATATCCTCCTCTTGCTTGGATATTGAATGGCCCACATACATCACTATGGACGAGTTCTAGGCATTCATCAGCTCTATTACCCTTTGCTGAAAAGGGTCTCTTGGTCATTTTTCCTTCTATGCAGGATTCACATGTAGGTAGTGAGCCTACACTTAAGGTTTGCAAGGGACCGGCTCTTACCAACCTTTTAATCCTGTCAAGGCCAATATGTCCAAGACGTAGATGCCATTTGTAGGTTTGATCAATTGAGTCTAACCTCAATCTCTTACTTTCTCTCATTGAATCATCATTCAATTCAGTATCGCAAATCGTTGGAATATTTGGTTTCACGTAGAACAGATTGTTTATCATGACTGTAGAAGTAATCATGAAGCCATTCTTTAGAATCTGAATAACATCATTATTAAAATCCAAAGAATATCCTTGCTCAATCAAACGAGCCACAGAAATAAGGTTTTTCCCAAAAACCGGGATATAATAAACATTGTTCAAAACAATAAAACTGTTCTCAAAATTAATTTAATACTTCCAACGGCTGTTGCTGATACTGATGCTCCATTCCCCCAGCGGAAGTTGAACTCGTCCTTGCTAAGCCTTTTGTTTTCCCTGAACCCCTGCAGAGAACAACAAACATGATTAGTGGCTCCAGAGTCTACAATCCAATAGAAAGTAGAGTCAGCCACAAAACAGGCTTCGGTAACAAGCAATGTACCTTTAGCTTTGACCTCCTTGAGGTATGTAGGACAGTTACGTTTCCAGTGGCCAGACATTCCGCAATGGTGACATTTGTCAGTACTCTTGTCTACCTTTGCAGCGTTCTTGCCTTTTGCAGCCGGCTTCTTCTTGTTACTGCGGGCTTTCTCCTGTTTCTTGGCACCAGAGGTGGAAGGCTTCGCTTCAGTAAGGTTTGCCTTTCCATTCTCCTTTTTGCCTTTAAGCATCAGAGTTTCCGTAGTTCGAAGCTCCATCATGAGTTCTGGGAGTGTATAGCTCAACTTATTCATAGAGTAGTTGAGTTTGAAGTTGTCAAACATCTCCGGGAGAGTCTCTAGGATCATATCCACTTGAGTCTCTCCATCTATTTCAGCTCCCATGAGCTCCATCACATTCAGGTGACTTATGATCAATAGCATATGGTCCCGAACAGGAGTGCCGGATTTCATCCGGCAGTTCATGAAGTTGCGCACTGCAGCTTGCTTGGCTTGACGCCCCTGGCTTCCGAACATTTCAGAGATGCTGTAGATCATATCTGCAGCCGTCAGCAGGTTCCGATGTTGCTGTTGCAACACATTGCTAATTGATGCTAAGATATAGCACCTAGCAATCTCATCGGAACGCATCCAAGCAGTGTATGCGTCTCGCTCTTCTTGAGTCGAATCATCATTCGGCTCAAGAGGACAGGGGGTGGTGAGCACATGCTTGTGCTTGTCTACCGTCAAGACGATATCGAGGTTACGTTTCCAGTCAACGTAATTTTCACCCACTAGTTTGTTTGTACTAAGAATTTGCGCGATCGGGGATAAAGACATAATTGCTGAAAAAGAAAATAAAGCGGTGTTGGTAATTTGCTTATATTTAAGAGAAGTATGATGCATGAATGCAAATACTTAAACATAAATAAAATCCTTAAAAAAAATGTTTCATCTATGGTGTTGCGATCATAAACGGCAACACGTCCCACCTAGGGGTGGCGTCCGTGAAGACTCCTATCGCATCGAGACTCCTCTCGTTTGGTTCACTTTACAAGATGTCTCTACATCTAGTGCAACCAATCACCATCTTTTTGGTCACCTTAGATCCATTGCCTAGCTCCTATGGGGGATTACAATGATCTTTAGTCTAAGTGTTTAACCGACTTATCGACTCTAGAGGTTGTTATGAACTAACGATCCATCTAGGGATGGTCTCGCCTCACTACTTCCTTTTCGAGTCTTATCTTCTATAAGCAACCTGATGACTCCTTAGCGACCTGTTTCATGGGTTTCTCCCATTGAAGTGAGGACCACTAAGGTGGTTCTTAACCTATCCACATGTCACGATCAGGCTAAAGTCGGAGACCTTGGGAACGTTTCAACGCAAACGACCCTCCCACTTAGCTTTTTGAAAAAATGGATTTTGTTTTGAAATTAAGTCCAATTAATAATTCAACAAAATTATAACCCTTATAAATTTGTTGTATTTTATAACTCTTTATAAAATTTACCCATTGCATTTATTATTATAACAATTTATAATATTAAACTACAATGATGCCTGAACATGCTTGCATGGCAATTTGATATTGGCATCTCTATATCCTATATGGCATGTTATAATGATGCGAGATTAAATAATAAATCATACATTTACAATTTAACCTCTCTATGGCTCATTTCTAATTACAACACATAAAAACAAATGAAAATAATTACAATAATTTTCTTCATCTTGTCTTCTTGGCATCTTCTCAATTTTCTCTTCTCTTGATCCCTGAAAAGTGAAAATAAAAAAATATTTTTTTTTTTTGTTTGGGCTGGGCCCGGGACAATCCTGGGCCCACCTTCTCCTCGGCTGGGCCAGGCCCTGCCTGGCGCAGCATGGGCTGCCAGGCCAGGCAGGCCTTGCTCCCATTACTTGGGCCGCGGCCCTTGCCTGGGCAAGGCCAGTGGCCGGGCCTGCGGCCCTTGCCTGGGCAAGGCCTGTGGCCGGGCCTGTGGCCCTTGCCTGGGCAAGGCCTGTGGCCCGTGCCTGGGCAGGGCCCGTGGCCCTTGCCTGGGCAAGGCCTGTGGCCCGTGCCTGGGCAGGGCCCGTGGCCCTTGCCTGGGCAAGGCCTGTGGCCGGCCCTTTGGCCCCTGCCTAGGGGCCGCGGCCCTTGCCTGGGCAAGGCCATCGGCAGGGCCTGCGGCTCCTGCCTGGGCAGGGCCTGCAGGCCCGCTAGGGTTTCAGGAAACCCTAGCGCATACTAGGGTTTCCGAAACCCTAGTCTGCCGCACAGCCAAAACCCAGGGAAGGGTTTGGCGGCTGGGCATGTGGCGGAGGCTGGGAGTCGTGCGGCGGCAGGCGACGGCGGCGGCGGCGGCACAAAAAAAATATTTTCCGGAAATTTAAATTACAAAATTTCCTATGCCCTTTAATGGCTTACATTATTTTCTAGAGAAAAAACATAAACCACCAACATGTGTAATTAAAAACCTAGAGCCAATCGATCGGGATCCAATCACATATTCAATCAAAACAATTTTGAATTCATCATATAGTCATGCAAGATGCCAATATCAACACATATCATACATTCAATCGCATAAACATAAATCATGCATGATCAATAGCCCTAGGCTCTGATACCAATTGTAGGATCTTATTGTGATTTATATATGAAAAATCATTTGAACAACAACAATATTGTAGGCGGAATTTCAAAATTTTTATCATATCCATTTAATTCATAATTAAACGTAAACCACAACGAGAGATTCATGCATGATATATGTTTATGGACAAAGGATTAGAAAAATCTCACATCCCTTTGTGACGATTGAATTAATTGACCGCAAGGATCTTGTCTCACTATCTCACGTTCCAAGATGGAGAATTGCCGTGAAACAAGATCGTTGTTTATTGCCACGATAACACCAAAAACCACTCGTTGATTCAAGGCTATGACTCTACGATATTTAGGATGAGAGAGTGGGCTCTTTTTCAAAAACCTAAGGAAACTATTTCCTTCTATTTTGTCTCTACAAAATTCGGCCACCCTAAGGAAAAGTGTGATCTCTTTTTCTTTTCTCAAAAGCACTCTCTCCTAGGGTTTTCAATAATATCCTTATATAGGAGGAAATTCAAAAACTCAAACCCTAGATGGGATTTTCGAATTTCTCCTTAACCCTAGGATTGAAATCCGAAAATCCCTACATGGCTTAGGGATTTCCGAATTTCCTTCCCCATTTTGGAGCAAAATTCGAAATCCCCTTAAGGCAAGGGATTTCCGAATTTTCCCAAAATAAAATCTCACTTTTCTCTTTCCTTTAGTTGCCAAATAAAATCATGTTTTAAATTTCATTTTGAATTTTAAATTAATCTCCATTAATTTCAAAATTCAAAACTCATTCTTTTTATTTTTCAATTATCAAATAAATGAAAAATAACACAATGAATTTAAACATAATTATCAGTTTCTGTTTTTCCCATTTATTAGAGCTAGCCTTGAGACCGAATGGACCCACATGAACAAAGCTATGGAATTAAAATATTCGACTAACTTATCCCTATAAGTTATCGACATATTTAATTCCGACATCGTACAACTCCACTAAAAGTTCGATGCCGAATAATCTCTCGATTCATGAGCGCTAATTTTTCTTTTGGTGTTGATACAATTTATCACACGGTCCACAGTGTAAATGCATTATTATCCTTCGTAAATATCAGTGATCAGAATGGTGTATATAATATTACCGTTTTACCATTCTAATCATTATTTCCTCAACTCCTTTATATGACTTTGAATAAGAAAGACAAACGTTCGTAAGATGTCTCGCACATGTTACGATGTCTTAATCAATGAATATCATCATTGAATACCAGGCCTGGTTTATTTATTCACACACCCGTCAATAAAGCATGAGGTGATATTATTTTTACGAATTCCATATCTGTGAATCACATAACTCCAACTTAATTTTGTCATGATCCCAATAACCGAGATGTCGTTCAATAAGGATAACACTGTTCCATTCTTAATGAGAATGACATGTATCAGTAATGTTCTAATTAAAGATTCTAAACTTTAATTAAATTTATTACGAGCATTGCTTTTTGATTATTTTCCTTAAACATTATCCTTTCGCATACAACACTTATATACAATGTTTAAGGCCACATAAATAATCATGGAATTTTCATTTGATATTCATAGAATATTCACAAATATGTACACATAAAATGATGAATACTCTTTTATTAAATAAATAATAAATATCTTATTACATCTCATGCTTTTAGGATACCATTCCCAACAATTCTTAGGATTAATTAATCTAATTAATAATTCTTCTATATAATTTAATTACATTTTCTAAGTAAATTAAGTAATTAGGTTTACTAATTAGTTAACTAACTTTTCCCTTAATTTATTTTTTACATTTGGATTAACTAATAAATTTTAATTGATTAATTAGTTAATCCTTGTTAAGGTTTCATTAACCTACTTGATTTAATTGCCCTTTATTAACTAATTATCCTTCTTTCATCCCTAATTAATTAATTAACTCTCCATATAAGTCACATTCATTAAATTTCTATTAATTAACTAATAAGTTAACTTTTTTTTTATTTACGTAATTAAATTTTGTTAATTTTTTAGATAGTTTCGATTTATTTGACACTTACTTTCTGCCAACGATTGGATGTTGGAACTAACTAAGTTGATTTCCAGATGGTATACTTTAAGGTCACATATTTGTTCTTCTCTAAGTATAATTGTCTCTTTTTCTATTCCCAAACGTTTTTAAGACGAGAGAATTATATATCCTTCCCCTAAAGTTATGAGACTAATTAAAAGTACTATTTTAAAAATTTCTACGCCTTTAACTTTAGTCAAACATTTTGACCATGTATTAAAGACTAAGAGGATGTTTGGTCCATGGATTAGAACCATGTGATTAGAACTATTTTCAATTTACGTGTGTTTTTTATGAGAAAAAATACTATAGCGAACCACGAACCATGATTCGAATCAGGAGACAAATCCCCCAACCAAACAACCCATAAAATACCTAAGATATTTTGATCGCACAGATTTTCTTGTGATAAATTCAAACCCTAACGAGTGCGCTCTCTCTCTAACATTTCTCTCTCCCTGCCGCCCTTCTCTCTCTCTCCCCACTCCTTCCCTCTATCTTCCCGTCCTTCTCTCCGGCCATTCTTCCCATCATTGCTGTCGTAGTTGAAGTCATTGCTGTCGCGTGGGAAGCCCGTCATGCACCGCCCTTATTACCGTTTCTTTTTTTTTTTCCTTATCAATTCTGATTTTTTATTTTTACTTTTTTTCTATGCATTATAGTCTAGTTTTGTGGTCTGGGTGAACACTCATCGACGTCAGCTAATTGTTGGATATCTTGTAGAATATTTATTCTTGATCTATGTTTCTCTATGTTTGATAAATTTGTGGAAAAATTTTTATTTGCTTTGGATTTTTGTATTTTTCTCGTGTTTTTCCCCTAGACGTGTGATTTTTTTGGTTGGATCTCTATTCAATTTTTTTAATTTTTGTTATGAATTTTTTGTTCGATTTAAAATGATCTCAACACAATCTAAACAAGATTAAAAAAAAAATCTAGCAATAAATCTAAAAATACCATAAAAAGTATTTGAGATTTAGGCATACATTCAAGTGGACAAACGAAAAATACCTCTCCGGTAGAACCTGGAAATAGGAAGAAGAGTTGCAAGAGGTGCTCTTGAGCTCCTCCCTCTCTCTACCCCTTCCATGTTTACAGCACACACATACAAGCACAAACCCCTTTGTCTAAAGAAGGGGTGCTACCTATATAAACCGAATAGGCCTGAGGGCTTTTAACCAATATTCATTCAAAGAGTATTTAGTCCAATGGGCTGTTCAAATATTATGAGGGAGGGCATTCATATGCCTAAAGCAAGTCAATAAAACAAGTCTCCATCCCATTATAACCTATATTAAACATACATGTATTTATTAATTCACATTAACTAAGTTGTCCATAATATCTTTTATTTCATTAAAGAGTAAATTATTATGTTTATGGAAGTTCACATAAAAATATTCCAAGAGTCTCCCACTTGGACGACAGAAACATACAACAAACATTCACGCATCATAACATAAGCATCAACTAAAATCTCACATAATAAACACAACCCCAAAACAATCATGCATAATAACGTATCAACAGGATACAATCATTATACATAATTTGACTCTAGAGATTCATCAAAGCATGGTGACAACTTAATATATGGATCGAAAACTATCGAATGTCTCATTTTTTCTTGTCACATTATCCACCAAAAATGTGTGTCAACATAATATCACATACAAAGTGACAAGATCCATAATTATGCATGTATTATTTAAGGCATAAGCAATCCTTATCAATAATAATAAGTCACACACAAATGATAGTAGCTCCCACTAACTCAATACAACTACAGGCTCCTTACAGTCCTGAGTGGGATGCGTGTTCTTAAAACACCTAATAGGTAAGCCATTAGTGGAACTACCAACATGTTTATAGGTGTGCTTTCAATAACAATGAGGTATTTTAAAATTTCTCTTTACAAAATAGAACAGACTATCATTATGCTTGAGCGAACAATGCTTCTAGTGTTCGAAGAGAAATATACTATTATGTAACTTTCACAACACAGTTTCAACCGGTCCAGAAATGGAGTGAACTACTCCTAATGCTGAAACAATGTTTCATAATCACATCACACAAATAGCCTCATGACACGCCACAGTCAAGAACGCTGTGAGTGTCTATTTGACACTCTTCAACGAAGTAGCTCATCCTTTCATCATTTATGCAGCCTACATAATCTGCATCACGAGATCCAACTACAACAAAAGTGTTAGGTCATCGATACACAACTATCTATTATTTCATTCTAGTTAATTCAATAATAATAACAACAATCACTTAAGTATTGAATGTGCACGTCAATAACAAACACAATAATATGACTGTATCAAATCACACGAGTCGGTGTCATTGCCTACCGCCTTGACCTTCCCCCAAAATTATCTCACATGCACAACATATTTCATGTTTCAATGCTTTATAAGTGTCAGCCCGACCAAAAAGCCATTGTGCAATCTTGCGACATGTCGATCTAATATGACACGACTTACAAGGAAGTACCAATTCAGATTCTTGATCAAAAAGTGTAGAACCTACGTCATCATGAGATACTGTTAGTAAAGGTGTTGTGACAACACCATGACATTGTCACGCCCCCCAAACGGGGTGGCTGACGTGAAACTCGATTTGGGATTAATAAAGCAGATTCCCAACCGGGTCCCACACTTAACTGCATTAAAATATAAATAAATTATATAATCCAGGAGCCTCTGACATACAGGGATCCACCCCACAGGACATACAGTATCATAAATACATGCTCATGTAAATAATCATTACAACAGACATCAACCACAGTCTAGTAAATCCAAATATTAAATAAGTTTACATAATCTTCATCAAATTCCTTACACCTTATATCAGAGGATGAACACAATCCTCACTTGATCGATTCGTAGCACGACTCAGCTACGATGCACCGCTACTCGAGTCTCCTGGGAGGGGTTTAACATTTAAAACATAAAACGTGAGCGAAAGGCCCAGTAGGATATAATTTGAAATACTTAAAATAAACGAATAAATAAATAAGCGTGTAAATGAATAATTGAAGAAAATAAGACATTCAGGCCCGACAGAACAGCCGGAACCTCACATCCTTTTTCTCAAAGGAAATATAACTGAAAATAACCATATTACAGGCTTTAGCAAGTAATTAGTACAAATTACTCACCTAACCAAGTGCCTCGCCTACCTGGACCGAGGTTCGGGTTCTGCCCCCGAGGATGCACTCTCCATATCCTATCTAGGCTTACAGCAATAGACTCTATTACCAGTTCACAAGACCTCTTATCTTAAGAAATCATCCATTTAACATTTTGAAATCGTTCATATGACCCCACAAACTACTCAAGCCGCGGGCCCCATGACTGGGCAAGCCATGAGGTTCCATGACTAGACAACCTATGGATTCCATGGATAGGACAAGCCAAGGATTTCCATAAACTAACAAGCCATGGTTTTAAACCGTTTTTCTTTCGCAAACCAATCCCTCTCTTTAAAACATTTTCAAGGCCAAAATCCTTTTGAAAACAGGCTCACAAGGAAAAGGGATAGAAATCCTACCTCGCATAATCAAACATGGGACTAGCATTGCCTTTTCTAGCTTCCGCTTCCTCAAGCCCCTTCAGTCTGAATCCTCAGCGATCACTGATACAAGACAACACCTTAGGATCAATTCTCATTCCTAAAGCAATCCAATCTCCCTTATGTACCAAGATTTTCAATTAGTGTGCCCTAATCCATTTTCATGTTTCAAATTCCATTCCAAGGGTTTTAATATCAAATCAGGAATTAAAGATGCTAATCCTTTTATCCCAAGTCCCCAAAAACAGGGGTTAAAACGACACTTTTCATGCCAAACAAGGTCAAACTCGTGTGCACCGGTCGACCGGTGATAGAGTACTGCAACACTATTGGTCGACCAGTAGTGTGCACACCAATCGATCGGACCGGTCGGCCGGTCATCCTGTAATCCGGTCGACCGCACAGGTCGACCGGTGAAATCGACTGCACGAGAGATGCTCACGGAAATCAGTCCAAAAACCTGCAAATCCAGTCCCAAATCCAAATATTTCAAAGGGAAAACACTAGATCCGGGTTCTAAGTCCTAAAATAAGTCCAAAGAACCCAAGATCTCCAATTTCTACTCTAGTTTTACTCAAAAATCATCAAAATCCGGTTTGAACCAAAATAAGTTTTGAAATTTGAAAACTTAAGATTCAAGAGAGGTTCTTTCAATAATCTCACCTCGAATCCTTCTCTTGACATTGAAAATACTTTGAAACTCTTCTTTGGCTCAAGATCCGTTCGATTTGGGACACAAAAACCGGAGAGAGAGAGAGAGAGTGAGTGAGCGGGAGTGAGAGTGAAGGAGGGAGAGAAGGCACGGGAAAAGGAAAAGAAGGAAAGAAAAGGAAGGAAAAAGAAAAAGAAAAGAAAAAGAAAAATAAAAGAAAATGACATGTGTAAAATATAACAGTCCAGAAATGTGCCCATACACACTTCTGGATTAAAATAAATTACTGTGAATAATTTAAATACCTTGGAATTATTTAAACTCAATTAATTAAATCAGATTAGGCACACTAATAATCTCAATTACCTTAATTAATGTCAATTAATTCTTCAGGGTGTTACAGACGTTGAGGAAGAAACATGGGAATTGGAAACAATGATGCAGGAACGATATCCACATATGTTCATATCTTGAGGTAAGTTCCAATTTTGGGGATGACATTTTTTAAGGAGGGTAGAGCTGTAATGCCCTCAAGAATTAAACGTGCTTAATTATGCTAATTGTCAGTTATTAGTGTGCCTAATTTGATTTGTTGGTTTCCGAATTGAATTCAGATGCAGAAGCGTGGGGTAGCGGATCATGTATAACAAAACTTTTCATAAAACCTTTGAGATACTCTACAGATTATATTAATTCATACACAAATAGATTAATTACATTAATTCATTTATTAAGAACTCAATTATGAATAATACCTGGCGGCCGATTAAGATGATAACTTGAGTTCTTTGACCTCGAACAATCCTTACTCCAAAGCACTGTGTTTAGAAAAGCAATATCTTCTACGTCAATTCCTAGAATCCATGAAGACATATGTGTGGGCACACCTAAGACAAAATGGGTTAGAATAAACACTTGAATTTTCACAAACACCAACGCATTCACAATGCAAATATATGGCAAAAATTGTGTCCATGATTTTCTATCATTCTCTTATTTATAGAGTAGGAGTCAAACTTCAAGAAGGAATCCAATCTCTATCTTCAAGATAAATCTTGTTAATTATCTCCTATTTTAATTTGGAAAAAATCTCCTCTTCTCTTTTATCCATTATTGTAACACCCTGAAGAATTAATTGAGATTAATAAAGGTAATTAAGATTATTAATGTGCCTAATCTGATTTAATTAATTGGGTTTAAATGATTCCAAGGTATTTAAATTATTTATAGTAATTTATTTTAATCCAGAAGTGTGTATGGGCGCATTTCTGGAATGTTATATTTTACATGTCATTTTCTTTTATTTTCCTTTTCTTTTCTTTTCCTTTTTCTTTTTCTTTTCTTTTCCTTCCTTTTCTTTTCTCCCGTGCGTCTCTCTCTCTCTTCCTTTCACTCTCACTCCCGCACTCTCTCTCTTTCTCTCTCTCTCATTTTTTGTCTCAAATCAAGACTGGATTCGAACCAAGAGTGATTTCAAAGAGTTCTCAACATCAAGAGAAGGATTCAAGGTAAGATTACTGAAAGAACCTCTCTTGGATTTCAAGTTTTTCGGATTTAAAACTTACTTTTGGTTCAAAACGGATTTTGATTATTTTTGAGTAAAACTAGAGTAGAAATTGGAGATCTTGGGTTCTTTGGACTTGTTTTAGGACCTAGAACCCGGATCTAGTGGTTGTTCCTTGAGATTTTGTGAATTGGGACTGGATTTGCAGGTTTTTGAACTGATTTCCGCGAGTTTTCGCGAACTGGAGTTCTCCACCGGTCGACTGCATCGGTCGACCGGATCTTGCTAAGGCCACCGGCCGACCAGTCCGGTCGACCGGATGCACTCCACCGGCCAACTGGTGGTGATGCACTCCTCTATCTCCGGTCGACTGGTGTACACGGGGTTTGACCCTGTTTGGCCTGAAATTGTCGTTTTGACCCCTGTTTTCGGGGAGAACCCAAATTAGCTTCATTTGGGGACTTGGGATGAAAGGATTAGCATCTTTAATCCCTGATTTGATATTTAAAACCCTTGGAATGGAATTTGAAACATGAAAATTGATTAGGGCACACTAATTGGAAAAATCTTGGCATATGATTGAGATTCGATTACTTTAGGACTGAGAATTGATCCTAAAGTGGTGTTTTGTATCAGTGATCGTTGAGGATTCAGACTGAAGGGGCTTGAGGAAGCGGAAGCCGAAAAAGGCAACGCTAGTCCCAGGTTTGATTGTGCGAGGTAGGATTTCTATCCCTCTTCTTTGTGAGCCTGTTTTCAAAAAGGATTTTGGCCTTGAAAATGTTTTAAAGAAAGGGATTGGTTTGCGAAAGAAAAATGTTTTAAAAACCATGGCTTGTTAGTTTATGGAAATCCTTGGCTTGTCCTGTCCATGGAATCCATAGCTTCTCTAGTCATGGAACCTCATGGCTTGTCCAGTCATGGGGCCCGCGGCTTGAGTAGTTCGTGGGGTCATATGAACGATTTCATAATGTTAAACGGATGATTTCTTAAGATAAGAGATCTTGTGAACTAGTAATAGAGTCTATTGCTGTAAGCCTAGATAGGATGCGGAGAGTGCATCCTCGGGGGCAGAACCCGAAACCGGTCCGGTAGGCGAGGCACTTGGTGAGGTAAGTAATTTGCACTAATTACTTACTGAAGCCTGTAATACGGTTAGTTTCAGTTATATTTCCTTTGAGAAAAAGGATGTGAGGTTCCGGCTGTTCTGTCGGGACTGAATGTCTCATTTTATTTATTTATTCATTTACGCACTCATTCATTTTAATTGTATTCAAATTATATCCTACTGGGCCTTTCGCTCATGTTTCAAATGTTTAAACCCCTCCCAGGAGATTCGAGGAGCGGTGCATCGTAGCTGAGTCGTGCTACGGGTTGACCAAGTGAGGATCGCGTTCATCCTCTGATATAAAGTGTAAGGAATTGAGAAATTCTGTAAACTTATTAATATTTGGATTTACTAGACTGTGGTTGATGTCTGTTGTAATTGATTATTTACATGAACATGTATGTACAATACTGTATGTCCTGTGGGGTGGAGCCCTGTGTGTCAGAGGCTCCTGGATTACGTAATTTATTTATATTTTAATGCAGCTAAGTGTGGGACCCGGTTGGGGATCTGCTTTATTAATCCCTAATCGAGCTCCACGTCACCCACCCCGTTTGGGGGGCGTGACAATTATGGCTGGCCATTCATAGGGGATCTTATCCCTATGTAGGCGCCAATATCAGATAGTGAAGGAAAAGAAAATTATCATTTATCATGCAGTTCAATTTTGACTCAAATTCAAATTCCAATTTAAGTCAAAATTAAATTAATTTGAATTCTAAATTGAACAACTTATCAAATAACATTAAATGGATAAAACTAGAGTTGTTCAAATTTAAATTTAAATAATCACATTATTTACATAATAATTAATTATCAATTAATTATTTTTGAGTGTTTAATTTTAGAATACCGTAATTCTAAAAATTTCCATTTTGCCCTTTGTGTCTTGTAGAATTACTAGGATGATGCGGGGACTAATGGACCTATAATCTTGAGCTCTAATAAAATTAAAAAATAATTAAACACTTTAATTAATTAATTAATTCTATTAATTTCAATAGTTACTCCACTATAAACTTGGAATTGTACTAAAATAATTATAGACATAAACTACTTCTAAACAGTTAAATGTCCATTTGATATAGTGTCACGCCCCGGGGCAGGGGTGGTGACATGGAGCTCGATTAGGGGTTAAGCGCACGAAAATAAAGGAAATTCCCGACGAGCCACACATACTCGATTAGGGGTGGTGACAGGATCTCGTTACTGTACATACATGACATGTACGTAAATCATTACAATTATAGACTATTGAGAATAGTGTCCTAGAAGCATGAGATGTAAAAGAATATTTATTATTTATTTAATAAAAGACTTTATTCATCGTTTTATGTGCATATATTTATATTTTATGTTGATAATTATATAATATATGTCCATGCATGTAACATGCCATATAGATATAATGTGCCTACTCATATGTTTTAAACATGCCATGCATATACGCGCATTAGTTATTGTTTATTTTATTTATTATAAAAGTGTTTTAGAAAAATTAAATAAAATAAGAACCATGCGCTGAAAATCGATTTAATATGATTAAATTGATTTAAGTTGCAAAATTGATTTGCAAAATAATGTTACATGTGAAATTGAATTTAAGTGTTAAATTTTGAAATTTCACATATCCGAAAAATGAATTGTTTATTTTTCGAATTGAAAATAATGAGATGTTTTTCAAGCAAAATACATATTTGCAAAATAATGAGTGGGAGAGGGTTGTATGACAATATGACCCATTAGTCTCCGCCGTTAGAACAACACCGTGAGATCCGGAAATGGGCTTTGCGGTAACATTGAATCGCCCTCCTAAAGGAGAGTGTCCTTGCCGGATCAATAACAAGGTTGGCTTCCTAGAGATAAGATTTCAGGATGTATTTCTGAATTGACTACCCAAATGTAGCAATCTAGAGTTAAGTCTATGGGATCTGAAATGGTGGGTTACACTCATAAAATAAAATCAAATCTGTTGGTTATATTTTGACTGAAAATAATGGTAGTTAATTAATATGAAAATATGAGATATTTTGACTATATTTATTAACTGAGAAGAGTCTTGGTCTAATTTGCATATAACATGACTACCCAAAGGTACACTTTATATATGGAAAATTTGATAATCATTGGCACCTAAAATTAAAACATGTTTTATGTATTTTACATGTGCTTCATGCATCATATTTAATTGTGCCAAAATTAACATGCCTTGATATTCATGCACATAAATTGATTAGATGAATATTCTATTTATTTCCAGCAATATGTAGAATCCTATTATCACACTACGTGCGACTGAAAAATTAGACGGTGATAACTATGCTAAGTGGAAAAGTAACATGAACATACTATTGGTCTACGAAGACTATAAATTTGTCCTAGCAGAGGAATGTCCTCCTGAACCCACGACAAACGCATCCAAAATCATAAGGGAGGCTTATGATCGCTGGATTAAGGCCAAGAACAAAGCAAAGTGCTTTATGCTGGCGAGTATGAGCGACGTGCTTCGCAAGAAGCATGAGGAGATGGAGACTGCTTATGAGATAATGGAGTCTCCAGAAGCCATGTTTGATGCTCTCTCTGAGAAGGCTCGTGTCACGCCCCCCAAATGGGGTGGCTGACGTAGAGCTCGATTAGGGATTAATAAAGCAGATCCCCAACCGGGTCCCACACTTAGCTGCATTTAAATATAAATAAATTACATAATCCAGGAGCCTCTAACACACAGGGCTCCACCCACAGGACATACAGTATCATACATACATGTTCGTGTAAATAATCAATTACAACAGACATCATCCACAGCTAGTAAATCCAAATATTAAATAAGTTTACATAACCTTTCTCAATTTTCTTACATTTATAACAGAGGATGAACGTGATCCTCACTTGATCAATCCGTAGCACCGCTCAACTACGATGCACCGCTCCTCGAGTCTCCTGGGAGGGGTTTAAACATTTGAAACATGAGCGAAAGGCCCAGTAGGATATAATTTAAAATACTTAAATAAATGAGTGCGTGAATGAATAAATAAATAAAATAAGACATTCAGTCCCGACAGAATAGCCGGAACCTCACATCCTTTTTCTCAAAGGAAATGTAACAGAAACTAACCGTATTACAGGCTTCAGTAAGTAATTAGTGCAAATTACTTACCTCACCAAGTGCCTCGCCTACCGGACCGGTTTCGGGTTCTGCCCCTGAGGATGCACTCTTCGCATCTTATCTAGGCTTACAGCAATAGACTCTATTACCAGTTCACAAGATCTCTTATCTTAAGAAATCATCCGTTTAACATTATGAAATCGTTCATATGACCCCACGAACTACTCAAGCTGCGGGCCTCATGACTGGACAAGCCATGAGGTTCCATGACTAGACAAGCTATGGATTCCATGGACAGGACAAGCCAAGGATTTCCATAAACTAACAAGCCATGGTTTTTAAAACATTTTTCTTTCGCAAATCAATCCCTTTCTTTAAAACATTTTCAAGGCCAAAATCCTTTTTGAAAACAGGCTCACAAAGAAGAGGGATAGAAATCCTACCTCGAACAATCAAACCTGGGACTAGCGTTGCCTTTTCCGGCTTCCGCTTCCTCAAGCCCCTTCAATCTGAATCCTCAGTGATCACTGATACAAGATAACACTTTAGGATCAATTCTCATTCCTAAAGTAATCCAATCTCAATCATATACCAAGATTTTCCAATTAGTGTGCCCTAATCAATCTTTATATTTCAAATTCCCTTCCAAGGGTTTTAAATATCAAATCAGGGATTAAAGATACTAATCCTTTCATCCCAAGTCCCCAAATGAAGCTAATTTGGGTTCTCCTCGAAAACAGGGTCAAAACAACAATTTCAGGCCAAACAGGGTCAAACCCCGTGTACACCGGTCGACCGGAGACAGAGGAGTGCATCACCACTGGTCGGCCGGTGGTGTGCATCTGGTCGACCGGACCGGTCGGCCGGTGACCATAGCAAGATCCGGTCAACCGCAAATCCTGTCCCAAATGACAAAATCTCAAGGGACAACCACTAGATCCGGGTTCTAGGTCCTAAAACAAGTCCAAAGAACCCAAGATCTCCAATTTCTATTCTAGTTTTACTCGAAAATCATCAAAATCCGTTTTGAACCAAAAGTAACTTTTAAATCCGAAAAACTTGAAATCCAAGAGAGGTTCTTTCAGTAATCTTACCTTGAATCCTTCTCTTGATGTTGAAAACTCTTTGAAATCACTCTTGGTTCGAATCCGGTCTTGATTTGAGACAAAAATGAAAGAGAGAGAGAGAGAGAGTGCGGGAGTGAGGGTGAAAGGAAGAGAGAGAGCGGCGCATGGGAGAGAAAAGAAAAGGAAGGAAAAGAAAAGAAAAAGAAAAAGGAAAAGAAAAAGAAAAATAAAAAGGAAATGACATGTGCACTAGAACAGTCCAGAAATGCGCCCATACACACTTCTGGATTAAAATAAATTACTGTGAATAATTTAAATACCTTGGAATTATTTAAGCTCAATTAATTAAATCAGATTAGGCACACTAATAATCTCAATTACCTTAATTAATCTCAATTAATTCTTCAGGGTGTTACAGCTCCACCCCCCTTAGAACAAGGTAAATCAGATTTACTAGTCCTTGAAACATATTTAGTAGAGGGTGATACATCAGCCTGGATAATTGATTTAGGAGCAACTAATTGATAAGTGCACGAATTTGCACTTTTAATGTTCATAATTGTCAAATTATTTTATCAAATTTGTGACTTTAATTTCAAATATTCCTAAATTTAGAGGATTTAATTTTAATTGGATTTATTTTATTTTTCAGGTTTTTGAAGAAAACAATTGAATTTGGGCTAGTTTACCAAGAAAAACCCAAAAGTTGAGCCCAAGAAAAGCCCAATTCGGCCCAAACCCATCAGCCCATTGTCCAGCCGAGCCGAGCCGAGAGCCGCGAGACGAGCCGAGAGCCGCGAGCCAACTAGCCGCCACGTGTCAATCACTGCACGTCGCAGGCGTGGGGCCCGCCTGTCCCCTCGCAGACGCGCGCTTGGCGCGCACCGCAGCTCCCTCGCGCGAGTCTCCGATACGCGCGCGTTGCGCGCACCGCTGCTCCTCCGCGCGAGTTTCCATCACGCGCGCGTCAGCCGGATCTCCTCTCTCTTCCGCGTGGGTCCCGCGTGCCAGCGTCCATCCAACCAGATCGCGCCACGTGTCCCTGCTGTCCCCCGCATACGCGCGTTTCCCGCGCACGTTCCCTCTCCGCGCGAGTTCCTCTCCCGCGCGCGTCCAGTCTTCCTCCGCGTGGTCTAGCTGTGTGCCACGTTTCTCCCGCGCGCGAATGGCCTTGCGACACGTGTCCCACTTTCAGAAACGTGATGATATTTCTCCCCGGATTAAGCCTTGTAACTTCTTAATTAAGCATCCGGTTTTTACATTTTTAACACATCCAAAACTCTATAAATAGGATCATTATTAAGGTGATTGAGGTTAGATTTTTTAGAGCCTAAATTCTCACATATTTTCTTGTTCTTATTCTCATATTTTCTTTTTAGAATTTTATGAGAATTATGTACAAGTTAGGCTAGAGGATTTAGGTGAGGCTAGAGATGATCCTATATGTGTAGTGAATTTATCTGGATTTTTGATTCTCCAATGGTTTGTAAGTTTTATACATTTGAGTAAATAATTTTCTTTTATCATATTTCTTCTTCTTATCAATATATTTTATTGTCAACTCTCATATAAATCTAGTCATGCTCTTTTTATGTGATTGTTGCGTTATATTATATATTGATCGTTATTATTTTATGAGTAGTCTTTTACTGCATTATTACCAACGGTATATTGTCGCTCTTAGATTTAGTAATCTTTTACTGCATTATTGCCAACGGTATATTGTCGCTCTTGGATTTCTCATAAGATAATTTTTCCTAATTTTAAACGTTAGAATTTTATTTACTCGAATACATTTTTAATTCATATGTTCTTCAAATATTTATCTTCCGATTGATTGTTTGGGATGTGAAACTTTCAATTGAGTCAACTCATGAATCAAAATCCAAATAGGTGAACAAAGCATATGGAGGATTCTCAAAGCCTTACCACTTTTTATTTATTGAATTTTCTTTATTTTAAATTGTTCAAAAAAATATCAAAAACACTCGTTCATTTTTCTTTGTTTGATTGCCTACTTTCCTAACGCTTTTTATTTGCTAATCATTTCTTGTTCAATTTAACACTTCCTCGTGGGATCGACCGTTCAAATTGTACTACAATTGACCGCTTGTTTTTGTACACGTTTGGGCGTAATCAAATTTTGGCGCCGTTGCCGGGGAGGTGCATCAACAAGATTGCTCAGTAGATAATTAGCCAAAAAGGTAGGTACTATTCATCTTTTATTTATTTATTTACTTTTGCTTGGCACGTTTTATAAAAAAAAACAAAAAAAAAACGAAAATAAAACCCTTGTTGCTGTATTCCTCTCTTTCTTACTTTTTGTTCTCCACTTTTTCAATAACCCACGTTCTTCAATATATATTTGTTTAAAAAAAAAAAATTTGTAGATGGGGACGCATTCCGAAAAAAAAAACACGTTCTTTCCACGCTCTTCATTTGTTTTTATTTTTAATATTTTTTTCCCTTCTTAGTTTTAAAATTAATTGTGAATTGATTTTGTAATCTTTTATTTTTGGTAAATTAGGATTTTATTTTGTTTCCTCATTTGTATATTTTAATTGTTGCCTTATTTAATTTTTTCTTTTATAGTTTCATTAACTCTTAGGATTATAACTAGGATTGTAATTAATTGACTAATTTAGATTCCTAATCTAGGATTTTCATAATTTGGTAGATTTAGGTTTTTGACTTTAGGAATAGTTTCCATTAATTAGATTACATTTCATAATTTACTCAATAAAATTTAAATAATTAATTTTGAGAATAATTGTGTGATTACGTGGAAAGTATAATCTGAGGGAGTTCTGTCTAGGAAAGTTGGTACTTAAGCGGGCCTCGCCCCACCAATCTTTCCTGGGAACGTTGTTCTGTCTAGGAGACTATTCATGGAGCCAAGAGCTATAGTCTTTCTTGGGAGCACTCTCGGAGGTTACAATTTACGTTACTATATAATTATTTTCTTTTTGATTAAAAAAAAACAAAAAAAACAAAAAACAAAAAAAAAACAAAAAAAAACAAAAAAAAAAGAACTGAAACGTTATAGGGTGAATGAATCGTTATGGAGACGAATTAGGGAGATTCGCAAAAAAATCAGAAAACCCTAGTGAAGTTTCTTCCCACACGTCTAGTCCTCCCTCGACCCCAGGCTCGTTAGCAGTTGCAAATCTTTTCGCAATGGCTCAAAACGAGGAAGTCCAGCAGAAGACGTTGAACGATTATCTCCACCCTACGCGTACGGCCACACCATCCTGCATAATGTTTCCCCCAAATATGCCGAATTTGGATTTCAAGCCAGGCATGATCCAACTCCTGCCGACCTTTCACGGGTTAGAGAGTGAGAATCCATACGTTCATATTAGGGAATTTGAAGAGGTAGTGGCCACTTTTCACAACCGAGCTAAAGTCGTGGACTCTGTGCGATTGAAATTCTTTCCTTTCTCTTTGAAGGACAAGGCTAAAAGCTGGTTGTATTCTCTACGACCGAGGTCTATTGGAAGCTGGGAAGAAATGACAACATCATTCTTCAACAAGTATTTCCCTCACCATAAGACCAATGGTCTGAAGCGACAGATTTCGACCTTTACCCAAAAGGACAATGAAACTCTGTATCAAGTTTGGGAACGGTTCAAGGATCTGTTAAATCAATGTCCTCACCATGGTTACGAGAGTTGGCGCCTCGTCAGTTATTTCTACGAATGACTCACGATTCGCGAGCGCCAATTTGTGGAGATGATGTGCAATGGTGAATTTCTCCAAAAGGATCCCGAGGAGGCTTTTGAGTATCTCAACGCGTTAGCCGAAAAAGCCCACACTTGGACCGGACCTAGTGCTACTGACAGCACCAATAGGTCCCGACCGGTTGGAATCTATCAATTAAGGGAGGAGGACAACCTCAAAGCCCAAGTCGAATCTTTGACAAGGCAAATCGAGGCCCTCAAAGGCAAAGAAGGAAGAGGAATCCACACGGTCGCAAGGGCAGAAACACATGAGCCATGCTTTGTCTGTGGTATGGTGGAACATCTAGCTAAGGATTGCCCTGCTGATGGTGAAATGAGAGGAGTTTATGAGGAGCAATGCAATGCCTTAGGGGCATACAACAAACCCTTCTCTAACACATACAATCCTGGCTGGAGAAACCATCCAAACTTCAGTTGGAGAGATTCCAACCAAGCAGAACCATCAGGAGGACAATGGAGAACTGAGCAACAGCCGCAACCATCTAAGGCGTATTCTGCACCTCAATACAATTCACATCAGCCAAGGAGTTCTCTTGAGAACACCTTGCAATCTTTCATGGAGGCGCAGAGTAAGATAAATCAAAAGTTTGAGTCAATGTTCACGCAAATGGTGGAGGAAAGTAAAGAAATGAAGAGCCAAATCACGAAGCTGACTGGAGCTTTGGCTGTTCAAGAACGTGGCAGATTCCCTTCACAAGCTCAGTCAAACCCAAAGGGTCAACATATGGCGCAAACCTCATGTCTTGATGATCAAAATGTTAAGGAGGTGAATGCCATCAGTACTCGTAGTGGTAAGATTAAGGAAGAAACATCAACAAGTGCCACCACTTCAAGTAGTAAGGAAGTTGTCCCTGACAAAGATGAGCCAACAAATGTTCCGGTAAAGGTGCCTTTTCCCCAAGCTCTGCGTCCAACTAGAAAAGTACTGGAACACCAAAGTGAGATCCTAGAGCATTTGACTCAAGTGAAGATTAATCTTCCTTTGCTTCACGTCATCAAGCAAGTGCCTGCATATGCTAAGGTTATCAAGGATCTATGCACTATCAAAAGGAAGCACCATGTTAAGAAGACAGCATTCTTGACAGAACAGGTAAGCGCGGTGATCGACCACAAAACACCGCTTAAGTACAAGGATCCCGGTTGTCCCACAATTTCCTGTCTAATTGGGACACATGAGTTCAGCCAAGCTTTGCTTGATCTAGGAGCGAGTGTCAATCTCATGCCATACTCTGTCTACTCGCAACTTGGTCTTGGAGAAATTAAGCCCACATCCGTGGTTCTGCAGCTGGCTGATCGATCGATCAAGAAGCCTCGGGGGATAGTTGAGGATGTTTTGGTTCAAGTTGATAAGTTCTATTACCCCGTTGACTTTCTAATCTTGGATACTCAATCCGTGGTGAGTATGGAGTCCAAGATTCCCATTATCCTCGGAAGACCCTTCCTTGCTACAGCCAATGCTCTCATCAACTGTAGGAATGGTCTGATGAAAATATCTTTTGGGAACATGACTTTGGAGGTGAATGTTTTTCACATTTCAAAGCAACCACGTGACGATGACGAGTGCCACCAAACATTTCTAATTGACACACTCGTCTCGGAGGAGGTTCAATTGTGTAGCAATTCTAATGATCTTGACGATTTCCTCCGAATTTCTGAATCTGAAAGTTTCGGTCCTTGTGAGTTGGCCAACAATGTCACCATTTTCAAAGACTCACAAGGCAGAGGAACTAAGTTTTGGCAACCACGCTTTGAAGAGCTACCCAGAGAAAAAGAAAAGCCAAAACCATCCACCGAAGAGACCCCAAACCTCAAGTTGGCTCAACTGCCTGAGAATCTGAAACATGTCTTCCTGGGAGCTGGTGATACCTTTCCTGTCATCATTTCGTCTAAACTTGATGCATTTCAAGAGCAGCGGTTAGTTGACATGCTGCGTGAACACAAATCGGCATTAGGTTGGACGATTGCTGACATTAAGGGTATTAGCCCCTTAATTTGCTCTCATCACATCAATCTGGAAGACGGGGTTAATCCACGAAGAGATCCCCAAAGAAGACTGAACCCGACGATGAAAGAGGTCGTGAAGAATGAAGTCTTGAAGCTTCTGGATGCGGGCATCATCTATCCAGTCGCTGATAGCAAATGGGTCAGTCCAACTCAGGTAGTGCCTAAAAAATCCGGGGTGACAGTGGTGGAGAATGAGAAAGGGGCTCTTGTTCCCACTAGAACTGTGACGGGTTGGCGAATGTGCATTGACTATCGAAAGTTGAACGCCGCCACCCGTAAAGATCACTTTCCGCTTCCATTCATTGACCAAATCCTAGAACGTGTGGCTGGTCCTCCTTACTATTGCTTTCTTGATGGCTATTCAGGCTATTATCAGATCGAGATCGCATTAGAGGATCAGGATAAAACTACATTTACCTGTCCTTTTGGTACTTATGCCTTTCGGCGTATGCCATTTGGGTTGTGTAATGCACCAGCCACCTTCCAGAGATGCATGATGAGCATTTTTAGCGACATGGTCGAAAAGTGTATGGAAGTATTCATGGATGATTTGACCGTCTTTGGTGACTCCTTCGACTCGTGCCTTCTCAACTTAGAAGCTGTGCTTAAGAGATGTGAAGAGAAGAGTCTCGTGCTTAACTGGGAGAAGTGTCATTTCATGGTGCCATCTGGCATAGTCTTGGGGCATGTTGTTTCTGAAAGAGGGATTGAAGTTGATCAGTCCAAAATTGAGCTCATCTCAAAGTTGCCCACCCCCCAGACTGTCAAAGACATTCGGTCTTTTCTAGGGCATGCTGGTTTTTACAGGCGGTTCATACAAAACTTCTCAGCAATTTCTCGTCCGCTTTGTAATCTACTGGCCAAAGACGCCGTGTTCGAATGGACACAAAAGTGTGAGGATTCTTTAAGAACGCTTGTGGCGAAGTTAACCTCTGCCCCCATCATTCAGTCACCAGATTGGAGCTTACCATTTGAGATCATGTGTGACGTAAGCGATTATGCTGTGGGGGCCGTCCTTGGTCAACGAAGGGAAGGGAAGCCCTTTGTTGTGTATTACGCGAGCAGAACTCTAAATAGTGCTCAAATGAATTACTCAACCACTGAAAAAGAGTTGCTCGCTGTAGTCTTTGCACTTGACAAATTCCGTGCATATTTGATCAGTTCACCCATCACCGTCTTTATAGATCATGCCGCCCTCAAGTATCTCCTTTCCAAAAAGGACGCTAAGGCGCGATTAATTAGGTGGATCCTTCTATTGCAGGAATTTGACCTGACCATCAAGGACAAGAAAGGTGTCGAGAATGTCGTTGCCGACCATCTGTCTCGACTCGAGTTTAATGATCCCGCCGATGGCCCTGCCATCCGCGATAACTTCCCCGATGAAAATCTTTTCGCCGTCACTAAGCTGCCATGGTACGCTCATATAGTAAACTACCTGGTGACGGGCGAACTTCCTTCTCATTGGAATGCACAAGATAAACGCAAGTTCTTGGTCGAAGTACGAAACTTCTATTGGGACGATCCATATCTTTTCAAGTACTGTCCCGACCAAATCATGAGACGATGCATTCCTGATGATGAAATCACTAGTGTTTTGAACTTTTGCCATAACGATGCATGTGGTGGTCATTTTTCTGTTAAAAAGACTGCCGCAAAAATCTTCCAGTGTGGTCTTTATTGGCCCACTTTGTTCAAAGACACTAATCAATTCTGTCGTTCCTGTGCCTGGTGCCAGAAGTTAGGTGCTTTATCCCGCCGCCATATGATGCCTTTGAACCCGATTCTCGTGATAGAAATATTCGATTGTTGGGGGATCGACTTTATGGGTCCATTTCCACCTTCTTCTGGGTACCTTTACATCTTACTCGCTGTGGATTACGTTTCTAAATGGGTTGAAGCCGTGCCGTGTCGAACCAATGATAATGCAACAGTTGTTAAGTTCTTGAAAGAGAATGTGTTATCTAGGTTTGGCACTCCACGTGCTATCATCAGTGATCAAGGCACTCATTTCTGCAACCGTTCATTTGAGGCTCTTATGCGCAAGTACGGTGTACTTCATAAGGTTGCTACTGCCTATCATCCACAAACGAATGGCCAAGCTGAGTTGGCGAATAGGGAGATCCAACAAATTCTGGAAAAGACGGTAAACCCCGACCGCAAGGATTGGTCCTTACGTCTTCTTGACGCTCTCTGGGCATACCGCACTGCTTATAAATCTCCTCTTGGGATGTCTCCTTATAGGCTTGTCTTTGGGAAAGCCTGTCATTTACCTGTCGAGCTCGAACATAAAGCTTATTGGGCCGTCAAGGCCCTTTACTTTGACCTCAACGCTGCAGGTATTCAAAGAAAGCTTCAATTATCTGAGATTGAGGAGTTAAGGAACGACGCATACGACAATTCTAGGATCTACAAGGCAAAAATGAAAGCGGCTCATGACAAGCAGATCCTGAGAAAGAATTTTGAGCTAAATCAGCGGGTGCATCTTTATGACTCCCGTTTGCATCTCCACCCAGGTAAGTTAAGGTCGCGGTGGACTGGTCCATTTGTGGTGAAACAAGTTTTTCCCAACGGTGCTGTCGAGGTCGAAGACCCAAGCGATGGGAGAGTATTCAGAGTCAATGGCCAGAGACTGAAGCATTACATTGAGCGTGTGAGCCAAGCTGAAGAGATCATTCTCGAGGCTCCGATTTACCAAAGTTGACAAGTTTGCTTCAAACCCTAATGTACCATATTTTTATTTCTTTGTGTCGTCTAGTGTGCTTTGTGTGTTTTTAATTTTAGTTTGATTTTCTGTGATTTTATATTTGTTTATGTTTTGGAGAATCAGTTTAGGAAGCTCGGCTCAGTTCCAATGTTCATCATCCAGGTGTTCTCTTTCCCTGTCTTCTTCGTATTGCGTATAATTTTAGACATTGAGGACACTGTCTGATTTTGGTTAGGGGTGGTGAGCATATTCATGCGTGAGATTAATTTTTGTCTTGTTGTTATTTTGGGTCAAAAATTTTTGCGAGATTAACTGAGTATGATTTCAAAATTTTTGGTTTGAGTCAGTTTTTGCTATCTTAATTACCAAGAAATGATTTCCAGAGTTATTTTTGAGCACATGCTAGACCTTGTGGTAAGATGGTTGTTGACACATTTAGTTGAGAAAAATTCCCAAGTTTAAGCTTTCCATTTTTGGTGAGTTGTGAGAGTTGAGAAAACAGCTTTTTGAACTTTCATTGATCTTTTGAGTTGGTTGAGTCATTAACGGAGCACATTTACTCGACTTGTGACATTTACTTAAGGGATGATTTCTGGTTAGGAATACTTCTTAGAAATTGAGCCAAGTGTTGTAGATAGTTATCATTTTTCTTTGCAAAAAAAAAAAAAAAAAAAAAAGAGCAAGAGCATCATTTATCATCAATGTTTATGTAGTTTGGTTGCACTAACGTCAGCCAATCAAAAGAACGCCTTACTACATCAGTTTCATCAAATGTATGTTGTCTCTTGCCTCAAAAAAAAAAAAAGAGAGAAATATGTGTATATTTGTCTGTATTTTCGGCTCTTTATTTGTTTATGAGATCTTCCTCTTGGCCAGAATGAAATCCCGAAAGTTTGTTTACAGTTTGAGTGATGAATTGTTCCAGATATTTGATTTGCCTATCATTTGATCAATGTTTGTTTAACAGCTTGTCCTTAAATTGCCTTCTCTCACTTGAGCGTTAATTGTGACATTTCCAACTCCATGAGCGTAATCCCTTTGCATCAAAATATTTCCGTCCCCCGTGAGGTAAATGGAGTTGAGGCTTTACCTTGGTGAGTTTTTCGATGCTATTTGTGTTAAGGAATGTGGTAAGAAGGATACGGTTTGGTGCACACACACACGACTCTGGAGTTATGACTGAAGTAGTTTTGATAGCATTTTTCTGATGACTTACTAATGTTTTGTTTGATTACTTAGGTGATTTTGCAGGTTTTGATTTAAATTTTCAGCTTGACATGATTTTTCTTTCGCTTGAATTGCTAGAGACTAGCAATAAGCTGGTTGGGGGTTGTGATAAGTGCACGAATTTGCACTTTTAATGTTCATAATTGTCAAATTATTTTATCAAATTTGTGATTTTAATTTCAAATATTCCTAAATTTAGAGGATTTAATTTTAATTGGATTTATTTTATTTTTCAGGTTTTTGAAGAAAACAATTGAATTTGGGCTAGTTTACCAAGCAAAACCCAAAAGTTGAGCCCAAGAAAAGCCCAATTCGGCCCAAAAACCCATCAGCCCATCATTCAGCCAAGCCAAGCCGAGAGCCGCGAGCCGAGCCAAGAAGCAGCGAGCCAAGCCAAGCCGACACGTGTCAACCACTGCGCACCGCAGTCCGGTGGGTCCCGCGTTCCAGATCCCGCCAGTCATCTCACGCCACGTGTCCGCCTGCTCCCCTGGATACGCGCGCGTTGCGCGCACCGCTGCTCCTCCGCGCGAGTTTCCATCACGCGCGCGTCAGCCGGATCTCCTCTCTCTTCTGCGTGGGTCCCGCGTGCCAGCGTCCATCCAACAAGATCGCACCACGTGTCCCTGCTGTCCTCCGCATACACGCGTTTCCCGCGCACGTTCCCTCTCCGCGCGAGTTCCTCTCCCGCGCGCGTCCAGTCTTCCTCCGCGTGGTCCAGCTGTGTGCCACGTTTCTCCCGCGCGCGAATGGCCTTGTGACACGTGTCCCACTCTGCAGAACGTGATGATTTTTCTCCCCTGATTAAGCATCCGATTTGTATAGTTTTTAGCACATTCAAACTCTATAAATAGGATCATTACCAAAGTGATTAAGGGGGAGAGAGACACATTTTTTAGAGCCTAAATTCTCACATATTTTCTTGTTCTTATTCTCATATTTTCTTTTTAGAATTTTATGGGAATTATGTACAAGTTAGGCTAGAGTATTTAGGTGAGGCTTGAGATGATCCTATATGTGTAGTGAATTTATTTGGATTTTCGATTCTCCAATGGTTTGTAAGTTTTATACATTTGAGTAAATAATTTTCTTTTATCATATTTCTTCTTCTTATCAATATATTTTATTGTCAACTCTCATATAAATCTAGTCATGCTCTTTTTATGTGATTGTTGCGTTATATTATATATTGATCGTTATTATTTTATGAGTAGTCTTTTACTGCATTATTGCCAACGGTATATTGTCGCTCTTAGATTTAGTAATCTTTTACTGCATTATTGCCAACGGTATATTGTCGCTCTTGGATTTCTCATAAGATAATTTTTCCTAATTTTAAACGTTAGAATTTTATTTACTCGAATACATTTTTAATTCATATGTTCTTCAAATATTTATCTTCCGATTGATTGTTTGGGATGTGAAACTTTCAATTGAGTCAATTCATGAATCAAAATCCAAATAGGTGAACAAAGCATATGGAGGATTCTCAAAGCCTTACCACTTTTTATTTATTGAATTTTCTTTATTTTAAATTGTTCAAAAAAATATCAAAAACACTCATTCATTTTTCTTTGTTTGATTGCCTACTTTCCTAACGCTTTTTATTTGCTAATCATTTCTTGTTCAATTTAACACTTCCTCGTGGGATCGACCGTTCAAATTGTACTACAATTGACCGCTTGTTTTTGTACACGTTTGGGCGTAATCACTAATCATGTTTTTTTCTCTTTGCAGAGTCTTAGTTCTTACACCAAGCTAGCTGATGGGGACTACACGATGAGAGTGGGCAATGACACAAGAGTTTCAGCAAAAGCAGTGGGAGAAGTTATACTTTGATTTAGGGGAAATAAATTTTTAGTTTTGAACAACGTTTATTTTATTCCAGACATTCGTAGAAATTTAATTTCTGTGGCTAAGTTATTTGAACAATTATTTAAAGTTTATTTTGATAATGAATTTGTTCATATTTCTCAAAATGGTTTAAATATTTGTTCTGGATGACTAAATGATGGTTTATATTGTATAAAACCAATACCTAACTCACTGCTTAATATTGAAATGTTCAGAGTTTCCGAACCTAAGAATAAAAAGCAAAAGATTTCTCATGATAACAATACATATCTATGGTATCTTAGGCTTGGTCATATTAATCTAAATAGGATTGAAAGACTGGTAAAGGATGGTCCTTTATGCAAACTAAAAGTTGGTGAGCTTCCAGTCTATGAATCTTGTTTGGAAGGTAAAATAACCAAGAGGCCTTTCATGGTGAAAGGAGAAAGAGCTACAGAACCCCTTCAGTTGATACATTCAGTGTTGGGAATAGTGTCCTGAAAGCATGAGATGTAAAAGGATATTTATTATTTATTTAATAAAATAGTTTATTCATCATTTTATGTGCATATATTTATGAGTATTTTATGAATATCAAATAAAATTCCTTGATTATTTATGTAACCTTAAACATGGTATATAAGTGTTATATATGAAAGGATAATGTTTAAGGATAATAATCAAAAGTAATTGTTCATAATGAATTTAATTAAAGTTCAGAATCTTTAATTAAAACATTATTAATAAATGTCATTCCCATTTAGAATGGAACAGTGTTATCCTAGCGAGATATTGAATAAGTGTATTTCGCATAATGAGATTATGTGGAACATGGACGCAGACACAATATGAATTTCTAATAATTTTTGTTAAGCATAGAAATTCTAATTGAGTCTACCGATGGTCATATATAGAATGATCTTAATCCTGAGTTCTTAACAGACTCCTATTTATGAATTTGTGTCTTTTGATTTACTCGGTACGGATTCTGAGATCCTGAATCCTATTCCTTGTATTTTGGAGACATGATGAAGTAGGTAGCTGGGAATGTTATTATACGAGATGGAATCCATTCCTTCTTGAGAAAGACGCAGATAAATAATTCTCTTGAGTGTTGATTCGGTACTTGGATTAGTAAGAGCGCTCTGGTTCATGAATGTGTTTTATGAATCACTATCCATTAGAAAATCAATGGTACTCAAGGATAAAGATGTAATTAGAGAGGTTAACGGATTCTACCTGACTCTAATTATGAATTATTTATGGAGGATCGATCTATATGCAATTACTATATCAAATGGACACTTCACAGTTTAGAAGTAATTAATGTCTATAATTCCGAGAGTGCAATTCCAAGTTTATAGTGGAGTAACTATTGGAATTAATAGAATTAATAAAATTAATTAAAGTGTTTAATTAATTATTAATTTTATTGGAGCTCAGAATTATGTTGGAAATGTGTCCAGAAAGTGGGATGTAATTTGTTATTTATGAAATGACAAATGTCAGACATTATTGTTTTTTGCTGATTTTATAAAATGAAATAAAGTTATGTTTTGACAGATACTCAAGAGTGTTAGTGATATTGCTTAGTCCATAGAATGTTAACAACGAAAGAAGAGTCAGGGGAACCCTGCCGGAGAAACTCTTCTGATACAGTTTAAAATAGATATTCGCAGTCTTAGGATTGATTGGGCAATCGAATCCGATTATGATTGTTAGATCGAACCATGTGATGCTAGTCTTGGGGAATGGGAGTTGGACTCTGTGGTTGATCTAGATATGCTCGCAACATGTTGAATAGACCATGTGACTGATTAGGTTAGAGTAAAAACCGTTTACACAACTCTAAACCTAATCATCACAACTTAAGTATATTTGTATAATTATCTTAATCCTGAAGTGGATGCATAGCTCAACTTAATATCTCATGATCTTTGATTCACCAATGAGATTAGTTCACAGTTATTGAATGACATCTCGGTCATTGGGATCATGACATTATTGAGTTGGAGTTATGTGATTCACAGATATGGAATTCATAAGAAATAATATCACCTCATGCTTTATTGACGGGTGTGTGAATAAATAAACCAGGCCTGGTATTCAATGATGATATTCATTGATTAAGACATCGTGACATGTGCGAGACATCTTACGAACATGTGTCTTTCTTATTCACAGTCATATAAAGGAGTTGAGGAAATAATGATTGGAATGGTAAAACGGTAATATTATATACCATTCTGATCACTGATATTTACGAAGGATAATAATGCATTTACACTGTGGACCGTGTGATAAATTGTATCAACACCATTAGAAAAATAGCGCACATGAATCGAGAGATTATTCGGCATCAAACTTTTAGTGGAGTTGTGCGATGTCGGAATTAAATATGTCGATAACTTATCGGGATAAGTTAGTCGAATATTGTAATTCCATAGCTTTGTTCATGTGGGTCCATTCGGTCTCAAGGCTAGCTCTGATAAATGGGAAAATAGAAACTGATGTTTTGTTATATAATTATGTTTAAAATTCATTATGTTATTTTTCATTTATTTGATAATTGAAAAATAAAAGGAATGAATTTTGAATTTCGAAATTAATAGAGATTAATTTAAAATTCAAAATAAAATTTAAACATGATTTTATTTGGCAACTAAAGGAGAGAGAAAGTTGATATATTATTTTGGGAAAATTCGGAAATCCCTTGCCATAAGGGGATTTCGAATTTTGCTCCAAAATGGGAAGGAAAATTCAGAAATCCCTAGCCATGTGGGGATTTTCGGATTTTAATCTAAGGGTGAAGGGGAAATTCGAAAATCCCACCTAGGGTTTGAGTTTTTGAATTTCCTCCTATATATGGAAATTTTATTGAAAACCCTAGAGAGAGTTCTTGAAAAAAAAATATATCACACACTTTTCTCCTAGGGTGGCCGGTTTTTAAGAGACAAAATAGAAGGAAAATTGTTTCCTTAAGTTTTTTGAAAAAGAGCCCACTCTCTCATCCCAAACACCATAGAGTCATAGCCTTGAATCAACGAGTGGTTTTTAGTGTGATCGTGTCGATAAATCAACGATCTTGTTTCACGGCAATTCTCCATCTCGGAACGTGAGATAGTGAGACAAGATCCTTGCGGTCATTTATTTCAATCGTCCCAAAGGTATGTGTATTATTCTGATCCTTTGTCTATAAACATATATCATGCATGCATCTCTCGTTGTGGTTTACGTTTAATTTAGAATTAAATGGATATGACAAAATTTTTGAAATTCCGCCTACAATGTTGTTGTTGTTCAAATGATTTTTCATCTATAAGTCACAACAAGATCCTACAAATTATAGGTCCATTAGTCCCCGCGTCGTCCTTGTAATTCTACCAGACACAAAGGGTAAAATGGGAATTTTAGAATTACGGAATTCTAAAATAAAATACTCAAAAAATAATTAATTGAGAATTAATTATTATTTAAATAATGAGATTATTTAAATTTGAATTTGAACATATCTAGATTTATCCATTTAAACTTATCTGATAAGTTGTTTAATTTATAATTCAAATTAATTTAAGTTTGACTTAAATTTGAATTTGAATCTGAATTAAAATTGGACTACTGGATAAAGGATAAAATATCTTCCTTCCCTATCTTATTTAGGCGCCATACACAGGGATAAAACCCTTGTGTGTGGCCGGCCACCTTAAGGATAAGGGGAAGGGATTTTTTGTTCCAAATTCAAAATTGGAGATAAGGATTTGATTCTATTTTGAAGTTTGACTTCTACTCTTTAAATATGAGATAGATAGAAAATTGTGAAAATAATTTTTGACATATTTTTCAGCCCTAAGAATCTGTGGTGGCCGAAATTCTCATAGGGAAAAAGAGTGAAAAATATTTTTCTCCAAAAATTCCACATCGTGCATGCGTTGGTGTTTGTGGAAATTCGAGTGTTTCAGAAACCTGTTTTGTCTCGCATGTGCCCACACATACTGAAGGATCTTATTGTGATTTATATATGAAAAATCATTTGAACAACAACAATATTGTAGGCGGAATTTCAAAAATTTATCATATCCATTTAATTCATAATTAAACGTAAACCACAACGAGAGATGCATGCATGATATATGTTTATTGACAAAGGATTAGAAAAATCTCACATACCTTTGTGACGATTGAATTAATTGACCGCAAGGATCTTGTCTCACTATCTCACGTTCCGAGATGGAGAATTGCCGTGAAACAAGATCGTTGTTTATTGCCACGATCACACCAAAAACCACTCGTAGATTCAAGGCTATGACTCTACAATTTTTAGGATGAGAGTGTGGGCTCTTTTCAAAAACCTAAGGAAACTTTTTCCTTCTATTTTGTCTCTACAAAATCCGGCCACCCTAAGGAAAGTGTGATCTCTTTTTCTTTTCTCCAAAAGACTCTCTCCTAGGGTTTTCAATAATATCCTTATATAGGAGAAAATTCAAAAACTCAAACCCTAGATGGGATTTTCGAATTTCTCCTTAACCCTAGGATTGAAATCCGAAAATCCCTAGATGGCTTAGGGATTTCCGAATTTCCTTCCCCATTTTGGAGCAAAATTCGAAATCCCCTTAAGGCAAGGGATTTCCGAATTTTCCCAAAATAGATTCTCACTTTTCTCTTTCCTTTAGTTGCCAAATAAAATCATGTTTAAATTTCATTTTGAATTTTAAATTAATCTCCATTAATTTCGAAATTCAAAACTCATTCTTTTAATTTTTCAATTATCGAATAAATGAAAAATAACACAATGAATTTAAACATAATTATCAGTTTCTGTTTTTTCCCATTTATTAGAGCTAGCCTTGAGACCGAATGGACCCACATGAACAAAGCTATGGAATTACAATATTCGACTAACTCATCCCTATAAGTTATCGACATATTTAATTCCGACATCGTACAACTCCACTAAAAGCTCAATGCCGAATAATCTCTCGATTCATGTGCGCTAATTTTTCTTTTGGTGTTGATACAATTTATCACACAGTCCACAGTGTAAATACATTATTATCGTTCGTAAATATCAGTGATCAGAATGGTACATAATATTACCGTTTTACCATTCTAATCATTATTTCCTCAACTCCTTTATATGACTGTGAATAAGAAAGACAAACTTTCGTAAGATGTCTCGCACATGTTACGATGTCTTAATCAATGAATATCATCATTGAATACCAGGCCTGGTTTATTTATTCACACACCCGTCAATAAAGCATGAGGTGATATTATTTTTACGAATTCCATATCTGTTAATCACATAACTCCAACTTAATATTGCCATGATCCCAATGACCGAGATGTCGTTCAATAACTGTGAACTAATCTCATTGGCGAATCAAAGATCATGAGATACTAAGTTGAGCTACGCATTCCCTTCAGGATTAAGATAATTATACAAATATACTTAAGTTGTGATGATTAGGTTTAGAGTTGTGTAAACGGTTTTACTCTAACCTAATCAATCACATGGTCTATTCACCATGTTGCGAGCATGTCTAGATCAACCACAGAGTCCAACTCCCATGCCCCGAGACCAGCATCACATGGTTCGATCTAACAGTCATAATCGGATTCGATTGCCCAATCAATCCTAATACTGCGAATATCTATTTTAAACTGTATCAGAAGAGTTTGTCCGGCAGGGTTCCCCTGACTCTTCTTTCGTTTGTAACAGTTTATGGACTAAGCAATATTACTAACACTCTTGAGTATGTGTCAAAACATAACTTTATCTTATTTTATAAAATCAACAAAAAATAATAATGTCTTACATTTGTCATTTCATAAATAACAAATTACATCCCACTTTATGGACACATTTCCAACAAACTCCCACTTGGACTTAAAGTAGGTGTGTACAATCTCGCATGCCCAAACTTTCCAGATGCCTATCGAAGACTTTACCAGATAAAGCCTTTGTGAACGGATCGGCCAAGTTGTCATGTGTTGATATCTTTGTTACTTCAACATCGCCTCTTTGTACAATCTCACGGATGAGGTGGTATTTCCGCTCTATGTGCTTGGACCTTTTGTGGCTTCTAGGCTCCTTAGCGTTTGCTACAGCCCCACTGTTATCGCAATACAGTACCATGGGCCTATCAGCTTCCGGAACAACTTCCAGTGAAACAAGGAACTTTTTAAGCCATACAGCCTCTTTCGCATCTTCACAAGCTGCCACATATTCGGCCTCCATGGTGGAGTCAGCTATGCAAGTCTGCTTGATGCTCCTCCATACCACCGAACCTCCATTCAGGACAAACACTGATCCTGAAGTGGATTTCCTGGAATCCTTATCCGATTGGAAATCTGAATCGGTATATCCCGTCATATTCAGGTCAGTACCTGAATATACAAGCATATAGTTCCTCGTTCTCCTAAGATACTTGAGGATATGCTTTACAGCAACCCAGTGCTCGGGTCCAGGGTTTGACTGGAATCTACTCCCCACGCCTACTGCGTAGCATATATCAGGTCTGGTGCAAAGCATCGCATACATGAGGCTTCCCACGGCTGAAGCGTAAGGAACTCGGCTCATGTCTTCCTCCTCTTGAGGAGTCTTGGGAGACTGCTCCTTAGAGAGGGATACTCCATGTCGGAAGGGTAGATAACCCTTTTTGGAGTTTTGCATAGCGAATCGGTCCATTACCTTATCGATGTAGGATGCTTGAGACAGTGCCAATTGTTTGTTCTTCCGATCTCGAAAGATCTTAATTCCCAAAACATAGGCAGCTTCTCCTAGATCCTTCATATCAAACTGCTTTGCCAGCCAGAGCTTAACCTCAGTTAGTCTTCCTACATCATTCCCAATGAGTAGTATGTCATCTACATATAAGACTAAGAAAACCACTTTGCCTTCTTGTATCAGCTTATACACACAAGGCTCATCCATTGACTGAACAAAAACATAAGTTTTAACAGTCTCATCGAATCTGATATTCCATGATCTGGATGCCTGCTTCAGTCCATAAATGGACTTCTGCAATTCGCAAACCTTTTCTTCTACACCCTTTTCAATGAATCCATCTGGTTGTGCCATGTAAATGCGCTCATCCAGATTGCCATTCAGAAAAGCTGTCTTTACATCCATCTGCCAGATTTCATAATCTAAAGCAGCAGCACTGGATAGAAGAATTCGGATGGATTTAAGCATGGCTACCGGAGAGAAGGTATCCTCATAGTCGATGCCTTCTTTCTGGGTGTAGCCCTTTGCTACCAGCCTTGCTTTGAATGTCTCTACATTCCCATCCGGACCCCTCTTCTTCTTGTAGATCCATTTACACCCTACGGGTTTTACCCCTTCAGGAGGATCTACTAGAGTCCATACGCCATTTTTTATACATCGATTGTATTTCGGCGTCCATGGCTTCATGCCATAGGTTTGCTTCAGAACTTTCCATGGCCTGCGAGTAGGATATAGGTTCATCGATGTCTAAATCTGAGACTGCCGTCAATGCATCTCCATAAGACATGTACCTATCAGGTTGTCTCACAACTCTCCCACTACGTCGAGGCTCCTCTGGTGTTAGTTCTTGTTGTGGTTCATCTGTTGTCGGTTCAGGAATAGACCGCGGATATGTTCCCTGAACATTTTCACCAGTCAATTCCTCAAGTACAAGTCTGCTTCTTGGCTTCATATTCTTTATAAAATCCTCTTCCAGAAAACGAGCATTCGTGCTGACGAATGTTTTCTGATCAGTAGGACTATAAAAGATATAGCCTTTTGTTCCTTTGGGATCTCCTACAAATAGGCACAGTTCTGAACGACTAGTCAGCTTACCAGTCTTCTTTCTAAGCACATGTGCCGGACAACCCCATATTCTGGTGTGGCCAAGAGATGACTTCTTGCCACTCCATCTTTCATATGGAGTTCCAGGTACTGCCTTAGATGGAACTTGGTTCAGAATGTATGCTGCTGTTTCCAAGGCATATCACCAAAAGGAATCTGGAAGAGATGAGTAACTCATCATTGATCTAACCATGTCTAATAGAGTTTGATTCCTTCTCTCAGACACGCCATTCTGCTGAGGAGTACCTGGCGCGGTCAGTTGAGAAAATATACCTTCTTCCTTAAGACAGTCTTCGAACTCTCCCAGCAAGTATTCACCACCACGATCAGATCGTAGTGTTTTGATCTGTTTATCTAATTGCTTTTCAACCAAGGCCTTGAATTCTTTGAACTTTTCAAAGGTTTCAGACTTTTGACGCATTAGATAAATATGACCAAAACGAGAATAGTCATCAGTGAAGGTCATGAAATATTCATATCCTCCCCTTGCTTGGATATTGAATGGCCCACATACATCACTATGTACGAGTTCTAGGCATTCATCAGCTCTATTACCCTTTGCTGAAAAGGGTCTCTTGGTCATTTTTCCTTCTATGCAGGATTCACATGTAGGTAGTGAGCCTACACTTAAGGTTGGCAAGGGACCGTCTCTTACCAACCTTTTAATCCTGTCAAGGCCAATATGTCCAAGACGTAGATGCCATTTGTAGGTTTGATCAATTGAGTCTAACCTCAATCTCTTATTTTCTCTCATTGAATCATCATTCAATTCAGTATCGCAAATCGTTGGAATATTTGGTTTAACGTAGAACAAATTGTTTATCATGACTGTAGAAGTAATCATGAAGCCATTCTTTAGAATCCGAATAACATCATTATTAAAATCCAAAGAATATCCTTGCTCAATCAAACGAGCCACAGAAATAAGGTTTTTCCCAAAAACCGTGACATAATAAACATTGTTCAAAACAATAAAACTGTTCTCAAAAATTAATTTAATACTTCCAACGGCTGTTGCTGATACTGATGCTCCATTCCCCCAGCGGAAGTTGAACTCGTCCTTGCTAAGCCTTTTGTTTTCCCTGAACCCCTGCAGAGAACAACAAACATGATTAGTGGCTCCAGAGTCTACAATCCAAGAAAAAGTAGAGTCAGCCACAAAACATGCTTCGGTAACAAGCAATGTACCTTTAGCTTTGACCTCCTTGAGGTATGTAGGACAGTTGCGTTTCCAGTGGCCAGCAACTCCGCAATGGTGACATTTGTCAGTACTCTTGTCCACCTTTGCAGCGTTCTTGCCTTTCGCAGCCGGCTTCTTCTTGTTACTGCGGGCTTTCTTCTGTTTCTTGACACCAGAGGTGGAAGGCTTCGCTTCAGCAAGGTTAGCCTCTCCGTTCCTCTTTTTGCCCTTAAGCAGTAGAGTTTCCGCAGTTTGAAGCTCCTTCATGAGTTCCGGGAGTGAATAACTCAACTTATTCATAGAGTAGTTGAGTTTGAAGTTGTCAAACATCTCCGGGAGAGTCTCTAGGATTATATCCACTTGAGTCTCTCCATCTATTTCAGCTCCCATGAGCTCCATCTCATTCAGGTGACTTATGATCAATAGCATATGGTCCCGAACAGGAGTGCCGGATTTCATCCGGCAGTTCATGAAGTTGCGCACTGCAGCTTGCTTGGCTTGACGACCCTGGCTTCCGAACATTTCAGAAATGCTGTAGATCATATCTGCAGCCGTCAGCATGTTCCGATGTTGCTGTTGCAACACATTGCTAATTGATGCTAAGATATAGCACCTAGCAATCTCATCAGAACGCATCCAAGCAGTGTATGCGTCTCGCTCTTCTTGAGTCGAATCATCATTCGGCTCACGAGGACAGGGGGTGGTGAGCACATGCTTGTGCTTGTCTACCGTCAACACGATATCGAGGTTACGTTTCCAGTCAACGTAATTTTCACCCACTAGTTTGTTTGTACTAAGAATTTGCGCGATCGGGGATAAAGACATAATTGCTGAAAATAAAATAAAGCGGTGTTGGTAATTTGCTTATATTTAAGAGAAGTATGATGCATGAATGCAAATACTTAAACATAAATAAAATCCTTAAAAAAAGTTTCATCTATGGTGTTGCGATCATAAACGGCAACACGTCCCACCTAGGGGTGGCGTCCGTGAAGCCTCCTATCGCATCGAGACTCCTCTCGTTTGGTCCACTTTACAAGATGTCTCTACATCTAGTGCAACCAATCACCATCCTTTTGGTCACCTTAGATCCATTGCCTAGCTCCTATGGGAAATTACAATGATCTTTAGTCTAAGTGTTTAACCGACTAATCGACTCTAGAGGTTGTTATGAACTAACGATCCATCTAGGGATGGTCTCGCCTCACTACTTCCTTTTCGAGTCTTATCTTCTATAAGCAACCTGATGACTCCTTATCGACATGTTTCATGGGTTTCTCCCATTGAAGTGAGGACCACTAAGGTGGTTCTTAACCTATCCACATGTCACGATCAGGCTAAAGTCGGAGACCTTGGGAACGTTTCAACGCAAACGACCCTCCCACTTAGCTTTTGAAAAAATGGATTTTGTTTTGAAATTAAGTCCAATTAATAATTCAACAAAATTATAACCCTTATAAATTTGTTGTATTTTATAACTCTTTATAAAATTTACCCATTGCATTTATTATTATAACAATTTATAAGATTAAACTACAATGATGCATGAACATGCTTGCATGGCAATTTGATATTGGCATCTCTATATCCTATATGGCATGTTATAATGATGCGAGATTAAATAATAAATCATACATTTATAATTTAACCTCTCTATGGCTCATTTCTAATTACAACCCATAAAACAAATGAAAATAATTACAATAATTTTCTTCATCTTGTCTTCTTGGCATCTTCTCAATTTTCTCTTCTCTCGATCCCTGAAAAGTGAAAATAAAAAAAAATATATATTTTTTTTTTGTTTGGGCTGGGCCCGGGACAATCCTGGGCCCACCTTCTCCTCGGCTGGGCCAGGCCCTACCTGGCGCAGCATGGGCTGCCAGGCCAGGCAGGCCTTGCTCCCTTTGCTTGGGCCGCGGCCCTTGCCTGGGCAAGGCCAGTGGCCGGGCCTGTGGCCCTTGCCTGGGCAAGGCCTGTGGCCGGGCCTGTGGCCCCTGCCTGGGCAGGGCCTGCGGCCGGCCCTATGGCCCCTGCCTAGGCAGGGCCTGCGGCTAAGCCCATAGCCAGCCAGGGTTTCAGAAAACCCTGCGTGGCTTGCTGGGGCCGTGGCCCTTGCCTGGGCAAGGCCAGCAGCAGGGCCTGCGGCCCCTGCCTGGGCAGGGCCTGCAGGCCCGCTAGGGTTTCAGGAAACCCTAGCGCATACTAGGGTTTCCGAAACCCTAGTCTGCCGCACGGCCAAAACCCAGGGAAGGGTTTGGCGGCTGGGCTTGTGGCGGAGGCTGGGAGTCGTGCGGCGGCAGGCGACGGCGACGGGGGCGACGGCGGCGGCGGCGGCGGCGGCGGCACAAAAAAAATATTTTTCCGGAAATTTAAATTACAAAATTTCCTATGCCCTTTAATGGCTTACATTATTTTCTAGAGAAAAAACATAAACCACCAACATGTGTAATTAAAAACCTAGAGCCAATCGATCGGGATCCAATCACATATTCAATCAAAACAATTTTGAATTCATCATATATTCATGCAAGATGCCAATATCAACACATATCATACATTCAATCGCATAAACATAAATCATGCATGATCAATGGCCCTAGTCTCTGATACCAATTGAAGGATCTTATTGTGATTTATATATGAAAAATCATTTGAACAACAACAATATTGTAGGCAGAATTTCAAAAATTTATCATATCCATTTAATTCATAATTAAACGTAAACCACAACGAGAGATGCATGCATGATATATGTTTATTGACAAAGGATTAGAAAAATCTCACATACCTTTGTGACGATTGAATTAATTGACCGCAAGGATCTTGTCTCACTATCTCACGTTCCGAGATGGAGAATTGCTGTGAAACAAGATCGTTGTTTATTGCCACGATCACACCAAAAACCACTCGTAGATTCAAGGCTATGACTCTACAATTTTTAGGATGAGATAGTGGGCTCTTTTCAAAAACCTAAGGAAACTTTTTCCTTCTATTTTGTCTCTACAAAATCCGGCCACCCTAAGGAAAGTGTGATCTCTTTTTCTTTTCTCCAAAAGACTCTCTCCTAGGGTTTTCAATAATATCCTTATATAGGAGAAAATTCAAAAACTCAAACCCTAGATGGGATTTTCGAATTTCTCCTTAACCCTAGGATTGAAATCCGAAAATCCCTACATGGCTTAGGGATTTCTGAATTTCCTTCCCCATTTTGGAGCAAAATTCGAAATCCCCTTAAGGCAAGGGATTTCCGAATTTTCCCAAAATAAATTCTCACTTTTCTCTTTCCTTTAGTTGCCAAATAAAATCATGTTTTAAATTTCATTTTGAATTTTAAATTAATCTCCATTAATTTCGAAATTCAAAACTCATTCCTTTTATTTTTCAATTATCGAATAAATGAAAAATAACACAATGAATTTAAACATAATTATCAGTTTCTGTTTTTCCCATTTATTAGAGCTAGCCTTGAAACCGAATGGACCCACATGAACAAAGCTATGGAATTACAATATTCGACTAACTTATCCCTATAAGTTATCGACATATTTAATTCCGACATCGTACAACTCCACTAAAAGTTCGATGCCGAATAATCTCTCGATTCATGTGCGCTAATTTTTCTTTTGGTGTTGATACAATTTATCGCACGGTCCACAGTGTAAATGCATTATTATCCTTCATAAATATCAGTGATCAGAATGGTGTATATAATATTACCGTTTTACCATTCTAATCATTATTTCCTCAACTCCTTTATATGACTGTGAATAAGAAAGACAAACGTTCGGAAGATGTCTCGCACATGTTACGATGTCTTAATCAATGAATATCATCATTGAATACCAGGCCTGGTTTATTTATTCACACACCCGTCAATAAAGCATGAGGTGATATTATTTTTTTACGAATTCCATATCTGTGAATCACATAACTCCAACTTAATATTGTCATGATCCCAATGCCCGAGATGTCGTTCAATAACTGTGAACTAATCTCATTGGCGAATCAAAGATCATGAGATACTAAGTTGAGCTACGCATTCACTTCAGGATTAAGATAATTATACAAATATACTTAAGTTGTGATGATTTAGTTTTGGAGTTTGTGTAACGTTTTACCTCTAACTAATCAATCATGGTCCTCTCACAGTTGCGAGCATGTCTAATTCAAACCACAAGTCCAACTCCCATGCCCCGAGACAGCATCACATGGTTCGATCTAACAGTCATAATCGGATTCGATTGCCCAATCAACCCTAAGACTTCGAATATCTATTTTAAACTGTATCAGAAGAGTTTGTCCGGCAGGGTTCCCCTGACTCTTCTTTCGTTGGTAACAGTTTATGGACTAAGCAATATTACTAACACTCTTGAGTATGTGTCAAACATAACTTTATCTTATTTTATAAAATCAGCAAAATAATAATGTCTTACATTTGTCATTTCATAAATAACAAATTACATCCCACTTTATGGACACATTTCCAACACATACGTCTACGTGGAATCAAGGAATTGACGTGGAAGACTTCGGTGTTCTAAACACAAAGCTTGGAGCTAGGACTGTTCGTGGTCAAAGAAAATCAAGTTATGATCCGAGTCGGCTACAAGGTATTTTTTCGATTGATCCTTGAATGATATAAATTAATGAGATTAATTTATTCGTGCATAAATTAATATAATCTATAGAGTATCTCAAAAGTTTTATAAAATTTTTGTTATACACGATCCGCCTTTCCGCTGCGTTTCCGCCGCCGAATTCGATTCGGCAACCAATATTCATATGTATGTGGACCGTTAAACGTCCAAGCTAGAGGAGGTTACAAATATTACGTCACCTTTATTGACGACTATTCTAGATATGGTTATGGTTACCTAGTTCCATCTAAATCTATACCTAAGACACCCCTAGAGTTGTGGAATGGTCAAAAACCTAGTTTGAGACACATTCGCATATGGGGGAGTCCAGCACACGTGCTGAGGCAAAAAACTGGGAAGTTGGAACCAAGGTCAGAAGTATGCATCTTTGTGGGATACCCACAAGGGACAAGAGGAGGATTATTTTATAGTCAAGCATATCAAAAGGTGTTTGTATCGACAAATGCCACATTTCTAGAGCATGACTATATGATAGATTTCAAGCCCAGAAGTAAGATAGTATTAGAAGAGTTAGTTTCTGATGAGATCAGACCACATTCGACAAGAGTTGTCAGACCACTCAGAGAAAAGACCACAGTTCCTGATCAGACTCCTATGGCACCTCGTCGTAGTGGGAGGGTAAGCAGGTTACCCGACCGTTATACCGGGGAAGCCCAAATCGTCACTGCTGATGACGGTAAGGAGGATCCATCGACCTTTAGGGCTGCGATGGATGATTCTAATAAGGAAGAATGGTAAGCAGCTATGAAACTCGAGATGGAGTCTATGCACTCTAACTCAGTTTGGCAACTTGTAGATCTACCCGAAGGGGTAAAACCCATTGGATGCAAGTGGATCTTCAAGAGAAAGAGAGGAGTGGATGGAAAAGTAGAGACTTATAAAGCAAGGCTAGTGGCTAAGGGTTATACCTAAAAGGAAGGAGTTGACTATGAGGAAACTTTCTCGCCGGTAGCCATGCTTAAGTCCATCCGGATACTCCTGGCCATTGTAGCATATTTTGACTATGAGATATGGCAGATGGACGTCAAGACAGCTTTTTTGAATGGCTATCTTGATGAAACCATCTATATGGATCAACCAGAGGGTTACATAGAGGAAGGCCAACAGCAGAAAGTCTGCAAACTGCAAAGGTCCATTTATGGACTGAAGCAGGCTTCTAGATCATGGAACATCAGGTTTGATGAGGCTGTAAAGTCTTATGGATTTGATCAAAACATTGATGAACCATGCGTCTACAAGTACAAGAAAGAAGAGAAAGTGGTCTTCTTAATTCTTTACGTCGATGACATCCTACTCATTGGGAATGATGTGGGAATGATGACAGATGTAAAGGAGTGGTTAGCCAGCCAATTCCAAATGAAAGATTTAGGAGAGGCAAGCTATGTTCTTGGGATCAAGATTATTCGAGATCGCAAGAAAAAGCTTTTGGCGTTATCACAAGCATCTTATATAGACAAAGTGTTGTCTAGGTATTCGATGCAAAACTCTAAGAAAGGGAATTTGCCTTCTAGGCATGGTATTCATTTTTCTAAGGAGCAATGTCCAAAGACCCCGCAACAGGAAGAAGATATGAGAAGGTATCCCTATGCTTCGGCTGTGGGAAGCCTAATGTATGCCATGTTGTGTACAAAACCAGATATCTGCTATGCAGTGGGAGTAGTCAGTCGCTGCCAGTCCAACCCAGGATTGGATCATTGGGATGCAGTAAAGTGTATTCTCAAGTATCTTAGGAGAACGAGAAACTATATGTTGGTATATTCCGGAGAAGATCTGTCTCTCACTGGATACAGAGATTCTGATTTCCAATCGGATAGAGATAGTCGACGGTCGACATATGGATCTGTGTTAACTCTTAATGGAGGAGCCGTGGTATGGAGAAGTGTAAAGAAAAAATGTGTTGCTGACTCTACCATGGAAGCTGAATATGTTGCAGCTTGTGAAGCCGCAAAAGAAGCTACATGGCTCAGGAAGTTCCTAACTGATCTGGAAGTTGTTCCAGATATGGATAAGCCGATTAAGCTCTACTGTGACAACAGTGGAGCGGTGGCTAATTCAAAAGAACCTAGAAGCCATAAGAGTGCGAAACATATAGAAAGGAAATATCACCTGATCAGAGACATTGTGGATAGAGGCGATGTAGCGGTTCTGAAGATCGCGTCAGAGGACAACCTTGCTGACCCGTTCACCAAGACATTGCCATTGAATGTTTTTGATCGGCACTTAGATGGATTTGGGATTAGAGACATGACACACCTGCTTTAGGACAAGTGGGAGATTGTTGGGAATAATGTCCTGAAAGCATGAGATGTAAAAGGATATTTATTATTTATTTAATAAAATAGTTTATTCATCATTTTATGTGCATATATTTATGAATATTTTATGAATATCAAATAAAATTCCTTGATTATTTATGTAACCTTAAACATGGTATATAAGTGTTATATACGAGAGGATAATGTTTAAGGATAATAATCAAAAGTAATTGTTCATAATGAATTTAATTAAAGTTCAGAATCTTTAATTAAAACATTATTAATACATGTCATTCCCATTTAGAATGGAACGGTGTTATCCGCACTGTTAATATGGTGAGATATTGAATGAGTGTATTTCGCATAATGAGATTATGTTGAACATGGACGCAGACACAATATGAATTTCTAATAATTTCCGTTAAACATAGAAATTCTAATTGAGTCTACTGATGGTCATATATAGAATGATCTTAATCTTGAGTTCTTAACAAACTCCTATTTATGGATTTATGTCTTTTGATTTACTCGGTACGGATTCCGAAACTCTGAATCCTATTCCTTGTATTTTGGAGACATAATGAAGTAAGTAGCTGGGAATGTTATTTTACGAGATGGAATCCATTCCTTCTTGAGAGAGAAGCAGATAAATAATTCTCTTGAGTGTTGATTCGGTACTTGGATTAGTAAGAGCGCTCTGGTTCATGAATGTGTTTTATGAATCACTATCCATTAGAGAATCAATGGTACTCAAGGATAAAGATGTAATTAGAGAGGTTAACGGATTCTACCTGACTCTAATTATGAATTATTTATGCAGGATCGATCTATATGCAATGACTATATCAAATGGACACTTCATAGTTTAGAAGTAATTAATGTCTATAATTCCGAGAGTGCAATTCCAAGTTTATAGTGGAGTAACTATTGGAATTAATAGAATTAATTAATTAATTAAAGTGTTTAATTAATTATTAATTTTATTGGAGCTCAGAATTATAGGTCCATTAGTCCCCGCGTCGTCCTTGTAATTCTACCAGACACAAAGGGCAAAATGGGAATTTTAGAATTACGGAATTCTAAAATTAAATACTCGAAGAATAATTAATTGAGAATTAATTATTATTTAAATAATTAGATTATTTAAATTTGAATTTGAACATATCTAGGTTTATCCATTTAAACTTATTTGATAAGTTGTTCAATTTAGAATTCAAATTAATTTAAGTTTGACTTATATTCGAATTTGAATCTGAATTAAAATTGGACTACTGGATAATGGATAAAATATCTTCCTTCGCTATCTTATTTAGGCGCCATACACAGGGATAAAACCCTAGTGTGTGGCCGGCCACCTAAAGGATAAGGGGAAGGGATTTTTTGTTCCAAATTCAAAATTGGAGATAAGGATATGATCCTATTTTGAAGTATGACTTCTACTCTTTAAATATGAGATAGATAGAAAATTGTGAAAACAATTATTTTTTTTCGAAAAACTTTTCAGCCCTAGAGAAAGAGAGTGGCCGAAATTCTCATATTGGGAAAAGAGTGAAAAAATATTTTTCTCCAAAAAAATTCCACATCGTGCATGCGTTGGTGTTTGTGGAAATTCGAGTGTTTAAGAAACCGTTTTGTCTCACGTGTGCCCACACACACGTCTACGTGGAATCAAGGAATTGACGTGGAAGTCTTTGGTGTTCTAAACACAAAGCTTGGAGGTAGGACTGTTCATGGTCAAAGAAAATCAAGATATCATCCGAGTCGGCTACAAGGTATTTTTTCGGTTGATCCTTGAATCTTATAAATTAATGAGATTAATTTATTGGTGCATAAATTAATATAATCTATAGAGTATCTCAAAAGTTTTATGAAAATTTTTGTTATACACGATCCGTTATTCCGCTGCGTTTCCGCCACCGAATTCGATTCGGCAACCAACACTTGGGATCAAGATTATTCGAGATCGCAAGAAAAAGCTTTTGGCGTTATCACAAGCATCTTATATAGACAAAGTGTTGTCTAGGTATTCGATGCAAAACTCCAAGAAAGGGAATTTACCTTCTAGGCATGGTATTCATCTTTCTAAGGAGCAATGTCCAAAGACCCCGCTGCAGGAAGAAGATATGAGATGGTATCCCTATGCTTCGGCTGTGGGAAGCCTAATGTATGCCATGTTGTGTACAAGACGAGATATCTGCTATGCAGTGGGAGTAGTAAGTCGCTACCAGTCCAACCTAGGATTGGATCATTGGGTTGAAGTAAAGTGCATTCTCAAGTATCTTAGGAGAACGAGAAACTATATGTTGGTATATTCCGGAGAAGATCTGTCTCTCACCGGATACACAGATTCTAATTTCCAATCGGATAGAGATAGTCGACGGTCGACAGCTGGATCTGTGTTCACTCTTAATGGAAGAGCCGTGGTATGGAGAAGTATAAAGTAAAAGTGTGTTGCTGACTCTACCATGGAAGCTGAATATGTTGCAGCTTGTGAAGCCACAAAAGAAGCTACATGGCTCAGGAAGTTCTTAACTGATCTGGAAGTTGTTCTAGATATGGATAAGCCAATTAAGCTCTACTGTGACAACAGTGGAGCGGTGGCTAATTCAAAAGAACCTAGAAACCATAAGAGTGCGAAACATATAGAAAGGAAATATCACCTGATTAGAGACATTGTGGATAGAGGCGATGTAGCGGTTCTGAAGATCGCGTCAGAGGACAACCTTGCTGACCCGTTCACCAAGACATTGCCATTGAATGTTTTTGATCGGCACTTAGATGGGTTTGGGATTAGAGACATGACACACCTGCTTTAGGATAAGAGGGAGATTGTTGGGAATAGTGTCCTGAAAGCATGAGATGTAAAAGGATATTTATTATTTATTTAATAAAATAGTTTATTCATCATTTTATGTGCATATATTTATGAATATTTTATGAATATCAAATAAAATTCCTTGATTATTTATGTAACCTTAAACATGGTATATAAGTGTTATATACGAGAGGATAATGTTTAAGGATAATAATCAAAAGTAATTGTTCATAATGAATTTAATTAAAGTTCAGAATCTTTAATTAAAATATTATTAATACATGTCATTCCCATTTAGAATGGAATAGTGTTATCCGCACTGTTAATATGGCGTGATATTGAATGAGTGTATTTCGCATAATGAGATTATGTGGAACATGGACGCAGACACAATATGAATTTCTAATAATTTCCGTTAAGCATAGAAATTCTAATTGAGTCTACTGATGTTCATATATAGAATGATCTTAATCCTGAGTTCTTAACAAACTCCTATTTATGGATTTCTGTCTTTTGATTTACTCGGTACGGATTCTGAAACCCTGAATCCTATTCCTTGTATTTTGGAGACATAATGAAATAGGTAGCTGGGAATGTTATTATACGAGATGGAATCCATTCCTTCTTGAGAAAGAAGCAGATAAATAATTCTCTTGAGTGTTGATTCGGTACTTGGATTAGTAAGAGCGTTCTGGTTCATGAATGTGTTTTATGAATCACTATCCATTAGAGAATCAATGGTACTCAAGGATAAAGATGTAATTAGAGAGGTTAACTGATTCTACCTGACTCTAATTATGAATTATTTATGGAGGATCGATCTATATGCAATGACTATATCAAATGGACACTTCACAGTTTAGAAGTAATTAATGTCTATAATTCCGAGAGTGCAATTCCAAGTTTATAGTGGAGTAACTATTGGAATTAATAGAATTAATTAATTAATTAAAGTGTTTAATTAATTATTAATTTTATTGGAGCTCAGAATTATAGGTCCATTAGTCCCCGCGTCGTCCTTGTAATTCTACCAGACACAAAGGGCAAAATGGGAATTTTAGAATTATGGAATTCTAAAATTAAATACTCGAAGAATAATTAATTGAGAATTAATTATTATTTAAATAATGAGATTATTTAAATTTGAATTTGAACATATCCAGATTTATCCATTTAAACTTTTTTGATAAGTTGTTCAATTTAGAATTCAAATTAATTTAAGTTTGACTTAAATTCGAATTTGAATCTGAATTAAAATTGGACTACTGGATAATGGATAAATGTAATGACCGGGAAAATATTCAGTCAAAACCTGACAGTCCGGTATTTGACCGTAATTATTCCCGGAACAGAAAGTAGTAGAAATATTGATGTAATCAGGAAAGTGTTATGTAGAGACTTTATATACGGGGTAAAATCACCCGAAAAGTGTAAAGTCATAATACGAATATTTTTACAGAGAAAATTCGTAAATATCAGTTGTGAATAGTGAAATATCGGTTAAAAGTTAAAAATTTTAACAGGTATATTTTAGTTATGAAAAACTGAAATATTTGGTAAATGACCAAATGACCAGTTAGAAAAAGAGTAGAAATATTATAAGTAAGGAAAATAGCAAAAGTTCCTGAAACAGAATTTTCCCGAGTCAGTTAAAGCGGGAAACTGCAAAAAAAACGAGTACCGCGAGGGTACGCGTTTTGGGCAATTCTGGATCGTTTAAAATGAGAATTTCAGAAAAAGAAATTGACTATTGAGATACCCAAGAGAAGTGGGTTGAATATGAGAAATTTGACCCAGGGTGCTCGGCAGTCCAGAAAAGCAGTATAGAACCTGTATCGGGTGTGAAATTATCGGTACCGGAATGAGACTCGTTTTGGAAAACGGAAAGTTTGGTCTCGACAAGAAAAATGTGGGGAACATGGAACCACTTAAATTAAGTGTTAAACTTAATTAGAATTAGTAGAATTAAATTGTGGGAATTAAAGTTATTTCTCTAATTTAATTCTAGAAAGTAATGTGAGATATTTTAGAAATATTAATATAATACACCTATTACACTTAAAATGGCCTACGGATGACATTAGAAGCCAAAATTGCTTCTTTCTCTAAGTGTGGCCGAGAGATAGAGAAAAGAAAGAGAAAAGAGAGAAAATCAAGGGAAAATCAAGGAATCACCCGTTTTCGCCGAAATTTCTTCCGTTCAGTCCGGTAGAAACATAACCCGAGGCGTTCTAGTGGAGAATCTCAACTTTTCAAGGTAAGATTTCGGATTTTTCATGAGAAACTGCTTGCTTTTTCGTTTTTATGAATAGTAACTCATCTCGGAAAAAAATCCGTAAAATTGAAAAACGAAACTGAGGTTTTGTCGGGGACTACGATAGGAGTTTAATGTGCAAGTATTGAAAGGATTGAACAATTTTTTTTGGATTAACACTAAAAAATCCGGAATACCCTAGAAATGGAGAAAAAGTGTTGTTGTTCATTTTATGTTGAAAATTGTGTTCAGGAATGTGAATCTGGACTACAGGTACCGAAATCGGAAGTAAAACGAGTTATTGAAAACTCGGGAACTAGAAAAAACAAGGCGAAACTCTGCCGAAATTTCCTAAAATCTAGTTAGTAAGCAATGAGTTAGTAATCCGATTCTAGAGAATGGATAACAGTTTTAAAGCTCGGAAATGAATAGATTAAGATTCAGAAACCGAGATACACAAATGTGTAAATTACCTCTTGAGCTAGAATTCGGCCTAGAGGGGTTAAGTTCGAAAATGAGTTGAAATTGGATTTAGGAATCCATGTATGAGAAATTTTGATGCTTGAAATAGGTGGTTAATACCTATTTCCATGGAACAGGTTTTGGCACAAGAGCCGAAGCAACAAGAGAGAACTTCCGACGAGCGGGAATCCCAGCGGATTACCGGTAAGTATAGACATATATGTTTGTCTGGACTCGAGTAAGCTGCAGTTAGACTTAGAACTATTAATTTACTTATGTTCCTAAGTCTATGTGATTACATGTGATTATACATGTTTGGAGGGCTTAATGCTCTAGATTTCAGAAGGGCGACATATGGTTACCCTTATGCATAGTTAAAAGACTGACGGGTCGTCGGCCTCCGCAAGGGAGGAAAATCTCAAAGAGTAGAGATTCCGACTTGACCAGACAGTAAGTAATGAGCCAGTAAAGTAAAAGACTGACGGGTCGTCGGCCTCCGCAAGGGAGGGAAATCTCACAGAGTAGAGATTCCGACTAGACCAGCCAGTAAAGTAAGAACAGAAAGATAGAAAGTAGTTTAAAGCATGTTTCACACGAGCATATTTGCATCATAACTCTTAATGTAATTTCTATTAGTTTATGATGTATGCATGTTTATACTTGCTGAGCGTTAGCTCATCAGTTTATTCGTGTGCAGGTAACAAAGGTAAGCAGCCAGTCATATAGTGGTTTGCTTGATGGACATGCGGAGGCAAGGGTGGCGGAAATGTCATGGGTACACGGGAGTGGTCTCCACTACGCTCGCTTAGAAATTAAATTCCGCTGCAAATTAATGTAATATAGAATAATAGTATGTATGTTTAGTTCTAAGAAGAAGATATTACAACCATTGTCTTAGTAAAGAACAACGGACTGTAATAAGTTAAGATAAGTTTCGGGAACTAGTATGATACCGAATCTTTAAAGTAATAGCAAGATGTGCTATTAGTGTATCAACATAACATGTTAAGACCCGAGGGTTAAAGTAAAGAAAAAAAAATTTACCCGCACATGAACGTAAATTAAAGAGACAATAGTCTAACAACGAATAATGGATTAGACTATAGCTTAGCCCATTAGTAGTAGTATAAGGAACGGCGACCGCGCCGCGAGGGCGCGGGTCGCCACAATAAAATATCTTCCTTCCTTATCTTATTTAGGCACCACACATAGGGATAAACCCTAGGAGGGTGGCCGGCCATCAAAGAGATAAGGGGAAGGGATTTTTTGTTCCAAATTCAAAATTGGAGATAAGGATTTGATCCTATTTTGAAGTTTGACTTCTACTCTTTAAATATGAGATAGATAGAAAATTGTAACAACAATTTTTGACATATTTTTCAGCCCCAAAAACCTAGTGGCCGAAATTTCTCATAGGGAAAAGAGTGAAAAATATTTTTTTCTCCAAAAATTCAACATCATGCATGCGTTGGTGTTTGTGGAAATTCGAGTGTTTAAGAAACCGTTTTGTCTCACGTGTGCCCACACACACGTCTACGTGGTATCAAGGAATTGACGTGGAAGACTTTGGTGTTCTAAACACAAAGCTTGGAGCTAGGACTGTTCGTGGTCAAAGAAAATCAAGATATCATCCGAGTCGGCTACAAGGTATTTTTCGGTTGATCCTTGAATCTTATAAATTAATGAGATTAATTTATTGGTGCATAAATTAATATAATCTATAGAGTATCTCAAAAGTTTTATGAAAATTTTTGTTATACACGATCCGCTATTCCGCTGCGTTTCCGCCGCCGAATTCGATTCGGCTATCAACAACAAGACCCTTAGAGTTGTGGTGCGGTCGAAAACCTAGTTTGAGATATGTGCGCATATGGGGGTGTCCAGCACATGTGCTAAAAGGTAATACTGGGAAGTAAGAACCCAAGTCAAAAGTGTGTATGTTTGTAGGATATCCAAATGGGACAACATGAGGATTCTTTTATAGTCCTGAAGATCAAAAGGTGTTTGTATTGACAAATGCCACATTTCTGGAGCATGACTATATGATAGATTTTATGCCCAGACATAGTATAGTATTAGAAGAGTTACTTTCCGATGAGATCGGACCACAACCAACAAGAGTTGTCAGGCCACTCAGAGAAAAGACCACAGTTCCTGATCAGACTCCTACGACACCTCATCGTAGTGGGAGGGTAAGCAGGTTACCCGACCGTTATACCGGGGAAGCCCAAATCGTCACTGCTGATGACGATAAGGAAGATCCATCGACCTTTAAGGATGCAATAGATGATTTTGATAAGGAAGAATGGCAAGCATCTATGAAACTCGAGATGGAGTCTATGCACTCTAACTCAGTCTGGCAACTTGTAGATCTACCCGAAGGGGTAAAACCCATTGGATGCAAGTGGATCTTCAAGAGAAAGAGAGGAGAGGATGGAAAAGTAGAGACTTATAAAACAAGGGTAGTGGCTAAGGGTTATACTCAAAAGAAGGGAGTTGACTATGAGGAAACTTTCTCGCCGGTAGCTATGTTTAAGTCCATCCGGATACTCCTGGCCATTGCAGCATATCTTAACTATGAGATATGGCAGATGGATGTCAAGACAGCTTTTTTGAATGGCTATCTTGATGAAACCATATATATGGATCAGCCAGAGGGTTACATAGAGGAAGGCCAACAACAGAAAGTCTGCAAACTGCAAAGGTCCATTTATGGACTAAAGCAGGCTTTTAGATTATGGAACATCAGGTTTGATGAGGCTGTAAAGTCTTATGGATTTCATCAAAACATTGATAAACCATGTGTCTACAAGTACAAGAATGAAGAGAAAGTGGTCTTCTTAATTCTTTACGTCGATGACATCCTACTCATTGGGAATGATGTGGGAATGATGACAGATGTAAAGAAGTGGTTAGCCAACCAATTCCAAATGAAAGATTGGGGAGAGACAAGCTATATTCTTGGGATCAAGATTATTCAAGATCGCAAGAAAAAGCTTTTGGTGTGATAAGCATTTTATATAGACAAAGTGTTGTCTAGGCATTCGATGCAAAACTCTAAGAAAGGAAATTTGCCTTCTAGGCATGGTATTCATCTTTCTAAGGAGCAATGTCCAATGACCCCACAACAGGAAGAAGATATGAGATAGTATCCCTATGCTTCGGCTGCGGGAAGCCTTATGTATGCCATGTTGTGTACAAGACCAAATATCTGCTATGCAGTGGGAGTAGTCAGTTGCTACCAGTCCAACCCAGGAATGGATCATTGGGTTGCAGTAAAGTGCAATCTCAAGTATCTTAGGAGAATGAGAAGCTATATGTTGATATATTCCGGAGAAGATCTGTCTCTCACCGGATATACCGATTCTGATTTCCAATCTGATAGAGATAGTCGCCGGTCGACATATGGATCTATGTTCACTCTTTGTGGAGGAGCCGTGGTCTGGAGAAGTATAAAGTAAAAGTGTGTTGTTGGCTCTACCATGGAAGCTGAATATGTTGCAGCTTGTGAAGCCACAAAAGAAGCTACATGGCTCAGGATGTTCTTAACTGATCTGGAAGTTGTTCCAGATATGGATAGGCAAATTAAGCTCTACTATGACAACAGTGGAGCGGTGGCTAATTCTAAGGAACCTAGAAGCCATAAGAGTGCGAAACATATAAAAAGGAAATATCACCTGATCAAAGACATTGTGGATAGAGGCGATGTAGCGATTCTGAAGATCGCATCAGAGGACAACCTTGCTGACCCGTTCACCAAGACATTACCATTGAATGTATTTGATCGGCACCAAGATGGATTTGGGATTAGAGACATGACACACCTGCTTTAGGACAATTGGGAGATTGTTGGGAATAGTGTCCTAGAAGTATGAGATGTAAAAGGATATTTATTATTTATTTAATAAAAGAGTTTATTCATCGTTTTATGCGCATATATATATATATTTATGAATATTTTATGAATATCAAATTAAATTCCTTGATTATTTATGTAAACTTAAACATGGTATATAAGTGTTTTATACAAGAGGATAATGTTTAAGGATAATAATCAAAAGTAAATTGTTCGTAATGAATTTAATTAAAGTTCAGAATCTTTAATTAAAACATTATTAATCCATGTTATTCCCATTTAGAATGGAATAGTGTTATCTGTACTGTTAATATAGTGAGATATTGAATGAGTGTATTTCGCATAACGAGATTATGTGGAACATAGACGCAGACACGATATGAATTTCTAATAATTTTCGTTAAGCCTAAAAATTCTAATTGTGTCTACTGATGCTCATATATTGGATGATCTTAATCCTGAGTTCTTAACATACTCCAATTTATGGATTTATGTCTTTTGATTTATTCGGTACGGATTCTGAGACCCTGAATCCTATTCCTTGTATTTTGGAGACATAATGAAATAGGTAGTTGAAAATGTTATTATACGAGATGGAATCCATTCCTTCTTGAGAAAGAAGCAGATAAATAATTCTCTTGAGTGTTGATTCGGTACTTGGATTAGTAAGAACGCTCTGATTCATGAATGTATTTTATGAATCACTATCCATTAGAGAATCAATGGTACTCAAGGATAAAGATGTAATTAGTGAGGTTAACGGATTCTACCTCACTCTAATTATGAATTATTTATGGAGAATTGATCTGTATGTAATGACTATATCAAATGGACACTTCGCAGTTTAGAAGTAATTAATGTCTATAATTTCGAGAGTTCAATTCCAAGTTTATAGTGGAGTAACTACTGGAATTAATAGAATTAATTAATTAATTAAAGTGTTTAATTAATTATTTATTTTATTGGAGCTCAGAATTTTAGGTCCATTAGACCCCGCGTCGTCCTTGTAATCATACTAGACACAAAGGGCAAAATGGGAATTTTAGAATTACGGAATTCTAAAATTAAATACTCGAAAAATAATTAATTGAGAATTAATTATTATTTAAATAATGTGATTATTTAAATTTGAATTTGAACACATCTAGATTTATCCGTTTAAACTTATTTGATAAGTTGTTCAATTTAGAATTCAAATTAAATTTAAGTTTGACTTAAATTCGAATTTGGGTTTGAATTAAAATTTGACTACCTGCTAAAGGATAAAATCTCTTCCTTCCCTATCTGATTTTGGCGCTATACACAGGGAGAAACCCAGTGATATGGCCGGCCACCTTGTGGATAAAGGGAAGGGAGTTTTTTGTTCCAAATTCAAAATTAGAGATAAGGATTTGATTCTGTTTTGAAGTTTGACTTCTACTCTTTAAGTATGAGAAAGATAGAAAAAAACACAATTTTTGAAACATATTTTCTGTCCTAGTTGGATTGGTGGCGGAATTTCTCATAGCAAAAAAGATAGCAAAATTTTTTCCTCCAAAAAATTCCACATCGTGCATGCGTTGTCGTTTGTGGAAATTCGAGTGTTTAAGAAACCTATTTTTTCCTCACGTGTGCCCACACACACATCTATGTGGAATTAAGGAATTGATGTGGAAGACTTTGTTATTCTAAACACAAAGCTTGGAGCAACGACTATTCATGGTCAAAGAATTCAAGTTATCATCCGAGTCGGCTTCTAGGTATTTTTTTTCGGTTGATTCTTGAACTATATAAATTAATGGGATTAATTTATTTGTGCATAAATTAATATAATCTATAGAGTATCTCAAAAGTTTTATGAAATTTTTTTGTTATACACGATCTGTTGTTTTCTCACGCTTCCACCGTCGAATTTGATTCGGCAACCAACACAGACAACATTCACAATCTAGAAATCCAAGTATAGGAGTTTACAGAATTTACAAGTTCTTACATTGGCATACAGGGAGGATGACACAATCCTCTCCAAAATTAGGTGGTAGCACTCAACTACTCCGCACTGCTCCTAGAGTCTCTTGGGAGGGGTTAGCGTTTTTAAAACAAAAAAAGTCAGCGAATGGCCTAGTCAGATATATTTTGAAATAACTTGGTAAATAAATAAACAAGTGAATAAATGAACAAGTAAATGAATAAATATAGATATTTAGTTTCAACACAACAGTCGGAACCTCGTATCCTTTTTCTCAAAGTACCGTATTACCGTATTACAGGTATCAGCAAGTAATTTGTACAAATTACTTACACAACCAAGTGCACAAGCCTTCCCGGGCTGGGTTTCGGGTTCTGCCGTCAAGGATGCACTCTCCACATCCTATCTAGGCCATCAGTAGGGTTACCGGTTCACAAAATCTCTTTTATTAAGAAATCATTCATTAAACATTACGAAATCATTATTATAATCCCACGAACTACTACAAGCCGTGGGTCCCCATGAACAACAACAAGCCATGGGTTCCATGAACTACAACAAGCCACAGTTTTAAAATATTTTTCTTTCATAAACAAGCCCCTTTCTCTAAAACATTTGCAAGGCCAAAACTCTTTTTGAAAATCGGGCTCACAACGAAAAGGTGATAGAAATCCTACCTCGAAATTACCAAACTTGTGGCTAGCGGTGCACTATTCTAGCTTCCGCTTCCTTAAGCCCCTCAACTTGAGTCCTTAACTATCACTAATTAAATCAGATTAGGCACACTAATAAATCTTAATTATCTCAATTAATCCTATTTAATTCTTCGGGGTGTCACAACTCTACCTTAAGGAATTTTGTCCTCGAAATTAGAACTCACCTCACAGATGCATGTATCATTCCTGCATCATCGTGTCAAGTTCCCATGTCGCTTCCTTAACTCCATGGTGCTGCCACAACACTTTCACTAACAGAATCTCATGATGATGCAGAGTCTTCATCTTCCGGTCAAGAATCTGAACTGGTGCCTCTTCGTATGTCGCGTTATATTGTATCGAAATTTCATTCCATTGCATTACAACTTCTGGATTAGGTTGACATTTTTGAAGCATGGAGACATGGAACACGTCATGCACGTGAGATAAATCAGGCGGCAGGGTAAGACGATACACCACGACACCGACTCGTTGCACGATTGGGAACGGTCCAATGTACCTTGGCCCAAGCTTCTCTTTCACACCAAATCAAATAACTCCCTTATGTGGGGAAACCTTCAGCAGAATGAAGTCATCTTCCTGGAATTCCAAAGGCCTACGTCTTCTGTTAGCATAGCTCTTTTGACGACTTTGAGCTATTAGCAATCGTTCTTGAATCAAATTTATCTTCTCATTGTTCTCTTGGACAACCTCTGGTCCAGTAGTGAGTCGATCCTCAGGTTCCAACCAACAGACAGGTGATCTACACGGATGACCATATAAAGCCTCAAACGGTGCCATACCGATACTGGCTTGATAGTTGTTGTTGTAGGTGAACTCAGCAAGGTGCAGGTATTTCTTCCAGTTTTTGCCAAAATTCAGACTACAAGCACGAAGCATATCCTCCAGAATCTAAATAACTCTTTCAAATTGCTTATCAGTCTAAGGATGAAATGATGTGCTAAAGTTCAATTATGTTCCCATGGCTTCCTGAAAACTCTTCCAATACCTTGCATTAAAACACGTGTCACGATCGGACGTGATCGACAACGACACTTTGTGAACTTTGACAACATGCTCCAGGTACAATTCAGCTAGAATTTTCTAAGAACATGTTACATGAAACGGTGTGAAATGCGCGAATTTCGTCAACCTGTCTACCACCACCCAGATGGCATCGTGCATGTGCTCAGTTCTCGGTAGTCCTATCTGAAAATCCATCTTGATGTGCTCCCATTTCCATCCCGGAATAGGTAGGGACTGCAACTCTCCATGTGGCTTTTGATGTTCAGCTGTAATTAAGAGGCAAGTTACGCATTTCAAGATGTACTCACAAATGTCTTTCTTCATGCCTCTCCACCAGTACTATCTCTTCATGTCCTGTTATATCTTGGTACTTCCCAGATGAATATCGTACCTCGATTTGTGAGCATCATGCAAAATCACCTTCTTAATCTCATCCACTTTAGGAACAGCTAGGCGGTCGCGAAAGTACAGCATCCCATCCTCTCAGATTTTCCTATCCTCAAGCTGCTATCCATTTTGGATTCAAACCCAGATTCCTTGAAGATGAGGATCCTGCCACTAATTTTACTCGACTTGTTGAACAAGGGTTGATGCGGAGATCAGATTATACACCATTGCCGGGTGATAATCCTCGTGATACTGGAGGTAATAAACGATCACAACCTTAGTCCTCTTCCAGTCTTCTAGAGCTAATGACGCTAAAGTCCCCGAGGTCTTCCTGCTAAGGGCATTAGCTACCATATTAGCTTTTCCCGGACGGTATTGTAGCGTGAAGTCATAATCTTCCATGTACTCTACGCACCTCCTCTATCTAAGGTTCAGATCTTTCTGAGTAAACAAGTACTTCAGACTCTTATGATCAGAAAAGACCTGAGACCTTGCTCCATAGAGATAACATCTCCATATCTTTAGAGCAAATATCACCGCTGCTAATTCCAAGTCATGCGTGGGGTAGTTTTGTTCATGTAGTCTGAGTTGGTGAGATGTGTAAGCTACCACGCGTCCACCTTGTAGACACAACCAAGCCCAACCCCCAAGGCATCAGCATACACCTTATATGGTTCCTCGGTATTAGGAATCATCAGGAGTGGTGCACTTGTCAACCTTGCCTTCAATTCCTGAAAAGCATTTTCGCACTCAGCGTCCCATCGAATCTGACTTATTTCTTGGTCAACCGAGTCATCGGTGCAGCAATACTCGAGAAGTCCTTTACAAAATGCCGGTAATACCCTGCGAGTCTGAGAAAGCTTCGGATCTTTGCCACATTCTTTGACCTCTCATACTATAGCACAGTCTCGATCTTGGAAGGGTCTACAGAAATTCCTTGTCCTGATATCAGCCATAAGTCACAATTCTCCTTCTTCGCATGCAGTTGGTGTTCACTAAGAGTTTGAAGAACAATCCTCAAATGCTGTTCATGTTCATCCCAAGTCTTCAGATACACCAAGATGTCATCAATGACGATGATCACGAACTGATCCAAGTACGGGCAGAAAACACGGTTCATTAAATCCATGAATGTAGTCGGGGCATTCGTCAACCCAAATGGCATTACCAAGAACTCAAAGTGTCTGTATTGAGTCTGAAAAGTAGTCTTTGGGATGTCATCCTCCTTGATTCTCAGTAGATGATACCAAGACCTTAAGTCAATCTTAGAGTGATACTGTGATCCACCCAACTGGTCGAATAACTCATCGATCCTTGATAGTGAGTATTTATTCTTCACAGTTACTCTATTCAATTGACGATAGTCAATGCACAACCGGAGAGATCCATCGTCCTTCTTCACAAATAAAACTGGTGCACCCCAAGGAGAAGTAATATTTTTGATATACCCCTTTTCTGCTAGCTCCTCGAGCTGCTTTCTTTATTCACCCATTTCAGCAGGTGCCATCCGGCAGGGAGGTATGGAAATAGGTGCTATTCCCAGAACCAAATCAATGCAGAATTTAATTTCCCAATATGGCGGTAAATTGGATAGCTCATCGGGAAATACATCTAAAAATTCATCCACCATAGGAATTCCTGCATTATCCCTAATTACCTCGGGTTCACCCTCTAAAGAAAGAAGGTAGGAAAGGTAGGCTAGGTTTTGTTGTCCTCCGATGCTATATTTCAACAGTCATTCTTCCAAGACTAAATTCATATCTGCCTAATAAGTGATTGTCACTCTAGAATTAGTCATCAAAGTCACCCTCCTACGGTAGCAATTAGCAATCGCACCGTATCTCACTAACCAATTCATTCTGAGTACCATGTCATACAGACTCATCGAAAGAATTACTAGGTCAACTCTCGATCGCTCACCTCCAATCATGATTTCACACGATCTGCACACATTCATCACCTCCACACATCCCAGTGGGGAGTTCAACATCATTGGGATTTCCAAGTTCTCATATTTTAATTTCAAAGTTTGGACAAAACAAACAACTTAAAATAAAAGAATGAGTAGCACCAGTATCAACCAGTACATGTGCTAGAGAATGAGATATTAGAATCATACCCTCAACCACCGTATTACTGGCCTGGCCTCTAGAACTACCTTTGGTCAGGGTATAAGCTTGTCCGTCCACTTTCCCTTTCCCTTTATCACCAACATTAGGCCTTTAGGTTGGTGGCCTATACTATTGTGGTGGAGAAATTTACACTGGTCCCGATGCTTGAGGTCGAAACTGTGGATACTGAGGCAGTCGGTAGGCTGGCATAAGAGGGTAAAATGTTGGCATTTGTAGCTGCGCCTGGTAAGGTGGCATGAACTGCGGTGACCTCTCTTGACCATAAGAAACATCACCCTGGGACTGTTCAATCTGCGACTGATTCTGATTTGGACAGTTCCTCCTAATATGACCAATCTGTCCACAGTGATGACACTTTGGTCGGTAAGGAGAATTTCGATCACTCCCAGATGAACTACTACCACCACTGATCATGTCTCCACTGACCTGCCCTTAGTTATAATTTCTTCTACCACTCCGTTGTGGCCCACCCGAAGCAGAAACTCGAGCAGCTGCTTTCTTACTTTACTGATTGGCCAAGTGATGCTAATTTATTTTTGTATAATAAATTTTCGCAAGTGTACGGTGTTAAGTTTTGAGTATAAGGTGAGTGAGCATCATCTCTACCAGGATTGGGTTTAGAATTGCCATTAAGTACCACAATTATTCTAACTTAACTTTATCTAGGCAACCTAATAAAATGACAATTAAGAAAATAAAACAAAATAAATATGAAAATAAGAAAATAAAGTATCTATACACAAATGGTCTAGGGACTTGATTTCACTTTATTATTCCTATGTTCATCATATTATGTAATTGCTAATCAATTCCATTCAATTCATTAATCAAGACTCTAATGTCATCTCGCAACCTCTCCCGAGTGCCTCACAAGAAATTGTATTTAAATACCCAAAACAATATCCCTATTCAAAATGAACATTTAAACACAAATTAAGCTTCGCCTTTAGAATTAGAAAATAGGAATATTGATCGCCTCCCGGCCTCACAACGACCTAAATCCTAATTTGATTATCTAAGCGTTGATCTCCTCCCGGTCTCACAACAACCTAGACTATGCTTCTCTAATCTAGATAAAGAATTCAATCTCTCCCGAGCATCAAATTCGCAATCTAAAAATCATCTAACTCATTGGCCAAATAAATTAAAAGCATTAAGCATAGAGAAACATAAATGAATTTGAGACTCAACTGGTGGTGCTAGTAGTGCTTGTTCAACTTGGTCAACTGGCTCTACATTGTCAACTGGAGGGGCTTCATCATTAACAACATCACCACCATCTTCTTGGACATCTCCCCCTTGATCAGTATTCTCTACAGGTGGAGAAATTGGATCCAAATTGACAGGAATTTCAGCAGAGGAGCAAGACTTTTCACCTTTGTTACCATCATCAATCACTTGGTCTTTAAGGAAGACAACATCTCTGCTTCTGACAATTTTTTTGTTCACCGGATCCCATAATCTGTACCCAAACTCCTCGTGACCATAGCCTAAGAAAATACACAGTTTTGCCTTATCATCAAGCTTAGATCTCTCATCTTTAGGAATATGAACGAACGCCTTGCAGCCAAAAACTCTCAAGTAATCATAAGAGACATTCCCAGTCCAAACTCTATTTGGAACATCACCATCCAAGGCAGCTGCTGGAGAAAGATTAATCAAATCGACTGCAGTTCTCACGGCCTCCCCCCAAAAGGACTTAGGAAGCTTTGCGTGAGAAAGCATGCACCTGATTCTTTCTTCAATTGTTCTGTTCATTCTCTCCACTACACCATTAAGCTGAGGTGTCTTAGCTGGAGTCTTCTCAAGCATGATTCCATGGAGTTTGCAGTAATTCTCAAATGGTCCCCTGTACTCACCGCCATTATCAGCACGAACTGATTTCAACTGTTTTCCTGTTTCTCTTTCAATCTTGGCATGAAACTCTTTAAAGACATCAAGCACCTGGTCTTTAGTTTTCAAAGCAGTAGCCCAAACCTTTCTTGAATGGTCATCGATGAAAGTCACAAAATAGAATGCACCTCCAAGAGTTTTAGCTTGCATAGAACAGACATCAGTATGAATCAAATCAAGAATATTTGATCTTCTAGATGGAGGGTGTGAATGAAATGCAACTCTGTGTGTTTTTCCAGCTAAACAATCAACACAAGTTTTAAGAGGCATACCTTGCAAATTAGGCAGGAATTGCTTTCTAGCAAGAAGTTGTAGTCCTTTCTCACTGACGTGACCAAGCCTCTTGTGCCATAGATCAATGCTTGCACCCTTCTGAAAAACATTTATCTCTCCTTTGTGAAGCTTAGCTTGCATGACATAGAGTGTATTCATTTTCTTTCCTCTTGCAACCACTAGAGAACCTTTGGTGAGCTTCCACTTACTTTCACCAAAATAATTAGTAAAACCCTCATCATCAAGTCTGCCTGTGGAGATCAAGTTTAGGCGAATATCCGGAACATGCCTAACATCCTTGAGTACCAACTTGCTTCCAAGATTAGTTTCCAAGCAAATATCTCCAATACCCACAATTTTAGAGGCACCACTGTTTCCCATTTTGACATTGCCAAAATCACCGGTAGACTAAGAAGTGAAGAAATCACCATGAGGAGTAACATGAAACGAGGCGCTAGAATCAATCACCCAATCACTTTCCTGGCACACAGGACTAACACAACTGTCATCACAAATGATAGTAACATCACCTTCGGCGGCTAGTGTATTAGTCTCTCTCTCATCTTTATTTCCTTCACCCTGTTCTCTTTTCCAAATTCTGCATTCTTTCTTCATGTGACCCATCTTGTTGCAGTGATAACACTTGACATTTTTTCTGTTTTTAGATTTTCCCCTGAATGTATCCTTTTTGCCATGACCTTGAGGATGCCTACTTTTACTTCTTCCACGCCTTTCCTGTTTTTCAAAAACAAGTACCTCAGAAGAAGATTCACCCTTTTCCTTTCTTCTGGCTTCTTCACTCAACAAACTTTCTTTAACCATCTCCATGGTTAGCTTTCCTCCAGGCGCTGAAGTGCTTAGTGATACTACTAACGTTTCCCAACTGTCAGGCAAAGAGCTAAGAAGTAACAATGCCTGCAACTCATCTTCAAGAGGCATTTTCATTGTGGCCAATTGGTTCACCAAGCCTTGGAAATCACTAGTATGCTCAGTCATACTTTTTCCATCTTTGTATTTCAAATTCACAAGCCTTCTAATGATCGAAGCTTTATTTCTGGAAGTATTTTTCTCATACATAGCCTCTAATTTCTTCCAAAGTGCATCGGCTTTCATTTCTTCAGAAATGTGATTAAAAATATTAATATCAACCCGTTGCCTAATCGTAGCAGCAGCTTTCATGTGTAATATTTCCCAATCATCATCACTTATTTTTTCTGGCGTTGACTTGCCCATAACAGGCCCATACAAATCTTTAACAATAAGCAAATCTTGCATTTTGCGCTTCCAAATGGAATAATTCGATGAGGTTAATTTTACCATCCCATACGAAGTTTGTTCTTCCATTTCAACACACAAGAATTAGCCTCTAGCCAACCAAAGGCTCTGATACCAGTTTGTTGGGGAAAACTAACAAACAATTGCGGAATAAAGCTTTCCATCTTTGTGTGCTAAAATAGGATCTCAAACGAAATGCTAACAAAGCCAAACAACCAATGCACCAATTAATCAAAATAATCAACCACAAGTGAAGCACTAATTTTTAGCGTGGAAAACCTCTCAAATTGAGAGTAAAAAACCACGGGACCCTTAGGCCACTTAAATCTCTTCCACTATATCAACAATGGGATTACAAAGTTTCTCTCTAGAATCAAACTAGAGGCTCACAATAATAATATCATCAAGAAACACTATTCTTGGTTCACCAACAATATAGACATCATCATCAAAGATGGATAACAACAATAACACCAAAGAAAAGTTTAGGTCTCACCAAATTAGGAGTACTCAAGAGAGTACTAAAGAGAGGCTAAATGAGAAATCAAGTCCGGTAGATTTGAAGAGCTCGCCACAAGGATTCTCCACGTCAAATTTGAGCCGAAACCGATAACGTTTTGCCACACAATCGTCTTGCACAAGCACCAAAACCCTACCCCTTTTCTCTTTCTCTCTCTCTCTCCTTTTCTCTGGTTTTCTCGACTGCCCCACACTGCACCCGATTCTCCTTCTTCTTTTCTTTTCTATTTCCTGGTTAATTTGTTGCCCACGTGAGCAGCATGCCTATCCTTTTTTTTGTTTTATCATTTGGGCTAAAAGTCCACTTGTTGTTCCAGCCCACAAATGGGGCGGAACCCAACAATTATAAAACGCTATTATATACTAAAACAATAATGTTTTTTGAAAAACACTATAACTAACCGCTACGAAAAGCCCATTTTCTTGTAGTGGATGAACGGAAACCAAGCTCAAAAAAACAAAGAAAGTTGAAGATGAAGAGAACAAACGGTGCAAGAAAAGAAAAAGTAAAGACATCGATTTGAAGTAAATGACTAAATCCATGGAGGAATCAGAAGAAAAAAAAATTATGCCTAAACAAATGGAGAAGAAAAAAATTAAGAACTCCAAAAACTACATGAGTACAAGGATGAACAGAAAATCTAAACTAAAAAAACCAAGAAAGCTGAAGATGAAGAGAACAAATGGCACATGGAAAGACAATGTAAAGACATCGATCTAAAGTAAACGACCAAATCTATAGACGAAACATAAAAAGAAAAAAAAAATCTCTCCGAAAGCAAATGAGAAAGCCAGCCAAAGTAAAAGAGATATATAGATAGGCAATAAAAAAATAGGAAGAATGAACAAATGCAGTGAAGAAAGAAAGAGGAAAGAAGGTAGCCAAAAATATGAAGACAGAGAAAGGAGACGGTGGGAAAATTTTTTTTTTGCTTTAGAAGCATAGTAGTTGCTTCTAACAATGACAGAGGAAAGACAAGAAAGTCCTAAAACACTCAATCTGAACGAAATTACCAAAGCCACATAAATTAAACAATAAAATGAAAAAGCAGCAAATGACAAAATAGTCAGTACACAAACAAAAGGATAAAATAGAAAGATACTGTTCATAGTACTGTAACATGAACAATGAAACCATCCATTCCTTTAATATATGTATAATATGTCAACTGAAAATTGAAAACTACCTTAAGTTTTGAAATTGATGTGAAAACAATTCCTCCGAAATCATATGCAAACATCATGATGCAAGTATACAAGTGTGCAATTTACTCTAAAATTATTAGATGTCAATTGCAATTAAATTTAAATATCACAGTGCAACTTGTCAAAATTAAAAGTTGAGAGTCAATTATGCAACAAAAAAAAAAAAAATCAAAACAAAACAAAACAAAACAAATAGTTTGGGAGTGCTACTGTTCAATTTACTGTAAAATTAACGTTGTTTTCAAAACTTATTCAAGATAATGACATGTCCATTGCATCATCGGTGGTGGTATCCGGGGTTTAAATTCTATTTTCGATCATCGCATAATCCATAGGCTGACAACAGACCTTTTTTTGTTTACGCCTTTTTTTTTTTGTTGTGTGTTTTTGTATGTAATAGTGCTTGCTTTTACTTGACTTATTGGCGTCCTTGTTTCGTTTTTTTATTACTAGGTTACATTTTCAATATGGCAATCAGTGTCGTTACAATGTTGCGCGTGGCCTCGTGTTATGGATTTTTTGAATTCGATCATGGATATTTCCATTGATGCTAAAGGATTGCTCAAACAGCCATGTATACAAATTTTTAATGTGTTTGGGTATCCGCAACTCAAAACACACTTCTTTCACTTGAGCCTTATCATATAAATTTATTGATCTGTGGTCTTGGATTCTTCTTGTGGTTTGAAAAAAAAAAAAAAAGAAAAAAAAAAAAGAAAACGCTTTAGATAAAGCAACTATCTAATCACAGTGGGCACACAAAACATAACGTAGAAAAGGAGATCCAAACACAATAACTGAATACTCACTATGCTAGGTTCTGGGCACTCAAATCTGCCAAGAACATATCAGTTTTGACCTTTGGAGAACAAACCTTTTAACTCCAAACAATCTGCTCTTATGCATATGAACAATTAGTGACCTCAATGTTGTCCATTTTCAGAGGATTATGAAGTAGAACTTGGAAACCGTAAGGGATTTCCATCGAGACTCGAGAAAAAGGAAGATAAGATCTAAGCACACGACACCACCTAAATTCAAAAAGCGCATGAAGCATCTCCCTAAGCAATACTTGGCAAACAGACAAATATCATAATTAGAAGGATCTATTTATGCCTACTTTTTAAATACCTCGACTCATTTGTTATAAAAAAAAAAAAAAAAAAAAAAAAGTGTTGTGTTCCCTACATACAAAACATACATAATACATCTATTGCAACATTTCTTTCTTCTTTTTCACTTTTCTTATGAAGCATTTCCGTGACCTAGATTCTGACATGATAGCATACGCAAAAAAAACTGTCTTCTCACAATGTGTCTCTAATGCTATGGAGAAATTTCCAGTAATAATTTAGCATGTGATCAGCAGGTTTCACGCGGTCCCACTTTCCTGTACAAAAAATTGCATATGCATCGGCTGCATACCTAGCAACAAAACAGAGGAACAGGAGTCATGTAACATTGGAACTAAAGTTAAAAAAAAAATGTTCGACAAAGTGGTGGTGGGATAAGGTGGACGAAGAAGCAAATTCTGAGAGAACACAAAAATTGATGAAGATCGTGATAGATTCATAGTAGAAAATTCTAATACAAGGAAGAAGAAAAGTTTGTCCTGGCTGTAAGAAAGTTTGTAAGGTGTTAGAAGATTGGAGCTGATTACAAGAGGGTTGGTTGTTTGCCGCATTATCATATGAAACCAAGTGGAGGCATAGCAGTTCCAAGAACTATCTGGGTTTTGTTTGTAAAATCATATTTCTACGAATTTTCCTGGAAATATTCATCGATGAAGATTTATTTTCCTTGCAATTCTGGGTTTTCGTGGCTGGTTCATATCTGATATGAGATACAATCAAGCTAAGCTAGTGTCAAATCCTCAACAACATAGAATAAAGCAAGCTGACACTTTGTAAAACTATTGAAACATGTAGAAATTGCTGAACCGCAAAACTTAAAAAGAAAATCAAGTTCCATATCACGCCTACATATTATTCATCATAATAGTGCCATCATACAACGTTCGACACTTCGACGTAGTCCTAATATATGTCTAATTGCTTTCATCTTAAGCATTTGGATTGACAACTTCTCCATATAAAATACGCTAGCTAAATATGAAACACAATCCTTGTGTATAATAAACATAGCTACTTACTTTTTCCTTCCTATTATATTTGCTTATTATTTAAAAGATAAATAAATAAAGGCAAAGGTCAGCGGTTTTACTTGCCAACACCGTGCAACTGAGTCACATGGGTCCAGCTCTCTTCCAAATACTCCCGAGAGAAACGTTGTATCATCTGTGCCCTTTTGTGTAGACCAAGAGTGTGTATAATCTTCACTATTTCCTCCGAGGAAACCTCAGTGGCAGCTTTTGCATTGGGACACAAAGAGAAGAAATCCGATATAACCCTTGTTGCCTGCAAGTAGAAATATGTCATCTTATGTACTGATTTAATCACATGAATTAATTAATTATTACTACAAGAAAATTTTAGCACATACATCAGCTATGAGTTATGAGCTCGCAATCCAAATGACAATTGAAAATGTATCGTTTACTTTGACAAATAAAAAAAGACCAATTTTAACCAAAAAGACCAATCAGATATGGCATTTCAACAGTATTCTTTTATTACAAGCCATCACAACACCATTACCACTGTTTCAATGGAACTTGATAGGCCAAAAATTGGGACAATTTGCACCCACTACATTTTAGACAATAAAAACAATTGCATGAGGCCAACAAAATCACAATATAACAATGTGAAAAAAAAAAAAAAAACAACAAACAAACAAACAAACAAACAAAAAATAAAATAAAACAAAATGTAATTTACTAAAAGCAGGGCATCAAGCATTTACTATAAGAAGGATCGGATCGAATCGGATTGGATTGGAATGTCATGTACCTGGGCACCAGTAGTCCGATTGAGAAGCATACAAATCACCAAAACCCTCCATGGATCGTGAAGATGATCTTGTTGAATAAGACGAATCTCAGAAGGAGGAGGATTCCATTTGTTATCATCTGTTTTCCTCTTGTAAGCCTCATCTCTTTTCTCAGCAGCATTCAAAACTTTGCTTTTCTCTATCTTTTTTCTTCTTACTACTATTTTCGACATTTTCTTCTCTCCAACTCCAACAAGTCCAAGTCTTCTTCCCTTTTCCCTTTCTACTGTCGTTTTCTCTTTCATTGGCTTGTAAGCCAACCGAGAAAGCACGTCCTCAAGCTTCAAATGCTCCTCCTTTTTCTCGCCAATTTCAACTTCTTCTCTGCCGTCCTTCTCTGGCTTCTTCTTCTTCTCTTGGGTATCGTTTCGGTTAGTAGTGAAATACGGCGACACCACGCGCGACCCAGCAACGTCATCGTTTCGGTCAATATTCCTCTTTCTCCTCTTTTTCCCGGCGATTTCGACTTCTTTTCTGCTGTCGGTGACGAAATACGGCGATACAACGCGCGGCGGAGGAGCGTCGTCGTGTTGGTCACTTTTTTTCCTTTTCTTGCGCTTCGTTTCCTCGGAAATCGCCATAGCTTCTGGAACCATCACTCCCTTGTCTCCATTTTTCTCAAAGTACGGAGAAACCACTCGTGCTTCTCTGCGTTTGCGCGGTTTCCGATCGTCGTTTGCGGCCATTTTGTTGTCGTTTTGATGTCGGACCAAATATAACTTTAATCCTATATTTAAATATTTGTATTTGTTCTCCATTGCGTCGTTTCTGTCGCTGATGAAATACGGCGAGACCACACGCGAACGCGACTCAGGAAAGTCGTCCTTTGGTTTCATCCTGTAGCAGCCTATCTCAAACCTAACGAAAAAAAAAAAAAAAACTCTTGTACAAAACTGAAAATTTATAAGAATTAAATAAGAATATTCTAATAGCAACAAAGTGGATAATTTGGGTTTACAACAACACAACCAAAATTGCAAATTTGGAATTAACCACACCCATCATGCATATGCATATACATATATATTATATAAAGAGGATTTTCGAAGCAATAAGATGGTAAATTGAGAATTTCTCAGAAAAATCAGAACAATCAACAAATGTTCTCCACCAATCAAAGAAGAGTCTACCAAAAGGGAACTTTTGTTAAGAAAAGAAAGAGAGATAAAAGCCTACCTTAACGGGATTTTTCATTGGAGTACTCTTTTTTAGAGAAAGAGAGAGAGGGTCTGGACAAAGAGAGGATCTGGACAAAGAGATGCTAGGGAGGGAGGGAGGGAGTACGAGCGCTCCCGCGTGAAAGAGAGAAGGAAACACGAAGGTAAAGAAAAAGTAAAAGGGATTTTTTTTTCTTTTCTTGAGATATAGTAAAAGGAAAAGTTAAAAAGCATCAATACCCCCCAAAAAAAAAGAAAAAGATTGAAATAGAAACTAGAAAGGGTACAATAATCACTGCATAGCCAAAGTTTATAATTTATATTGAAACAATTTTTTTAACGTGCTTTTGCTCGTGTTATCGGGTATGAGAGTAATATATTATTAATGCAAAATAGGAAAATCATTTATATTATAGAGGTGCTTTTAAAAAATGGAAAAAAAAGGCAAGAACACATTGATACATATACTAAAAGGGAGGAGCAGTCCATTGTGCATCCACACTCAGTGCTGTCGATAGTACAATGCAGTGAAGGTTTTACCTTTTTTTTCCCTTGGCTTTTGTTTCTGGGCAGGGGGCTTTTTGGTCTTCTTACGCTGTGGGCTGTGGTTGTACTAGTTTACTCATGCCTTCTTACGGTTTGTTTTGTTGTTGGCCTGGGGCTTTCGGCCATTTTACGGGTGTGGAGCCCTATCTTCTACTTTTTTTATCGATCTCTTTGTTTTCTCTGCCTCTTTTACTTTTTTTTTTTTTTTGCTCCGATTCATTTTTTTCGCTTGGTTTTGGTTGAAATCCTGCATTTGTTCCTTTGTGGTTTCGATCTCTTCACCCCTTTCATGTGATTTGGGCGGAAACTTGGAACTTTTATCCCTTTTTTCTTCTGGGCTCTTCGACTGCTTCGATTTGCGATTTGTGTTTGGTTTTTTCTGTGCTCTTGGTGCAGTGTTGTCCGACTCTTCTTGGTCGCTTCTCCGTTGATTTGATTCACCTTTTTGGTATGGAATTTTATGTGCTTTTACCGTAGTGCATGTTTTATTTTTAATTTTCCCCGGTTCCTTTTAATCTCTTTTTTTGCATTTTTCTTGGGTGCTTTGTTTTGTCACTGCTTTGTATAAATTTTTTTGAGCTCATCAAGATCTATTACGACTTTCTATTGAGTAGTGGATGTCATTTTGTTAAAATTATTTTCAAATGCTTTATCTTTTTATTTGATGGATTCTTCTGTGCAGGGAGTTTATGTGCATGTGGACCTTCTCTTGGCTGATTGTGTGCCGCGTATGGGTAAATCTTGATTTTTTTCCATTTCATTTATTCAATTGACGAGCTGTGCTCTTTATGCTGCTGATTTGTCTGGCCAGCTTGATGATTTCTACCTATTTCGTTGCAGAGATGTTAAATGAATTGTCGATTTTTTCTCTTTGCATTGCCTGAAACATGTAGTAATTTCAGGGGAATTTTTTTTTTTAGTTTTTCCCTTTTTTCCCTTTGCTTTTTCCTTTCTCTGAGGTGATAATTTTTTAAGTTATGTCCTTTTTTTTTCCTTCTCTTCTCTTATAGTAAATATTATATTGTTTTGATCATTTAATTACGAAGTTTTGGTCCCTTGATTTTTGTCAACCGACTATGTGTTATTATGTGTTATGTTATTAGAGGTTATTTATTGTTTAAACCTACCTTTTTGTTCGTTATTTATGAATGCTGCTGCTCTACATGAATTTATCATGTGTGTTTTCGTTCTTTTTTCTTGCACCTGACGTTTTCTCCTCTGTTTTGCCTGTGATCATTTACTGCTTCATTCCATTCTCGATCATTTATTGCTCTGTTCTTTTATCCCTGTATCTTTGACTACCTGTGTTCACCTTTGTTTGACCTGTGATCATTTATTTACTGCTTCATTCCATTCTCGATCATTTGCAACCATGCTCCTTTATTCCTGTATCTTTGACTACCTGTGTTCACCTTTGATTGACTGATATCTCATAGTTAAATTAGCGTTTACAATGCTCTAGGTACTATTAATAACTTCTACCAATAGCTTTTTAATATCTTTTGCCGATATTAGATATATTGATTTGATGTGGTGCTATTAATATGTGTTGTTTTTGTTTTATTTTCTCTGTTGATGTATAGTTTTGTTATTCTATCAATGACTGTTACTGATATAGGGGGTTGGTAAAACTTACTTCTTACTGTTAATAAATGTTGCTAATCTGTATCTATTTCTTTTCTCTTTTTTATGCTCCATTAGTTAGTAGTTCCCAGGTGTAGTAGCATGCTTACATAATTATCTATATTTCGCTTTACTTATAATTTTTTTTATATGGCGATGCTGAGGACAATTGAATTTGACACGTTGATTTATATACGATTTGTTGAGAGATTGCTATGAATATATCCTCTTTATTTGGATTATGCTTTTGTCTACCTTTTTTGATTTAGAGTTTTTGGATGTCTCTTTTCTGTCCTTTTTACGTATTCTCATGTTTTTGCCTTCTCTGGACTAGTATTTCATTAAAAAGTTTTTTACATATATATTAGCTACCTTTTCCATTGCCGACTTCTAGTTTTTCCATCATGTTTTTATTTGCTTATGATATTTTCCTATTGTTTTGACTTATTTTGAACCCCGGGTATTTCTATTTTAACTACTTGATTTGAGATTGATTTATCTGTATAATATGTTCCTTTTTATTCCGGTTTTATCTCTTTTACCTTTTCAGTATGAGTGATTGGGTAGGAACTGTCCACTGTTCATCAAGACTCAGTTAACTATATATGGTGCAATGCAATGACAGTTTTGCTTTTTTTTTTTTTTTGCCCTTTTCTTTTGTTCTTGAGCAGGCAGTTTTGGGTCTTCTTAAACTTTAGGTTGTGGTTGTACCGTTTTGCCTCTAGTTTCTTATTGTTTTCTTGTTTTTTGGTTGGGGTTTTCGGTCGTTCGACGCAAGTGGAGCCCTAGCCTCTATTTCCTCGCTAATTTCCTCATGTTCTACGTGTTAACGCTTATGCCCTTAGGAATAAATGTAACAGTATTTTTTGAGACATTTTGACTATTGATAAAGATTTATTTATTTCATATATCCATGTATTGTCCTCTTTATGTTCATATTAGTTAAATGTATAATAAGCAAATTGAAAGTCTGAGACTGTTATTCTAAATCTTTAGGTCATATATGTAATGAGAAGAACATGCAAAATACAGGAATCTAAAGATTATAGTTTAAATCATATGATCCACAATCGAGGGAATAAATGTGACGACCCTAGCTTTTGATCATCATCCTACTTTCATATGTAACCTACTTTCTATCTTACATTCCTCTAGAATGATAAACTACTAAAATTCATACCCATTTTTTTTCTTTACTTTTGAGGGTAAGTTAATTGTAGCATATGCATACTTTGTCATAATAAAACCTTAAGTTCAGTTCCTAGACTTGACCACGCATTCAAACTATTCTTTTCATGCCATCAACGTTCATATGCTATTATCGTAGTTGCCTTTTAGGTACTCGAACATATCTCGTACTTAAGTTTACAAAACATAACTTGAAAGTCTTATAAACTTCACATTTACTACATAATTAGGATAGTTTTGCATCCATAGTTCTTATTTACATTATACACATTTCGTAGCGTCTTTAAAATCCGTAGTGTTTCCAACACCCACTTGCTCACATTCCGCTGTTACATCCTCTTTACATGCCCAGCAACAAGTTTCTAGGAGCCGGTGCCTTACCCGAACTTCTTACAACACGAACAAATTTAATGAGTTTTCGCTTAGCAAGTAACAGTAGGTCATAATAAATGCAACAACTATGCATACCCATATATGCATTCATGTCATAAATCCTAAGACATTCTATATTTCTAGAATGTATGTTGTTTATGTCCTTCTCTCATTACATACTTTGTTCAGCTTTCGTCTCTTTTTAATCATTCACATTGTATTCTCATGTTCTGAACGACATTCATATTTTGTTTTTCTTCTTTTTTTTATTCTTCTTTACGAATACCGTACCTTTATATGGAATGACTTCGTTTTTCATTTTCTTGTCTTTCACCTCTTATGGGCCATGTCTTGTTGTACTTAGCACGTACAACCAGTAAAGAGTAGGGTAGCTAATCAATCCAACTCAGTCACAGTTTCATCTCCTTCAGTCTCATAATAACATTTTCTTTGAAGGCTAGTACAAACAGGATGTTTGATCTCCTACCGTTTATCAATTTTTCTCATTAAAACGGTAACTTTAGTTAAATCTTTTGACTTTGTGCATTTTTGAGCAATTTATCATGAGATTGACTTTTTATTAAAGTTTAACTCTTTTTCTCTTAATTTGACCTGGACTTGACGTCGATACACATTTTTCACAGAATAAAATTCTACTGTAACTTATGACTCGTAGATACATGCATAACATTGTATCCAACATTCAGGAGTCATTTTCACATTATAGCATACATTTAGTTTACAATATGCTCTGTAATGACCGGGAAAATTTTAAGTCAAATTCGGACAGTTCGGTATTTGATAGTAATTCTTCCCGGAATAGAAAATAGTAGAAATATTGATGTAATTAGGAAAGTGTTATGTAGAAACTTTATATACGGGGTAAAATCACCCGAAAAGTGTAAAGTTATAATACGAATATTTTTACAGAGAAAATTCGTCTATATTAGTTGTGAATAGTGAAATATCGGTTAAAAGTTAGAAATTTTAACGAGTATATTTTAGTTATGAAAAATTGAAATATTTGGTAAATGACCAAATGACCAGTTAGAAAAAGAGTAGAAATATTAGAAGTAAGGAAAATGGCAAAAGTTCCTGAAACAGAATTTTCCCGAGTCAGTTAAAGCGGGAAACTACAAACAAAAAAACGAGTACCGCGAGGGTACGCGTTTTGTGCAATTCTGGATCGTTTAAAATGAGAATTTCAGAAAAAGAAATTGACTATTGAGATACCCAAGAGAAGTGGGTTGAATATGAGAAATTTGACCCAGGGTGCTCGGCAGTCCAGAAAAGCAATATAGAACCTGTACCGGGTGTGAAATTACCAGTATCGGAAATAGACTCGTTTTGAAAGACGAAAAGTTTGGTCTCGACAAGAAAAATGTGGGGAACACGGAACCACTTAAATTAAGTGTTAAACTTAATTAGAATTAGTAGAATTAATTATGCGAATTAAAGTTAGTTCTCTAATTTAATTTTAGAAAGTAATGTGAGATATTTTTAGAAATATTAATATAATATACATATTACACTTAAAATGGCCTACGGATGACATTAGAAGCCAAAATTGCTTCTTTTTCTAAGTGTGGCCGAGAGATAGAGAAAAGAAAGAGAAAAGAGAGAAAATCAAGGGAAAATCAAGGAATCACCCGTTTTCGCCAAAATTTCTTTCGTTCAGTCCGGTAGAAACATAACCCGAGGCATTCTAGCGGAGAATCTCAAATTTTCAAGGTAAGATTTCGGATTTTTCATGAGAAACTGCATGCTTTTTCATTTTTATGAATAGTAACTCATCTAGGAAAAAATCCGTAAAACTGAAAAACGAAACCGAGGTTTTGTCGGGGACTAGGATAGGAGTTTAATGTGCAAGTATTGAAAGGATTGAACAATTTTTTTTTGATTTGCACTAAAAATCCAAAAATCCCTAGAAATGGAGGAAATGTGTTTTTGTTCAATTTATGTTGGAATCTGTGTTCAGGAATGCTAATCTTAACTCCAGGTACCGAAATCAGAAATAGAACGAGTTATTGAAAACTCGGGAAACTAGAAAAAACAAGGCGAAACTATGCCGAAATTTCTAAAAAAAAAAAACCTAGTTAATAAGCATCGAATTAAGAATTCGATTCTCGAGAATGAGTAACAGTTTTAAAGCTCGAAATTGAATAGATTAAGATTCAGAAACCGAGATACACGAATAGGTGTAATTTGCCTCTTGAGCTAGAATTCAGCCTAGAGGGGTTAAGTTCGAAAATGAGTTGAAATTGGATTTAGGAATCCAAGTATGTGACATTTTGATGCTTGAAATAGGTGGTTAATACCTATTTCCATGAAACAGGTTTTGGCACGAGAGCCGAAGCAACGAGAAAGAACTTCCAGCAAGCGGGAATCCTAGCGAATTAACGGTAAGTATAGACATATATGTTTGTCTGGACTCGAATAAGCTATAGTTAGACTTAGGACTATGAATTTACTTATGTTCCTAAGTCTATGTGATTACATGTGATTATATGTGTTTGGAGGGCTTAGTGCTCTAGATTGAAAAAGGGCGACATATGGTTACCCTTATGCACAGTTAATACTGACGGGTCGTCGGCCTCCGTAAGGGAGGAAAATCTCACAGAGTAGAGATTCCGACTAGACCAGACAGTAAGAAATGACCAGTAAAGTAAAAAGACTGACGGATCGTCGGCCTCCGCAAGGGAGGGAAATCTCACAGAGTAGAGATTCCGACTAGACCAGCCAGTAAGAAATGACCAGTAAAGTAAAAGATTGACGGGTCGTCGGCCTCCGCAAGGGAGGAAAAATCTCAAAGAGTAGAGATCCCAACTAGACCAGACAATAAGCAGGGGCCCAGGCCCACAAAAGTAAGAACAGAAAGATAGAAAGTAGTTTAAAGCATGTTTCACACGAGTATATTTGCATCATATCTCTTAATGTAATTTCTATTAGTTTATGATGTATGCATGTTTATACTTGCTGAGCGTTAGCTCATCAGTTTACTTGTGTGCAGGTAACAAAGGTAAGCAGCCAGTCGTATAGTGGTTTGCTTGATGGACATGCGGAGGCAAGGGTGGCGGAAATGTCATGGGTGCACGGGAGTGGTCTCCACTACGCTCGCTTAGAAAACAATTTTCCGCTGCAGATTAATGTAATATAGAATAATAGTATGTATGTTCAGTTCTAAGAAGAAGATATTACAACCATTGTCTTAGTAAAGAACAACAGACTGTAATAAGTTAAGACAAGTTTTCGGGAACTAGTATGATATCCGAATCCTTAAAGTACTAGCAAGATGTGTTATTAGTGTAACAACATAACATGTTAGGAACCCGAGGGTTAAAGTAAAGAAAAAAATTTACCCGCATACGAACGTAAATTAAAGAGACAATAGTCTAACAACGAATAATGGATTAGACTATAGCTTAGCCCATTAGTAGTAGTAAAAGGAACGGCGACCGCGCCGCGAGGGCGCGGGTCGCCACATGCTCGGATTGAGCAACATAAAGAAATAAATTTATTCGCATTGTAGGCAAGAAAAATTAATGATACTTATAAAAGTTTTGCTAATATTGCGTCCTTTGTCTCACTTGATCCTTTCCGACTTCGATCGTTAATCGATCCTATTACATAATTTCTGATCGTTAGAGTCAAAATCTATGATCAATAATTATATTAAAACTTAATACAGAAAGGTTTAAGATCCTTATGTTTGGTGTTCAATCCCAAAATATATCATATCTCAAGAATTTGCACTAAAACCATGCACCTTCCTCAGTCATGGGCCTAATTTTCATTTTTGGTCCAAATATGTGAATTCCCATTGTGTTCGGTTTCTATACATCACCGATTATCAAATTGACTTATTTTTCACATCTTAATCCCTTATTCCTCATGAAAACCGGTTTACTTCAAAATGCTCAAACTAAATTTTGGCAGAGTTCCGCCTATGTTCCTAGGTTTCCCGAGTTAACTTTAGCTCATTTTATCCGTTGTTTCCACCATCAAACACAATTCTTATTCTTTTTCTTTCCATTTAATCCTCAATAGCATCACAATTCTAGGGTGTTACCATATTTCTACAAAAATTCCCCATACCAAGAATCGATAGAAACAAAGGTCAATTAACCTAGAATTCTTCCTTAATCACTAGATTTTCAAGTTCTTAACAACCACAAGCTTAATCATCATCTTAAGCAAAAAAAAAAAAAAAAAAGTTCATGCTTTTCCCCATACTTAAACGTCCAGCCAAGGTTGAAAAAAGTGAAAAGAAAACTGAAATTTACCTCAGAGAATGAAGAGAAATCCTTAGTAACGTGTACTAGCGGTGTTGTTTCGTCAATTTCGATCAAAACTCATTTTTCTCACTTTGGGTGAATTTGTTTTTCTTCCTTTCTCTTTAGTTGAGCTCTCTCTGTTCTTAGCATGAAAAATAAACATTGGGTGGTATTTTTATCTCTTAAAAACCGGACTTAATAAAGTGGGAGGACGAAAATACAATTTTGGCACTTTCGAGGGACCTTTTTCCAAAATTTCACCAAATTTTGCCAAAAATATCTTTTCTTTCCTTCTTCACTAAGCTTGGCTAGCCACCTTGCATTCCACATACCTCAATCTCAACCCTTCATCTAATTATACACCTTAAATCTCAACCATCCATTTCTAATAACTATTTTATTTTGGTTCAGTTTAATTCCTACCTGGTACGCGTTTTACCCGCGTTTTTTGGACAGTTAGTCAACAAAGTCAACTTCGTTCAAACCTGACTATCCTTTCAAGGGTGATTTATTAATCAACTCTTGGTCTATAAATTTTGATTTGTTCAACCTTATTCGGTCAAAAATCTCAATTTTCTCGGTTCGGCTCTCTGCCCCCTTTTTCATCTATTTTTCGTTCCGATTGTTTCTAAAGCCCCAGACTTGATGTTTCTCAACTCTTTTCCATTTCTTAACCTTAATATTCCAGTATTTACCCACTTGTGGGTTTAACACAGCGTTCCATACTTTTTTCTTGAACATAGTTTAAAAATCTGTAACTACATCGTAATTCCGAAATTTTTTAATTTTTAACTTATAACTTGTTATTTAGTACAATTATCAACAAGTAGTTGTCATTGTTGGGAATAGTGTCCTGAAAGCATGAGATGTAAAATGATATTTACTATTTATTTAATAAAATAGTTTATTCATCATTTTATGTGCATATATTTATGAATATTTTATGAATATCAAATAAAATTCCTTGATTATTTATGTAACCTTAAACATGGTATATAAGTGTTATATACGAGAGGACAATGTTTAAGGATAATAATCAAAAGTAATTATTCATAATGAATTTAATTAAAGTTCGGAATCTTTAATTAAAACATTATTAATACATGTCATTCCCATTTAGAATGGAACGGTGTTATCCACACTGTTAATATGGCGAGATATTGAATGAGTGTTTTTCGCATAATGAGATTATGTGGAACATGGACGCAGACACAATATGAATTTCTAATAATTTCCGTTAAGCATAGAAATTCTAATTGAGTCTACCGATGGTCATATATAGAATGATCTTAATCCTGAGTTCTTAACAAACTCCTATTTATGGATTTATGTCTTTTGATTTACTCGGTACGGATTCCGAAACCCTGAATCCTATTCCTTGTATTTTGGAGACATAATGAAGTAGGTAGCTGGGAATGTTATTATACGAGATGGAATCCATTCCTTCTTGAGAGAGAAGCAGATAAATAATTCTCTTGAGTGTTGATTCGGTACTTGGATTAGTAAGAGCGCTCTGGTTCATGAATGTGTTTTATGAATCACTATCCATTAGAGAATCAATGGTACTCAAGGATAAAGATGTAATTAGAGAGGTTAACGGATTCTACCTGACTCTAATTATGAATTATTTATGGAGGATCGATCTATATGCAATGACTATATCAAATGGACACTTCACAGTTTAGAAGTAATTAATGTCTATAATTCCGAGAGTGCAATTCCAAGTTTATAGTGGAGTAACTATTGGAATTAATAGAATTAATTAATTAATTAAAGTGTTTAATTAATTATTAATTTTATTAGAGCTCAGAATTATAGGTCCATTAGTCCCCGCGTCGTCCTTGTAATTCTACCAGACACAAAGGGCAAAATGGGAATTTTAGAATTACAGAATTCTAAAATTAAATACTCGAAGAATAATTAATTGAGAATTAATTATTATTTAAATAATGAGATTATTTAAATTTGAATTTGAACATATCTAGATTTATCCATTTAAACTTATTTGATAAGTTGTTCAATTTAGAATTCAAATTAATTTAAGTTTGACTTAAATTCGATTTGAATCTGAATTAAAATTGGACTACTGGATAAAGGATAAAATATCTTCCTTCCCTATCTTATTTAGGCGCCACACACAGGAATAAAACCCTAGTGTGTGGTCGGCCACCTTAAGGATAAGGGGAAGGGATTTTTCGTTCAAAATTCAAAATTGGAGACAAGGATTTGATTCTATTTTGAAGTTTGACTTCTAGTCTTTAAATATGAGATAGATAGAAAATTGTAAAACAATTTTTGACATATTTTCAGCCCCAAAAACCTAGTGGCCGAAATTCTCATAGAGGGAAAAGAGTGAAAAATATTTTTCTCCAAAAATTCCACATCGTGCATGCGTTGGTGTTTGTGGAAATTCGAGTGTTTCAGAAACCTGTTTTGTCTCGCGTGTGCCCACACACACGTCTACGTGGAATCAAGGAATTGACGTGGAAGACTTTGGTGTTCTAAACACAAAGCTTGGAGCTAGGACTGTTCGTGGTCAAAGAAAATCAAGTTATCATCCGAGTCGGCTACAAGGTATTTTTTCGGTTGATCCTTGAATGATATAAATTAATGAGATTAATTTATTGGTGCATAAATTAATATAATCTATAGAGTATCTCAAAAGTTTTATGAAAATTTTTGTTATACACGATCCGCCTTTCCGCTGCGTTTCCGCCGCCGAATTCGATTCGGCAACCAACAATTGGTATCAGAGCGGTCTATAGACGATATTAATTTATGCTTCGATTATTTGATAATCATAATTGATATTAAATATGTGATATTTAATTATGTATGTATGTGATGAGTAGGCACTTGCATTTATGGATGTTTATTTTTATTCACGATGATGAATGTATGGATGATGGATTTGGTCGTTAATTATATGGTTCCATGGATCGGTTATATTCATTCGTTAATAAATTATTTGTAATTTAATTCGGGATTAGAATTATTGTAATTCTAGGATTTGGGTAGAATTAGGGTTTTTGATTTTGAATCAAGAAGGAGGCCTTGAAGATCATGTTTGAAGCCTTCAAAGAAGCCCAGAAAACTGCCCAGAAAATTCCAGAACGTGGCCCAGACGCGTCCAGGACGCGGCCCAGGCGCGTCCCGGACGCGGCCCAGGCGCGGCCAGGACGCGGCCCAGGCGCGTCCAGGACGCGGCCCAGGCGCGGCCAGACGCGGCCCAGCCGCCAGGCCGCCCGGCGCGTCCAGGCCGCGCCCCAGGCGTGTGCGCGGCCAGGCCGCGCCCCAGCGCGCTGCGGCCCAGCGCGCCTGGCGGCCCAAGTTCGGGATTTGATCCCGAACGGGCCCGAAGGTTTCCGAAACCCTCGTAAAGCGTGCCGATGAGCCCGGAAAAGTTCCGGATCCCAAGGAAGGTGAAATCCAACCCGGAGACAAAGAATGAAGCCGAAGAATAAAGAATTCAAGAATCGAAGAACCGTTGATGTAACGGAAGAATATAATTATTGTAATTATTTATTTATTCAATTCGATTGAGTTGTAATTTATTTTTCCATGGGACCCGGTCAAATCCATCTCAATAGTTGATTGCATATATTTATATTTTATGTTGATAATTATATATTATATATGTCCATGCATATAACATGCCATATAGATATAATGTGCCTACTCATATGTTTTATAACATGCCATGCATACACGCGCATTCGTTATTGTTTATTTTATTTATTATAAAATTGTTTTAGAAAAATAAAATAAAATAAGAACCATGCGCTGAAAATTGATTTAATATGATTAAATTGATTTAAGTTGCAAAATTGTTTTGCAAAATAATGTTACATGTGAAATTGAATTTAAGAGTTAAATTTTGGAATTTCACATATCCGAAAAATAAATCGTTTATTTTTCGATTTGAAAATCATGAGATGTTTTTTCAAACAAAATACATATTTGCAAAATAATGAGTGGGAGAGGGTTGTATGACAATACGACCCACTGGTCTCCATCATTAGTTCAACACCGTGAGATTCGAAAGGGGCTTCGCGGCGGCACCGATTCCGCACTCCCTACGGAAAGTGTTCTTTCGGATCAATAACAAGGTTGACTTCCTAGCGATAGGATTCAAGGATGTACTTCCGGTTTGACCTACCATACGGTGGCACTCCGGAGTTAAGTCTGTAGATTCTGAAATGATGGGTTACACTCATGGAGATATAATCAAATTGTTGATCATATTTTTGACCAAAATTAGCGGTAGTTAATAAATATGAAAATATGTGATATTTTGATTATATTTATTAATTGAGAAGGTCTCAGTTTAATTTACGATATTTTGACCTACCCTACGGCGGCACTATAATCGTGGTAAATTGAATTATCGTTGGCACCCAAAATTAAAACATGATTTATGTATTTTTCATGTGCATCATGCATCATATTTAATTGTGCCTAAATTAACATGCCTTGATATTCATGCACATAAATTGATTAGATGAATATTCTATTTATTTCCAGCAATATGTTGAATCCCATTATCACACTACTAGCAACTGAAAAATTAGACGGTGATAATTATGCTAAGTGGAAAAGTAACATGAACGTACTATTGATCTGCGAAGACTATAAGTTTGTCCTAGTGGAGGAATGTCCACCTGAACCCGCGGCTAATGCATCCAAAACCGCAAGGGAGCCTTTTGATCGCTGGATCAAGGCCAACAATAAAGCAAAGTGCTTTATGCTGGCTAGTATGAGCGATGTGCTTCGCAAGAAGCATGAGGAGATGGAGACTGCTTATGAGATAATGGAGTCTCTAGAAGCCATGTTCGGTGCTCCTTCTAAAAAGGCTCGTTTGGATGTCGTAAGGGCTTTCATGAACGACAAGATGAAGAAAGGTTCTTCAGTCAAGGCACATGTTTTGAACATGATTGATCACCTCCACGATGCGGAGCTCAATGGTGCCAAAATCGATGAAGCCACCCAAGTTGGCATCATCCTAGAAAGCCTGTCCCCTGACTTTCATGAGTTCGTGAACAACTTTGTTATGAACAAAAAGAAGTGCAATCTCACTGAACTCTCGAATGACCTGCAAAACTTCGAATCCACCAACAAAAGAAGGGGAGGAGAAGCAAATGTTGTAGTTGCAGGAAGTTCTGGTAAAAACAAAAGAAAGAACCAGAACCAGGGAAAAGCGAAGAAGGGAAAGAACAAGAGACCTAAGAAAGCAAAGGGCCCCATCCAGAAATCCAAAGGAAAGTGTTTCCACTACAATAGCGAAGGGCACTGGAAGAGAAACTGTAACAAGTATCTCGAGGAGCTGAAAAAGAAAAAGGAACAAGGTAAATCAGATTTACTAGTCCTTGAAACATGTTTAGTAGAGGGTGATACCTCAGCCTGGATAATTGATTCAGGAGCGACTAATCATGTTTGTTTCTCTTTGCAGAGTCTTAGTTCTTACACCGAGCTGGCCGATGGGGACTACACGATGAAAGTAGGCAATGGCGCAAGAGTTTCGGCAAAAGCAGTGGGAGAAGTTAGACTTTGATTTAGGGAAAATAAATTTTTAGCTTTGAACAATCTTTATTTTATTCCAGACATTCGTAGAAATTTGATTTCTGTGGCTAAACTGTTTGAACAATTATTTAAAGTTTATTTTGATAATGAATTTGTTCATATTTCTCGAAATGGTTTAAATATTTGTTCTGGACGTCTGGATGATGGTTTATATTGTATAAAACCAATACCTAACTCACTGCTTAACACTGAAATGTTCAGAGTTGCCGAACCTAAGAATAAAAAGCAAAAGATTTCTCACGAAAATAACACATATCTGTGGCACCTTAAACTTGGTCACATTAACCTAAATAGGATTGGAAGACTGGTAAAGGATGGTCCTTTGCATGAGCTAAAAGTTGGCGAGCTTCCAGTCTGTGAATCTTGTTTGGAAGGTAAAATGGCCAAGAGACCTTTTACAGCAAAAGGAGTAGGAGCTACAGAACCCCTACAGCTGATACATTCAGATGTATGTGGACCGTTAAACGTCCAAGCTAGAGGAGGTTACGAATATTACGTCACTTTTATTGACGACTATTCGAGATATGGTTATGTTTACCTGATGCAACGGAAATCCGAAACTTTTGGAAAGTTTAGAGAATTCCGAGCAGAAGTTGAAAAACAATTAGGTAAACCAATCAAGATACTTCGATCAGATCGAGGGGGTGAATACCTGGACCAAGAGTTTCGGGATTTCTTGATTGAAGAAGGTGTGGTATCCCAATTGACTGCACCCGGTACACCACAGCAAAATGGTGTGGCCGAAAGGAGAAATCGGACTTTGCTTGACATGATGAGATCAATGTTGAGTTATTCTTCACTACCTACTTCTTTTTGGGGTTATGCCCTAAAAACCGCTATGTATATTCTGAATCTAGTTCCATCTAAATCTATACCTAAGACACCCCTAGAGTTGTGGAATGGTCAAAAACCTAGTTTGAGACACATTCGCATATGGTGGAGTCCAGCACACGTGCTGAGGCAAAAGACCGGGAAGTTGGAACCAAGGTCAGAAGTATGCATCTTTGTGGGATACCCACAAGGGACAAGAGGAGGACTGTTTTATAGTCAAGCCGATCAAAAGGTGTTTGTATCGACAAATGCCACATTTCTGGAGCATGACTATATGATAGATTTCAAGCCCAGAAGTAAGATAGTATTAGAAGAGTTACTTTCCGATGAGATCGGACCACATTCGACAAGAGTTGTCGGACCACTCAGAGAAAAGACCACAGTTCCTGATCAGACTCCTTACGGATACCGGGGAAGCCCAACTTGGGTGGCTTCATCGATTCTGGCACCATTGAGCTCCGCATCGTGGAGATGATCAATCATGTTCAAAACATGTGCCTTGATTGAAGAACCTTTCTTCATCTTATCGTTCATGAAAGCCCTTACGGCATCCAAACGAGCCTTTTCAGAAGGAGCGCCGAACATGGCTTCTAGAGACTCCATTATCTCATAAGCAGTCTCCATCTCCTCATGCTTCTTGCAAAGCACATCGCTCATGCTGGCCAGCATAAAGCACTTTGCTTTATTGTTGGCCTTGATCCAGCGATCAAAAGGCTCCCTTGCGGTTTTGGATGCATTAGCCGCGGGTTCAGGAGGACATTCCTCCGCTAGGACAAATTTGTAATCTTCGCAGACCAATAGTATGTTCATGTTACTTTTCCACTTAGCATAATTATCACCGTCTAATTTTTCAGTCGCTAGTAGTGTGATAATGGGATTCGACATATTGCTGGAAATAAATAGAATATTCATCTAATCAATTTATGTGCATGAATATCAAGGCATGTTAATTTTGGCACAATTAAATATGATGCATGATGCACATGAAAAATACATAAATCATGTTTTAATTTTGGGTGCCAACGATAGTTCAATTTACCACGATTATAGTGCCGCCGTAGGGTAGGTCAAAATATCGTAAATTGAACTGACACCTTCTCAATTAATAAATATAATCAAAATATCTCATATTTTGATATTTATCAACTACCGTTAATTTTTGGTCAAAAATATAATCAACAATTTGATTATATCTCCATGAGTGTAACCCATCATTTCAGATTCTACAGACTTAACTCTGGAGTGCCGTCGTAGGGTAGGTCAAACCGGAAATACATCCTTGAATCCTATCGCTAGGAAGTCAACCTTGTTATTGATCCGAAAGAACACTTTCCGTAGGGAGTGCGGAATCGGTGCCGCCGTGAAGCCCCTTTCGAATCTCATGGTGTTGAACTAATGATGGAGACCAGTGGGTCGTATTGTCATACAACCCTCTCCCACTCATTATTTTGCAAATATGTATTTTGTTTGAAAAACATCTCATGATTTTCAAATCGAAAAATAAATAATTTATTTTTCGGATATGTGAAATTCCAAAATTTAACTCTTAAATTTAATTTCACATATAACATTATTTTGCAAATCAATTTTGCAACTTAAATCAATTTAATCATATTAAATCAATTTTTAGCCCATGGTTCTTATTTTATTTTATTTTTCTAAAACACTTTTATAATAAACAAAATAAACAATAACGAATGCACGTGTATGCATGGCATGTTATAAAGCATATGAGTAGGCACATTATATCTATATGGCATGTTATATGCATGGACATATATAATATATAATTATCAACATAAAATATAAATATATGCAATCAACTATTGAGATGGATTTGTCCGGGTCCCATGGAAAAATAAATTACAACTCAATCGAATCGAATAAATAAATAATTACAATAATTATATTCTTCCATTACATCAACGGGTCTTCGATTCTTGAATTCTTTATTCTTCAGCTTCATTCTTTGTCTCCAGGTTGGATTTCACCTTCCTTGGGATCCGAAACTTTTCCGGGCCCGTCAGCACGCTTTACGAGGGTTTTAGAAACCTTTGGGCCCGTTCAGGATCAAATCCCGAACATGGGCCGCCAGCCGCGCTGGGCCGCAGCTTGGGCCGCGGCCTGGCCACGCGCTGGGTCGCGGCCTGGCTGCGCGCTGGGGCGCGGCCTGGACGCGCCTGGGCCGCGTCCTGGACGCGCCTGGGCCGCGTTTCTGGAACTTTCTGGGCAATTTTCTGGGCTTCATTGAAGGCTTCAAACATGATCTTCAAGGCCTCCTTCTTGATTCAAAATCAAAACCCTAATTCTACCCAAATCCTAGAATTACAATAATTCTAATCCCGAATTAAATTACAAATAATTTATTAACGAATGAATATAACCGATCCATGGAACCATATAATTAACGACCAAATCCATCATCCATACATTCATCATCATGAATAAAAATAAACATCCATAAATGCAAGTGCCTACTCATCATATACATACATATTTAAATATAACATATTTAATATTGATTATGTTTATCAAATAATCGAAGCATAAATTAATATCGTCTATAGACCGTTCTGATACCAATTGTTGGTTTCCGAATAGAATTCGGCAGCGGAAACGCAGCGGAATAGCGGATTGTGTATAACAAAAATTTTCATAAAACTTTTGAGATATTCTATAGATTATATTAATTTATGCACCAATAAATTAATCTTATTAATTTATAAGATTCAAGGATCAACCGAAAAAATACCTTGTAGCCGACTCGGATGATATCTTGATTTTCTTTGACCACGAACAGTCCTAGCTCCAAGCTTTGTGTTTAGAACACCAAAGTCTTCCACGTCAATTCATTGATTCCACGTAGACGTGTGTGTGGGCACACGTGAGACAAAATAGTTTCTTAAACACTCGAATTTCCACAAACACCAACGCATGCACGATGTGGAATTTTTTGAAGAGAAAAATTTTCACTCTCTTTTTTCTATATGAGAATTCGGCCACACTCTTTCTCTAGGGCTGAAAAGTGTTTCAAAAATTGTTTTACAATTTTCTATCTATCTCATATTTAAAGTGTAGAAGTCAAACTTCAAAATAGGATCAAATCCTTATCTCCAATTTTGAATTTGGAACAAAAAATCCCTTCCCCTTATCCTTTAGGTGGCCGGCCACACACTAGGGTTTTATCCCTGCGTGTGGTGCCTAAATAAGTAGGGAAGGAAGATATTTTATCCATTATCCAGTAGTCCAATTTTAATTCATATTCAAATTCGAATTTAAGTCAAACTTAAATTAATTTGAATTCTAAATTGAGCAACTTATCAAATAAGTTTAAATGGATAAATCTAGATATGTTCAAATTCAAATTTAAATAATCTCATTATTTAAATAATAATTAATTCTCAATTAATTATTCTTCGAGTATTTAATTTTAGAATTTTGTAATTCTAAAATTCCCATTTTGCCCTTTCTGTCTGGTAGAATTACAAGGACGACACGGGGACTAATGGACCTACAATTTTGAGCTCCAATAAAATTAATAATTAATTAAACATTTTAATTAATTAATTAATTCTATTAATTCCAATAGTTACTCCACTATAAACTTGGAATTGCACTATCAGAATTATAGACATTAATTACTTCTAAACTGTGAAGTGTCCATTTGATATAGTCATTGCATATAGATCGATCCTCCATAAATAATTCATAATTAGAGTCAGGTAGAATCCGTTAACCTCTCTAATTACATCTTTATCCTTGAGTACCATTGATTCTCTAATGGATAGTGATTAATAAAACACATTCATGAACCAGAGCGCTCTTACTAATCCAAGTACCGAATCAACACTCAAGAGAATTATTTATCTGCTTCTCTCTCAAGAAGGAATGGATTCCATCTTGTATAATAACATTCCCAGCTACCTATTTCATTATGTCTCCAAAATACAAGGAATAAGATTCAGGGTCTCGAAATCTGTACCGAGTAAATCAAAAGGCATAAATCCATAAATAGGAGTTTGTTAAGAACTCAGGATTAAGATCATCCTATATATGACCATCGGTAGACTCAATTAGAATTTCTATGCTTAACAGAAATTATTAGAAATTCATATTGTGTCTGAGTCCATGTTTCACATAATCTCATTATGCGAAATACACTCATTCAATATCCCGCCATATTAACAGTGCGGATAACACCGTTCCATTCTAAATGGGAATGACATGTATTAATAATGTTTTAATTAAAGATTCTGAACTTTAATTAGATTCATTATGAACAGTTACTTTTGATTATTATCCTTAAACATTATCCTCTTGTATATAACACTTATATACCATGTTCAAGGTTACATAAATAATCAAGGAATTTTATTTGATATTCATAAAATATTCATAAATATATGCACATAAAATGATGAATAATCTATTTTATTAAATAAATAATAAATATCCTTTTACATCTCATGCTTTCAGGACACTATTCCCAATAATCATAAATTAATATAATCTATAGAGTATCTCAAAAGTTTTATGGAAATTTTTGTTATACACGATCCGCTATTCCGCTGCGTTTCCGCCGCCGAATTCAATTCGGCGACCAACATCTCGGCCATGTGGGATTCTACTGGTGATTCATTAAAGATTTCTCTAAGATCACCAAGCCACTTTGCAACTTATTAGAAAAGGACATGGGATTTCTTTTTGATGACTCTTGCCTCATAGCCTTCAATTTGCTTAAGGAAAAGCTCATAGCGGCTCCCATCCTCATCATCCCCGATTGGAATGAACCCTTCGAGATCATGTGCGATGCTAGTGACTATGCTATTAGAGCCATACTTGGCCAACAGAAGGAAAAAGTTTTTCAGACAATCTACTATTCAAGTCGTGCTCTCAATGAGGCCCAAGAGAATTACACAACAACCGAGAAGGAGATGTTGGCAGTGGTATACTCATGCGACAAGTTCTGGCCTTACATCATTGGGTCCAAGGTTATTGTATTTACGGATCATGCGGCCATCCGGTACTTGTTCGAGAAGAAAGATGCGAAACCCCGATTGATTAGACGGGTCTTATTGCTATAGGAGTTCGATTTGGAGATCCAAGACAAGCGAGGTGTTGAAAATGTAGTAGCCGACCATCTATCTCACCTTAAAGGGGTTGTTGAAGAACAAGGAGCTTCGTCCATTCTAGAGTCATTCTCGGATGAGCAATTGTTTGCAGTTGAGGTAAAGCTCCAGTGGTATGCTGATCTTGTCAATTATGTTGCATGTAAAGCTTTGCCACCGGGTTTAACCTCTCAACAAAAGAAGAAGTTCATGCATGATGTGTAGCACTACATTTGGGATGACCCCATTCTTTTCAAGTGATGCGCCGATCAAGTCATTCGGAGGCGTGTGCCGGAAAAGGAAACCCTGGATATCTTGTTTCATTGCCATTCGTCTCCCGTCGGTGGGCATTTTGGAGTTGCACGGACCGCCGCTAAGGTTCTAGAGAGCGGGTTCTATTGGCCTACTCTACATCGGGATTGTCTTGAATTTGTTAAGAATTGTGATCGGTGTCAACATGTAGGCAACATTTCGAGGCGACATGAGCTACCCCTCACCAATATATTGGAGGTTGATATATTTGACGTGTGGGGGATCGACTTCATGGGACCATTCCCGCCTTCATTTGGTAATCTCTATATCCTTTTGGCAGTTGACTACGTAACTAAATGGGTTAAAGCTATTGCAACTCCCACAAATGATGCTCAAGTGGTTGTCAAGTTTATTCAAAAGAATATTTTCTCACGTTTTGGCACACCTAGAGCTATACTTAGTGATGAGGGCACTCACTTTGCCAACAAGGTGTTTGATACGCTAATGGCCAAGCATGGAGTCCAGCATAAGATGGCCCTTTCTTACCATCCTCAATCCAATGGCCAAGCAAAAATTTCCAATCGGGAGATCAAGCTTATCTTGGGAAGATCGTGCAATCAAATCAGAAGGATTGGTCAAACAAGCTTGACGACGCTCTATGGGCATATAGGACAGCGTTCAAGACACCTATCGGCATGTCTCCATACCGGTTAGTGTTTGAGAAGGCATGTCATCTACCATGCACATTGGGCCATTAAGAAGCTAAACTTTGATTTGAAGGCCTCGGGAGAGAATAGACTTCTTTAACTCAATGAATTGGAGGAGATTCATAATGAGGCATATGAGAATGTGAGGATTTACAAGGAGCGCATGAAGCAATGGCCTGACAAGAGGATCCTCCGCCGTGACTTCATTCCGGGAGAGAAGGTACTTCTATTCAACTCTCGCCTTAAACTTTTTCCCGGAAAGCTCAAATCTCAATGGTCCAGTCCATTCACGGTTACAAAAGTCTTTCCATTCGGTACTATTGAGATACAAAGAGGAGATGAACCTGCCTTCAAAGTGAACGGACAACGCCTTAAACACTATTTTGGAGGCGAGGTGGATAAGATTGTGAGTCTCAAGCTCATCGAGGACATTTGAAACATGAGGTACTATGTCTAGCTAAGGACTTTAAACATAGCGCTTCATAGGATGCAACCCACATATGATTTTTCTTTCATTAAGTGCCAAATGGAGTTCATTGTTCATTTTTAAAAATAAAAAAAAATTGGAAGAAGTAAAACAGGAAAGGGAGCCAGAATGATAGGCGAGATGTCACCTGTCAACAGGCGATATGTCGCCTGTCAACAGGCGATATGTTGCCTGTCAACAGGCGATATGTCGCCTAAAGGAAGAAGGAGATTGAGACAGAATGACATGCAATATGTTGCCTATCAATAGGCGATATATCGCCTAAAGGATAAAAAGAAGATCGGGACAAAGCGAGAGGCGATATGTCACTATAAGTAGGCGATATATCGCCTGATGGATTTCGAAAAAGAATAAGTGGGTTATTCGAACACCCCATTTTTCAAAGTCTCCCTCCTTCGTCTTTCCCTCTCCATTCCCCTCCCTCGTCTCTCATCCTCCATCACTCTCCCTCATCTCTAACCAACCATTTCCCTCACTCATCTCTCTCCAACCACCATCACCCCTCCCATCTTCCAACCGAAAATCCGGCCTCCATTGTACACAGGCCAGCCGCCACGGAACCCAACACCAAAATTTCTACAGTAAAATTGGAAGCATTTTCCACCACATTCCAAGGGTTCTAGGGCTCCAACAAATTCTAACCAAGGTAAGAATTCGTCTTGATGCAACTTGGTGGCATTGTTGGGGAATGTTGATGAACTTTAAGAATTAGGCTTGGAAATTTCAGTTTATGCACATTACATGTTCGATAAAATGCCTAATAGACTATTATGTGTGGGACTTGGTTTTTCAACGTGAGAAATCCTTGTGTGGTAGAGACACAGGTAGTAGTAAGAAAGTAAAAAAAAAAAAAAAAAAAACAAAAAAAAGGGGGTGAAAAGAGTGGTTGTCACCGGTGATTCGACTCAAGTTTGGGAGAGAGTTTTGCGAATAGTTTGGTCATTCTCGGTGCTTGGGTGTCATTGTTATTCTTGGTCTAAGTGTTATTGATATGGCCCCGGGGAAGAAAAAGAAGATCACCGCCTCCGCGTCAACTTCGTCCTTTACAGTTAAGCACTCCTTTGTCAATAATGAAGCGGCGAGGAAATTTAAGTTATGGAATGACAAGAACAAAACAATTATCATGGAGTCAATTTTTCAACCGAATGAGGGGGATGGGCAGTTACTTTGGATGATCAACCAGCGAGGGTGGCAAAAACTATGTCAGGTTCCTGCCACTGGAAACATTAGTGTGGTCCGGGAATTCTACGCCAATGCCCACATAGAATGGGATAACCAAGAAGTCAAGGTTCACAGGGTTTCAGTGTCTTTCACTACTAAGATGATCCATTCTTTCTTCGACCTACCGAACATCACTAATAATGAGTACTATCGATTACTAGAGGAAGGGTCGGACTATCAACAGATTTTGCGTGAACTTGCCGCTCCTGGGTCTGATTGGATTTATTCAACCAACAATCCAGAGACTCCCTGACATCTTCCCAGTTCATGCCTTAGTATCTATGTGAAGATATAGAATTTATTCGTCATGTCTACCTTAATGCCCTCCACTCAGCGTTCTAAAATTCTGAGAGATCGGGTGGTACTCCTCTACTGCATCTGCGCTAGAAAATCCATCAATGTGGGCTGACTCATTAAAGACAGTATCTTGCACATTGCCCATGGAACCATGACCGGTAGATATGGGCATGCAAGTCTCATCACTGGGTTATGCATTGCTGCTGGTGTTCCAATTTCAGAGGACGAGCCCTGTTTACAGTGTGGTACCCTAGACCATCGTAATGTCACATGCACCACCCAATGGTCTGGGGGTCAACCTAATCCTACGGGGCTAGGTTTCATTATCAGGGATCCGGCCAATCCTCCACCACCACCTGTCTGCCCCAGAGAGCGTCTTCCTCCTCCCAGAAGTGACTTTGATCACGTCGCCCACGAGTCTAGAGGACGTGAGCGTATGGAGGCGCGGACAATGGCTCGACGCTCACGTCCTATGGCATCTTCCTATACAAGTATAGAAGGCACCAGTTACAGCCTCAACGATATCGACGAGTTACTTGTTCAACAGGGTATTCAGATATCCAATCTTCAGCTTGAGCAACAACGTATCCTTCGCCGCATCACGGATGTATAGGAGCGTCAAAAATGCTTGGCACATTATGCGGTAGATTATTTTAGAGCATGGCCTCAAAATTCCAGCTTCACCAACTATCTACCCTTCCCCGACGCTCTTTGAAAGCCATATCAGTCTCTGGGTACCTCAGATGGCAAACATGACGGTGGAATTGATGATGATGGAGGAGGTATGGCCAGAAACAATTAGACCGGCTGGGAGGTATTGTTTTTCTTTCCTTTTCCCTTTGAGTTTTACGCCGAACAGTGAGGACACTATTCCTTTTAAGTTTGGCGTGGGGCTATCATTTTCTTTTCTTTTGTTATCCTTTCTATTTGTTGATGTTCATTTTTTTTAGGGTAGTTAGGTTTCAATTTATTTTGATATATGTACTGAACTGAGTATTCTACTACATATGACTTTGGGCTTCAATGATGACTTCATGCTAAGCCCTCTTCTTCCATTCGATATGTGTCTCTATATCTTTGACTGTGTGCTTGATCTATCATGCTTGCTTTTGATGTTGTTATCTCTATTTCTGAGCACATGTCTGTCTGCTTTTCCTTATACGTTGTGTGGCTTTGTGTGCAATTTTGAGACTTTTTATCGCAATGAGCACACTAGAACTTACCCGAAGGACTTGTTGAGGTGAAATCCTAGGTCTTTGTTGTGTTGAGAGGATAGAGGCCCTCTTTGGACCGTTTGAGCCAAAAAGCTAACCCTAGCAACATGTTATCCATAGAGTCCCTTTTTGAGTCGAAAAAAAAACTGGATTCATTTGTTTTACCGCTTGAAAACCTGAGCCTTGCAATATATCATGGATTACCTTCACCCACTCACCTTGGCATCGCACGTGATCCTCTCACCGAGCATCGAATGCCTGGCCAGCGAGAGTCGTTAAGTGAGGAGTTTTCTGAGACCGTCCCTGAGCCTTTCCATTCATCCCTTGCTTATCTAAATGTCAATTTGACTTCGTTTCAAAAAAAAAATTCTTAGTTGGGGATGGTGTTTGTGGACGTTACTTTTGTGGGAGAAGAGGCAAATCTAGAAGTAAAAAAGGCATTGGTTTTTGTTCGATGAACGAAGGAGTCTATTATCGCCACCGTGCTTGTCTAGGGTGAGTTTGCTTTTCTTTTTCCGATTCTCATCTATCCTTAACCCTAGCCTAGCGTTACAAGCTGAGAAAGTCCTCTTGATCTTCATGACATTTGACCTTCATTAGTGGAGATGAGTCAGACGGGTGAGCCTATGGTCGTTCTGTTCTTCATGTTTATCTTACGATTTGTCTTGATACACATAAGTCACATTTGTGTTTAGGTTTTGTAGAGATGATTTGCACACACTTACACAGAGATAACAGTGTCAGAAGTTGAGTATTGGTGGATTGAAATTCTGGTCATTTTCTAGATTCACATGTTGAGTGGGTGCAGAGGTGTTTGGTAACTTGAGATTATATGCCTGAGCTCTATGTTTACACTCTCAATTGGTTCATTTCTATTTCTTTTGTTTTGTTTTCAGTCTTTCATTTTAGGTTGTGTCATTTTGTGTTCATTTTTCCTTTTCCCATTTTGTGTTTTGTTTTAGGTCTCTCTACTTGAGGACAAGCAACCGTTCAAGTTTGGGGGTGTGATGAGTGCGTAATTTATGCACTCATTTGTTACTCCTTTAGCTAGTTTTAGTGTGTTCTTCCTCAAGTTTTTATGTGGATTTGATGATTTTTCCTTGAGTGTACAGTAATGGATGAAATCACTGAGTTTTGAGGCATTTTGGATCAAAAAGAAAGAGAAATAGGCGATATGTCGCTTTTGATGGCGATGCGGCTTGAAAAGGAGCAAAATATCGATGAAGAGACAGCGAGAGATGCAACATGTCGCATCCTTCCAGGCGATATGTTGCCGCCTCTAGGGGATATGCCGCCTTATTTGCCACCCGCCCTAATCCGGTGCACAGATAACAGAGAAGGCTGCAATATGTCGCCTATTTCTAGGCGATATGTCACCTCCCGATTTTATTAAAAACACGCATTTTTGCCCTAGAGGAGGGGAGCAGATTTTGATAAAAAGTGATTGGCTTCTTGGGAGGCGTGCTGAGCGAGGACATAAAAGGGTAGACTAAAAATTGCAAAGAGGGGGGAAAAAGGGATTTTCAAGAGGAGAAAAACGGAATCAGAGAGGATTGGAGATTGGAGTAGTTCTTCAAGAATTCCAAGCGTTCTTTCTTCTCTTTCTTCTTGTATTTCTCTAGATTTTGAATATTTTTTTGAGACTGTGAGCCACATGATGTGTGGCTAATTTTCTTATTTGTTAGGGTTTAGATGAATCTCTATTTCTGATTATTGTTTCGACATTTTAATGTGCATTTAATTAAAGCTCTTCGTTTCTTTTGTGTTCTATTTTGAATTATTGTTGCTAAATCTATGATCTACATATTTCTATGCTTTATGAGATTTTGAATTGGGCAGATTTTTATTGTGAGGATTAATACTCGAGAGGGGAATGTTCAAGCAATCAAGAAACAGATAAAACAACTTAGGTTGGTGTGAGATCGAGAGATAAACATTGCGTAGGTAACCGAAACAATTTTAGGTTGTGAAATTCGGAAGTGAAATTCCAGGAATTGTTTCTAGAGTGGAACGTAATGAAGGTAGGTGTTGTGTGGGAAAATGTGATGGAGACCTGGACCAACAATATCACGGCACGTGGCAATATTTGTTCTCCGCCAAGCACACAACCCTCGGCGCTTCGACCCCTCAAGATTAGGGCGACGACCCCATGTGGCGTAGGCGTTAAGATCCCTCGACTGCAGAAAAGGTCGCTCGAAATGATGAAAGAGGCTAAGGAAGCACTGGCGACGAGGGAAGCCTTCCGTCGAGACATAGCAGGTTACGTACGAAAGTGAGAGATGACTAACAGCATTAATGGCAAGTTTACAAATTGCCCTCAGGGGATAGAAAAGCATTATGGAGACTCACAGAGACGTAATAGAAGACTAACCAGTTGAGTGAACAGTACAGATTAGTGGGCTATGACTGGGCCTAAAAAGGGGAAGCACTTGAGTGCATCTACCTACGAAGGAAAACCCCCTACGAAGGAAGCCCAAGTATAAGAGGAGAAGGATCCCCAATGGAGAGGGGGTCCAGATTCTCCAGAGGAAAAGAAAACGAAAAAACAGGAGAGAATAATTCGTGTAAATTGCAAACTCCTCAAAAAGAAATACAATACATGCAGTGGATGTAGCTCTGATTTTATAGAGTGAACCACTATAAAATTTCCTTTGTGTATTTACATATTGTTCATTCAAACATACAAATAACAAAAAAACAAACACAAATCCCACTTTCATCACATCCATAAGCCGGTAATCCGAAGGGTAACCCAAGGTAACCCGGCAAGTTTATTGTTGACAAAATTCTACCGTCAACAGTAGGGATGAATAGTTGTATAGAGATATAGGCTTGATATCACCTACACATTCTTTATGCGGCACTCGAGAGAGGGTATAAGGATACATATCACTCTAGGTTCTTGAGAACGCTGAGTTAGGTTAGGCACTTTGCTACGGAGAAACATAATCGCAATAAAGTGAAGTCAAGACCCTAGCATTTTCATTATATTGATTTTCCGTTCTAATTTCAGCACTATTATTAATTACTGTCATCTTTCCTTTTGATTTAGTTTTCCTTTATTTTAGTTTTTCTTTGAGTTTATCACATCCAAATTTGATCGCTTAGATAAAGTTAAGATATGATATTCACAATAGTTAGTTTATATTCTTAACATCAATCCTCGCGGGACGATATCGGTCTTCGGACCACTTTATTACTTGTACGACTTGTGCACTTGCAAGCATAGTCAAATTATTCTGCAACAGTTACTCCACTATAAACTTTGAATTGCACTCTCATAATTATAGATATAAATTACTTCTAACCTCTCTAATTACATCTTTATCCTTGAGTACCATTGATTCTCTAATGGACAGTGATTCATAAAATAAATTCATGAGTCGGAGCTCCTACTGGTCAAAGTACTGAATCAACCCTCAAGAGAATTATTTATCTACTTCTTTCTCAAGAAGGAATAAATTCCATCTCGTATAGTAACATTCCTGGCTACCTACTTCATCATGTCTCCAAAATACAAGGAATAGGATTCAGGATCTCAGAATCCATACCGAGTAAATCAAAAGACAGAAATTGATAAATAGGAGTCTGTTAAGAACTCAGTGTTAAGATCATTCTATAAATGACCATCAGTAGACTCAATTAGAATTTCTATACTTAACGAAAATTATTAGAAATTCGTATTGTGTATGTTACCTTGTTCCACATAATCTCATTATGCATAATACACTCATTCAATATATCACCATATTAACAGTACGGATAACACCGTTCCATTCTAAATGGGAATGATATATATTAATAACGTTTTAATTAAAGATTTCAAACTTTAATTAAATTTATTACGAGCACCGTTTTGATTATTATCCTTAAACATTATCCTCTCGCATATAACATTTCTATACAATGTTTAAGGTCACATAAATAATCATAGAATTTTCATTGATATTCATAAAATATACATTAATATATGCACATAAAATAATAAATAAATAATAAATATTGTCACGCCCCCCACACGGGGTGGGTGACGTGGAGCTCGATTAGCGATTAATAAAGCAGATCCCCAACCGGGTCCCACACTTAGCTGCATTAAAATATAAATAATCTACATAATCCAGGAGCCTCTGACACACAAGGCTCCACCCCACAGGACATACCGTATCATACATACATGTTCATGTAAATAAACAATTACAACAGACATCATCCACAGTCTAGTAAATCCAAATATTAAATAAGTTTACATAACCTTTCTCAATTTCCTTACATTTATAACAGAGGATGCACCGCTTCTCGAGTCTCCTGGTAGGGGTTTACAATATAAAACATTGAAACATGAGCGAAAGGCCCAGTAGGATATAATTTAAAATGCATAAAATAAATAAGTGCGTAATTAAATAAATAAATAAAGCAAGACATTCAGTCCCGACAGAACAGCCGGAACCTCACATCCTTTTTCTCAAAGGAAATATAACAGAAACTAACCGTATTACAGGCTTCAGTAAGTAATTAGTGCAAATTACTTACCTCACCAAGTGCCTCGCCTACCGGACCGGTTTCGGGTTCTGCCCCCGAGGATGCACTCTCCGCATCCTATCTAGGCTTACAGCAATAGACTCTATTACCAGTTCACAAGATCTCTTATCTTAAGAAATCATCCGTTTAACATTATGAAATCGTTCATATGACCCCACGAACTACTCAAGCCGCGGGCCCCATGACTGGACAAGCCATGAGGTTCCATGACTAGACAAGCTATGGATTCCATGGACAGGACAAGCCAAGGATTTCCATAAACTAACATGCCATGGTTTTTAAAACATTTTTCTTTCGCAAACCAATTCCTTTCTTTAAAACATTTTCAAGGCCAAAATCTTCTTTTTGAAAACAGGCTCACAAGAAAAAGGGATAGAAATCCTACCTCGCACAATCAAACCTGGGACTAGCGTTGCCTTTTCCGGCTTCCGCTTCCTCAAGCCCCTTCAGTATGAATCCTCAGCGATCACTGATACAAAACATCACTTTAGGATCAATCCTCAGTCCTAAAGTAATCAAATCTCAATCATATACCAAGATTTTCAATTAGTGTGCCCTAATCCATTTTCATGTTTCAAATTCCATTCCAAGGGTTTTAATATCAAATCAGGGATTAAAGATACTAATCCTTTCATCCCAAGTCTCCAAATGAAGCTAATTTGGGTTTTCCCCGAAAACAGGGGTCAAAGCGACAATTTCAGGCCAAACAGGGTCAAACCCCATGTACACCGGTCGACCGGAGACAGAGGAGTGCATCACCACCGGTCGGCCGGTGGTGTGCATCCGGTCGACCGGTCCGGTCGGCCGGTGGCCATAACGAGATCCGGTCGACCGATGCGATCGACCGGTGGAGATCTCCAGTTCGCGAAAACTCGCGGAAATCAGTTCAAAAACCTGCAAATCCAGTCCCAAATCACAAAATCTCAAGGGACAACCACTAGATCCAGGTTCTAGGTCCTAAAACAAGTCCAAAGAACCCAAGATCTCCAATTTCTACTCTAGTTTTACTCAAACATCATCAAAATCCGTTTTGAACCAAAAGTAAGTTTTTAAATCCGAAAACTTGAAATCCAAGAGAGGTTCTTTCAGTAATCTTACCTTGAATCCTTCTCTTGCTGTTGAAAACTCTTTGAAATCACTCTTGGTTCGAATCCGGTCTTGATTTGAGGCAAAAATGAGACAGAGAGAGAGAGAGAGTACGGGAGTGAGAGTGAGAGAGAGAGAGAGAGAGAGAGGAATGCACGGGAAAGGAAAGAAGAAAAGGAAAGAAAAAGAAAAAGAAAAGAAAAAGAAAATAAAAGAAAATAACGTGTAAAATATAACAGTCCAGAAATGCGCCCATACACACTTCTAGATTAAAATAAATTACTGTAAATAATTTAAATACCTTGGAATCATTTAAACTCAATTAATTAAATCAGATTAGGCGCACTAATAATCTCAATTACCTTAATTAATCTCAATTAATTCTTCAGGGTGTTACAGCGCTACCCCCCTTTGGCAATTTCGTCCTCGAAATTAAAACTCACCTCAAAGTGCAAACAGATGCGGATAACGTTCCTGCATCGTCGTTTCAAGCTCCCATGTTGCTTTCTCAACACCATGGTGCTGCCACAACACTTTCACTAACGGAATCTCACGATGACGCAGACTCTTCATCTTCCTGTCAAGAATCTGAACTGGTGCCTCCTCGTAGGACGCGTCATACTGTATCGGAACGTCAAACCACTGCACTACTGCTTCCGGCTCAGCTTGACATTTCCGAAGCATGGAGACATGAAACTGTTGGGAATAGTGTCCTGAAAGCATGAGATGTAAAAGGATATTTATTATTTATTTAATAAAATAGTTTATTCATCATTTTATGTGCATATATTTATGAATATTTTATGAATATCAAATAAAATTCCTTGATTATTTATGTAACCTTAAACATGGTATATAAGTGTTATATACAATAGGATAATGTTTAAGGATAATAATCAAAAGTAACTGTTCATAATGAATTTAATTAAAGTTCAGAATCTTTAATTAAAACATTATTGATACATGTCATTCCCATTTAGAATGGAACGGTGTTATCCGCACTGTTAATATGGCGAGATATTGAATGAGTGTATTTCGCATAATGAGATTATGTGGAACATGGACACAGACACAATATGAATTTCTAATAATTTCCGTTAAGCATAGAAATTCTAATTGAGTCTACCGATGGTCATATATAGAATGATCTTAATCCTGAGTTCTTAACAAACTCCTATTTATGGATTTATGTCTTTTGATTTACTCGGTACGGATTCCGAGACCCTGAATCCTATTCCTTGTATTTTGGAGACATAATGAAATAGGTAGCTGGGAATGTTATTATACGAGATGGAATCCATTCCTTCTTGAGAAAGAAGCAGATAAATAATTCTCTTGAGTGTTGATTCGGTACTTGGATTAGTAAGAGCGCTCTGGTTCATGAATGTGTTTTATGAATCACTATCCATTAGAGAATCAATGGTACTCAAGGATAAAGATGTAATTAGAGAGGTTAACGGATTCTACCTGACTCTAATTATGAATTATTTATGGAGGATCGATCTATATGCAATGACTATATCAAATGGACACTTCACAGTTTAGAAGTAATTAATGTCTATAATTCCGAGAGTGCAATTCCAAGTTTATAGTGGAGTAACTATTGGAATTAATAGAATTAATTAATTAATTAAAGTGTTTAATTAATTATTAATTTTATTGGAGCTCAGAATTATAGGTCCATTAGTCCCCGCGTCGTCCTTGTAATTCTACCAGACACAAAGGGCAAAATGGGAATTTTAGAATTACGGAATTCTAAAATTAAATACTCGAAGAATAATTAATTGAGAATTAATTATTATTTAAATAATGAGATTATTTAAATTTGAATTTGAACATATCTAGATTTATCCATTTAAACTTATTTGATAAGTTGTTTAATTTAGAATTCAAATTAATTTAAGTTTGACTTAAATTCGAATTTGAATCTGAATTAAAATTGAACTACTGGATAATGGATAAAATATCTTCCTTCCTTATCTTATTTAGGTGCCACACACAAAGGGATAAAACCCTAGGGTGGCCGGCCAACTAAGGGATAAGGGGAAGGGATTTTTTGTTCCAAATTCAAAATTGGAGATAAGGATTTGATCCTATTTTGAAGATTGACTTCTTCTCTTTAAATATGAGATAAATGAAAGATTGTGAGACAATTTTGAAATCACTTTCAGCCCTAGTTCCCCTAGTGCTGGCCGAAATTCCTCATAGCAAAGAGAGAGAAAATATTTTTCTCCAAAAATTCCACATCGTGCATGCGTTGGTGTTTGTGGAAATTCGAGTGTTTTAGAAACCTATTTTGTCTCACGTGTGCCCACACACACGTCAACGTGGAATCAAGGAATTGACGTGGAAGACTTTGGTGTTCTAAACACAAAGCTTGGAGCTAGGACTGTTCGTGGTCAAAGAAAATCAAGATATCATCCGAGTCGGCTACAAGGTATTTTTTCGGTTGATCCTTGAATCTTATAAATTAATGAGATTAATTTATTGGTGCATAAATTAATATAATCTATAGAGTATCTCAAAAGTTTTATGAAATTTTTGTGATACACGATCCGCTATTCCGCTGCGTTTCCGCCGCCGAATTCGATTCGGCAACCAACAGAAACACGTCATGCACGTGAGATAACTCAGGTGGTAAAGCCAATCGGTATGCCACCACTCCGACTCGTTGCACGATCGGGAATGGTCCCACATACCTTGGTGCGAGTTTTCCTTTCACACCAAACCGACTAACTCCTTTACGTGGAGAAACCTTCAACATAAGAAAGTCACCTTCTTGGAATTCCAAAGGCCTACGCCTTCTGTCAGCATAGCTCTTCTGTCGACTTTGAGCTGTCGATAGTCGTTCTCGAATCACAGCTATCTTCTCATTGTTCTCTTGAATGACATCCGGTCCAGTTGTAAGTCTATCCTCTGGTTCCAACCAACAAACAGGTGACCTACAAGGACGACCATACAACGCCTCAAACAGTGCCATTCCAATACTGGCCTGATAGCTATTGTTGTACGCAAACTCAGCTAAATGCAGGTATTTCTTCCAGTTCCCGCCAAAATCCAGAACACAGGTACGAAGCATATCCTCCAGAATCTGAATAACTCTTTCAGATTGTCCATCCGTCTGAGGATGAAATGCTGTGCTGAAGTTCAATTCTGTTCCCATGGCTTCCTGGAAACTTCTCCAATACCTTGCATTGAAACGCGTATCACGATCAGACGTGATAGACAGTGGCACCCCGTGTAACCTCACGATGTGCTCCAGGTACAATTCTGACAGAATCTTTCAAGAATACGTCGCACGGAACGGTATGAAGTGCGCAGACTTCGTCAACCTATCAACCACCACCCAGATGGCATCGTGCTTCAACTCGGTTCTCGGTAGTCCCATCAGATTATCCATCGTGATATGCTCCCATTTCCATTCAGGGACAGGAAGAGGTTGCAACTCTCTCGCTGGCCTCTGGAGCTCAGCTTTAACTAGGAGGCAAGTCACGCATTCCGAGACGTACTCACGAACATCTCTCTTCATGCCTCTCCACCAGTACTGTCTCTTCAAGTCCTAGTACATCTTGGTACTACCCGGATGAATGGCGTACCTAGATTTGTGAGCTTCATGCAGAATCACTTTCTTTATCTCACCCACTTTAGGAACAGCGAGGCGGTCGCGAAAGTACAGCGTCCCGTCTTCTCGGATTCTCCAATCCTCAAACTGTTCTCCATTCGGGATTCGAGTCCAGATTCCTTGAAGATGAGAATCTTGCCACTGATTCTGCTTGACTTGTTGCACAAGAGCTGGTGCGGAAATCAGATTATACACCACAGCCTGGTTATAATCCTCATGGTACTGAAGATCATACTCACTCACCACTTCAGTTCTCTTCCAATCCTCCAAAGCTAATGACGCCAGAGTCCCTGACGTTTTCTTGCTAAGGGCATCAGCCACCACATTAGCTTTTCCAGGATGATACTGCAGAGTGAAGTCATAATCTTCCATGTACTCTACCCATCTCCTCTGTCTGAGGTTCAGATCTTTCTGAGTAAACAAGTACTTCAGACTCTTATGATCAGAGAAGACCTGAAACCTTGCTCCATAGAGATAACATCTCCATATCTTCAGAGCAAATATTACCGCTGCTAACTCCAAGTCATGTGTGGGGTAGTTCCGCTCGTACGGTCTCAGTTGGCGAGATGCGTAAGCTACTACGTGTCCGCCTTGCATCAAGACACAACCAAGCCCAACCCCCGAGGCGTCAGAGTACACCTCGTATGGCTCCTCGGTATTAGGGATCGTCAGAATCGGTGCACTTGTCAACCTTACCTTCAATTCCTGAAAGGCATGTTCACATTCAGCATCCCACTCGAATCTGACTTCTTTCTTAGTTAACCGAGTCATCGGTGCAGCAATACTTGAGAAGTCCTTCACAAAACGCCGGTAATACCCCGCGAGTTCGAGAAAGCTTCGGATCTCTGCCACATTCTTCGGCCTTTCCCACTGTAGCACAGTTTCAATTTTGGATGGGTCCACGGAAATTCCTTGTCCTGAAATCACATGGCCAAGGAACTTCACCTCTGTCAGCCAGAAGTCACACTTCTCCTTCTTCGCATACAACTGGTGTTCTCGAAGAGTCTGGAGAACAATCCTAAGGTGCTGCGCATGTTCTTCCCAAGTCTTCGAGTAAACCAGTATGTCGTCAATGAAGACGATCACAAACCGATCCAAGTACGGCCGGAAAACCCGATTCATCAAATCCATGAATGCAGCAGGGGCATTTGTCAACTCAAATGACATTACCGGAAACTTGAAGTGCCCGTACCGAGTTCTGAAAGCAGTCTTCGGAACGTCCTCCTCCCTGATTTTCAATTGGTGGTACCCGGACCTCAAATCAATCTTAGAGTAGAACTGTGATCCACCCAACTGATCGAACAATTCATCGATCCTCGGCAGTGGGTACTTGTTCTTCACAGTTACCCTGTTCTATTGTCGGTAGTCAATGCACAACCGAAGAGATCCGTCGTGCTTCTTCACAAATAGCACCGGTGCACCCCAAGGGGAAGTACTATTCTGAATATATCCCTTCTCCGCCAGCTCTTCAAGTTGCATTCTCAATTCCTTCATCTCCACCGGAGCCATCCGGTATGGAGGAATGGAGATAGGTGTCGTTCCCGGAACCAAATCAATACATAATTCTATCTCCCGATCTGGCGATAAACCTGGTAGATCCTCAGGAAATACGTCTGCAAACTCATCCACCACAGGGATTCCCGCATTATCTTCGCTCACTTCAGATTCACCTTCTATGGCAAGAAGGGAAAAGAAACATGCTAGATTCTTCCGTCCCCCAACGCTGTACTTCAACAGTCGTTCCCCAAGGACTGGGTTCATCTCTGCCTGATAAGCAATCACTGTTCCGGAATCCGTCACCAATGTCACTTTTCTACGGTAGCAATCAACAATTGCACCGTGCCTTGACAGCCAATTCATTCTGAGCACCACATCAAACAGGGTCATCGGAAGGATAATCAAGTCTGCTCTCAATCGCTCACCACCAATCGTGATTTCACACGACTTACACACACTCATCACCTCCACACATCCCAGTGGGGAGTTTAAAGTCATCGGGACTTCTAAATTCTCAGATTTCAGTTTCAAAGTCCGAACAAAAGAACTGGATACAAACGAGTGTGTGGCACCTGTATCAAACAACACGTGAGCAAAAGAATGAGAGATTAGAATCATACCCTCAACCACTGCGTTGCTGGTCTGACCTCCAGAGCTGCCTCCTGCCAAGGTATAAGCTTGTCCCTGTACTTTTCCCTTCCCTCTATCACCAACATTAGGCCGCTGAGCCGGAGGCCTATACTGTTGTGGCGGAGGTGGTTGTGCCGGTCTCGGCGCTTGAGGCTGGAACTGGGAATACTGAGGCGGCTGATAGGTCGACGCATGAGGGTATGGCATCTGTTGCGGCTGATATGGCGGCATGTACTGTGGCGGCCCTTGTTGACTATAGGAAGCGTCACTTTGGGCTTGTTGAGCCGGCGGCCGATTAGGACAACTCCTCCTAATATGGCCCATCTGCCCACAATGGTGACACTTGGGCCCGTACGGAGCATTTCTGTCACTCCCAGACGAACTACTGCCACCACTTGCCATTTCTTGATTGCAGTTTCTTCTACCACTCCGCTGTGGTCCACCTGAAACAGAAGGTCTACCAGAAACAGAGGGTCTACCAGAGACAGAGACTCGACCCTCTTCTTCTTCTTTACTTTGGCGATAGGCCAGGTTATCCTGTTCCACCCTTGTAGCAGCAGCTACCAAATCCCGGAAGTTCCGAAGTCTTAGAGCCACCAAGGATCTCCTCACAGAGTTCTTGAGGCCCTTCTCAAACTGGAGACATCTCATGTGTTCAGACTCCACTAGAGATGGCGCAAACCGGGATAGGTCATTGAACCTAGCCACATAGTCCCTCACAGACATGTCACCTTGCTGCTGCGACATGAATTCCAGTGCCTTTTCTTCCCTGTAACTCGGAGGGAAGTACTGATCATTGAACATCACCTCAAACTGTTCCCAGGTCATCCCTGTGACATCCATCCTCCTCATGACCTGTTTCCACCAAGTGTTTGCTAACCCTTCCATCTTGTACACCGTAAATTCCACCCAGTATTCATCTGGAACTCCCATAGTACTCAAGTGCTTAACTCTGGAGTCAATCCAGAACTCAGCTTCCTGGGGTCCTCCCTCACTATTAAACGAGGGGATAGGCGCTCGCTTGAATTCCCGGAAATATCCCTGTTTCTGATCCTCAGCCGGTCGCTCATTCCGAGCTCTAGTGGCCATGCCTTGAAAGGCAGTATACATGGCATCAAAGAATCCTTGATTCGGTTGTTCCGGCTGGTTACCTAGTCTGCGGCGAGGCGCCATTTCCTTCAACTGAAATAAAACTAGACTGTTCAGTGGATAACAGATGTCACACATGTATGTACAATCCCGGGGGTTCTTAACCTAGGGCTCTGATACCACTCTGTCACGCCCCCCAAACGGGGTGGGTGACGTGGAGCTCGATTAGGGATTAATAAAGCAGATCCCCAACCGGGTCCCACACTTAGCTGCATTAAAATATAAATAATCTACATAATCCAGGAGCCTCTGACACACAGGGCTCCACCCCACAGGACATACCGTATCATACATACATGTTCATGTAAATAAACAATTACAACAGACATCATCCACAGTCTAGTAAATCCAAATATTAAATAAGTTTACATAACCTTTCTCAATTTCCTTACATTTATAACAGAGGATGAACACTATCCTCACTTGATCAATCCGTAGCACCACTCAGCTACGATGCACCGCTCCTCGAGTCTCCTGGGAAGGGTTTACATTTAAAACATTGAAACATGAGCGAAAGGCCCAGTAGGATATAATTTAAAATGCATAAAATAAATAAGTGCGTAATTAAATAAATAAATAAAACAAGACATTCAGTCCCGACAGAACAGCCGAAACCTCACATCCTTTTTCTCAAAGGAAATATAACAGAAACTAACCGTATTACAGGCTTCAGTAAGTAATTAGTGCAAATTACTTACCTCACCAAGTGTCGCGCCTACCGGACCGGTTTCGGGTTCTGCCCCCGAGGATGCACTCTCCGCATCCTATCTAGGCTTACAGCAATATACTCTATTACCAGGTCACAAGATCTCTTATCTTAAGAAATCATCCGTTTAACATTATGAAATCGTTCATATGACCCCACGAACTACTCAAGCCGCGGGCCCCATGACTGGACAAGCCATGAGGTTCCATGACTAGACAAGCTATGGATTCCATGGACAGGACAAGCCAAGGATTTCCATAAACTAATAAGCCATGGTTTTTAAAACATTTTTCTTTCGCAAACCAATCCCTTTCTTTAAAACATTTTCAAGGCCAAAATCTTCTTTTTGAAAACAGGATCACAACAAAAAGGGATAGAAATCCTACCTCGTACAATCAAACCTGGGACTAGCGTTGCCTTTTCCGGCTTCCGCTTCCTCAAGCCCCTTTAGTCTGAATCCTCAACGATCACTGATACAAAACATCACTTTAGGATCAATCCTCAGTCCTAAAGTAATCAAATCTCAATCATATACCAAGATTTTCAATTAGTGTGCCCTAATCCATTTTCATGTTTCAAATTCCATTCTAAGGGTTTTAATATCAAATCAGGGATTAAAGATACTAATCCTTTCATCCCAAGTCCCCAAATGAAGCTAATTTGGGTTTTCCCCGAAAACAGGGGTCAAAGCGACAATTTCAGGCCAAACAGGGTCAAACCCCGTGTACACCGGTCGACCGGAGACAGAGGAGTGCGTCACACCGGTCGGCCGGTGGTGTGCATCCGGTCGACCGGTCCGGTCGGCCGGTGTCCATAACGAGATCCGGTCGACCGATGCGATCGACCGGTGGAGATCTCCCGTTCGTGAAAATTCGCGGAAATCAGTTCAAAAACCTGCAAATCCAGTCCCAAATCACAAAATCTCAAGGGACAACCACTAGATCCAGGTTCTAGGTCCTAAAACAAGTCCAAAGAACCCAAGATCTCCAATTTCTACTCTAGTTTTACTCAAACATCATCAAAATCCGTTTTGAACCAAAAGTAAGTTTTTAAATCCGAAAACTTGAAATCCAAGAGAGGTTCTTTCAGTAATCTTACCTTGAATCCTTCTCTTAATGTTGAAAACTCTTTGAAATCACTCTTGGTTCGAATCCGGTCTTGATTTGAGACAAAAATGAGAGAGAGAGAGAGAGAGTACGGGAGTGAGAGTGAGAGAGAGAGAGAGAGAGAGGAAGGCACGGGAAAGGAAAGAAGAAAAGGAAAGAAAAAGAAAAAGAAAAGAAAAGGAAAATAAAAGAAAATGACGTGTAAAATATAACAGTCCAGAAATGCGCCCATACACACTTTTGGATTAAAATAAATTACTGTAAATAATTTAAATACCTTGGAATCATTTAAACTCAATTAATTAAATCAGATTAGGCACACTAATAATCTCAATTACCTTAATTAATCTCAATTAATTCTTCAGGGTGTTACAAATATCTTATTACATCTCATGCTTCTTGGACACCATTCCCAACATCTTATTCTTAAGAAACATTAGGAATCTATATTTATTTTATCCTCTGCTTTAAGAGTGAGGAGTCCTCACATATTGACCTCCTCTCTATTCCTTTTCAGCCATAAATTCCCTCTTATTCTTAACAAACATTAGTAATCTATACTTATTTTATCCTTTGCTTTATGAGTAAGTAGTCCTCACGAAAATTGACCTCCTTTCTGTTCCATTTTCAGCGATATGTACACATACATATCTTTACTTTCCATAGGTTTTTTCATGTGGCGATGATGATTATAGTCAGTTTTGACATGTTGTGTTTCATGTAATTGTCACACCCTAAAATAGGGGTTAGTGACATGGAGACTTGTTTAGAAATTAAATCAAATTAAGGAAATAAATTAAACATTTGATAATGCTAAAATCAATTTCAAGATAAAATATTTAAGAATTTCTAAACAAACCCCACAATTTGAAGAAATTAAGTTTTAAGAAGAGTGAGGGTGGAATTCACAATAACATCATAAATCAAGTTTCAAAACTAGCCTCTAGCATCACATTAGGATTCCCCACAGGAAAATCCATATTGTAGCATACATAAATAAAGCAAGTAATTGAATAAATACATCAACCATAGTCTAGGAGTATTTAGGGTTACCAACCAAAAACTATACATGCCTTAGAGATGTACAGCATAGAAATTCTGCAGAAAAATAATCACGTTTTAATATGGTATAATGTGTTTTTGGAGACCTTAACAGACCCAAAACTAAGCTTGTGATAGCTTTTTGAGAAGCCCCATATGTATACTTCATCAAAGCTTAACATATGATAGCATTTTGGGGCTGTTTTAAAATATTTTATGATTATTCCCGTAACAGTCATCAAAGCTGTCTTTTCTAACAATTGATAAAATAATGAATGGAGACCCCTACTTTTTGAAATAGGATTGCTGCACCTAAACCACTATTGCTACAATTTAGAACATGTTATTAGTGATGTGTGGGAGTTAGAATCATGTGATTTGGAGTTTTGTATCCCGAGTTGTGTGCATTGGAAGTTTCATGTAGAAACTTCCCAAAAGTTGTCAAAACCAGGAAAAGAAAAAAAAAAGAATTTTGATTTCTTGAAAACTATTTTGAAGGCATTTAAAGAGCTCAAATTTTGTCATATGATAGCTAATTGGAATGATCTATGTGTCTACTTTCTTATGGAGTTCATTTTGGAATTTTTGGAGACTTAGATAATAATTTAGGTATATTCTTGTCAAGGTCGACGAATCTGCCAATTTACTGGATTTATAAAGAATATGGATTCGAGTTAGAAACTGATTGATGACAAAACGATTGGGAGTTTGGAGCCATTGTGGTTGTTTAACATTAAGCATGAGGTTCTAAAGGGAATACGAAGAAAAGTGTTAAAAGAGGATAAAGCAACACTTGATAAATATGATATCTCAAGGAGACTTAATGGATCTTATTGGAGTACGTTGCTTGTGCATTCATGGATATTTTACAGATTATTGAACTTAGCATGTTCATTTCTTGAGTTTTGATCTTGTTTGAGCATGAGATTGCATCTCTATTCCCTTTTGAACATGTTTCATGGATTTCTAGTTCTCAGTGTAAATGTCAGTTTTCATCAATGTTGAGACTTTAAAAATGATTCTGAAAAGTATATTTATATATATATATATATATAACGATTATATATATGCAAAACCTTCCCGAAGACTTTGACTTTTGTGAATCATGATTTTCAGAAGTGAATTTTAGAAAACGGATTTAGTCTTGAGTTGAGATAATTCGAGCATGATATATTTAAGTTTTCAAACGCTATCTAATGAGAATTTTAGATAGTTGACTTTAGCATGATGGCCTAGAGATTAAGATATGGAGATCATATCTTTAGGGGCAGGTCCCAAAACCTGTATAGGCCACTTTCATAGTATGGGTGGGGATATCAAGGCTTTGCACTAGATTACGTACCGGTACTTTGAAAGATCATTTCAAACTACCGGTGTATGATTGATAAGTTGATTTTTCATCAATTTATCCCCGTCATATATTGTAGTTTTTGAGCAAATTTCAGTTAATTTGTCACTAGTTTTATGTTTACGTTAATCTGTTTTGTAGGATTCACAAAGTGGAGAAAATAGAGTGAAAAGATAAAGAATTCCATGAAGATCTCCATTTGTGTGGGCTGCAGCACACTAGGAGCAAGCTACAGCCTGAGACTTCCAAAGAACGAATTCCAGAGAGCATTCCAAGCGCTGCAGCACGCCTGCCAGCCAGCCATCGCACACTTAGGCATAGTTCAACGCGCGCTTAGGCACGCATCCCAAAATCTACCAGGGAATTGAGGCACGCACTGCAGCGCACATCCATGTGCTTAGGTGCGCATCTGGAAAAACCCTAATCCTCGTTGACACGCACTGCAGCGCACATCCATGGGCTGCAGCGCGCCTTTCTCGAATTGGGAGAGTTGTGCACATTTGGGAGGTGATATAAAAGGAAAACAAAGTTGCTGGCAGAGAGGGAAACACGAATAATGGAAAATTGAACCAGAGACATGGCAAGAACCCTAGAACCAAAGGAAAGCAACTGTAACCAAGGATTTTTCTGGAGATTTTTAAGGGGATTCAAGACAATTTGAAGGCTTCGGAGGAGATTATCCAACAAGAGTTTTTCATTACTTTCTCCATTTGTATTTCTTGAATTGTTGTTCAATTTTCTGCTTGAACTATGGATCTTTGATATTTTGTAACTGTGTATTTGATTTTGAACATGGATAGCTAAATTCCTCATGCTAGGGGGGGTTTGATCTAATTTAATGAAAGTTGTATTTTAAAAATATGTTTGCTTATTGAATGGTTTATACTCTAATCTTTTTTGTCTCTTGTGCTTAATTTCTAATTTAATTACCCATTAGATTAGAGACCTTGGATGCATGAAATTAGGCTCGGGAGAGTTAATTACATACGTTGAGAATTAAGAGACGCAACCTAAGGAGATATTGAGTCGGGAGGCTAGTATAACCTTAGGAGATCAAATATGGGCTAAACTTAATGAATGCATAATTGGTTAAATTAATAGGGATATTAGTTTAATTAATTTAGTATATTATTTCACTTAGCGCTCGGGAGAGGGAATGAGATTATCTTAGCACCCATGATTTAAGATTAGATGTAACACATCAATAAGTGACAGATTTAGATAAATATAGCATAATTAGGTGAAGTCAAATCCCCTCCTAGCTCATTTTATTACAGAGATCCCTTCAATCCAATTCACTTTGGCATCTGTTGTTTGGATATTTTAGTTAGTTACGTTGTTCAATTTAGTTTTAATTCCCTTATTCATTGTTGTCTAGATAAAATTGGTTTAGATTAATAACAATACTTAGCTCTTTCCTAGTTAACAATCCCAAGGGATCATACTCAATCATCGGATCATTATTACTTCACGATTCGTACGCTTGCGAGCACACACTTAAATTCTAAGCAAAAGTATTTTTCGTGTACAAGTTTTTGGCGCCGTTTCCAGGTATTGGCAATTTAGGATTTAAGTTAATATTGTTGTGAAATAGATTGATTTTAATTTAGAACTTTCTCTTTATTTTATTGATTTAATTTTTGTTAATTAAATTTATTTTGCCTATCCTTTTTGTTGCAGCTTATACGCCGAGTCCGCAGCTTGAAGACTGTCCCTCTGGACCCTGAAATTGAGAGACCTATTTCGAGACTAAGAAGGGAACATCTGAACAGAAGTCGAGTCATGGCTGAGGGTAACAACAACAACCAACAGAGGGCTTGGAGGGATTACTTTAGGCTGGCGGTCAATTAGAATTATTCGGGCATCAGGAGGCAGACGATTAACGCAAACAATTTTGAATTGAAGCCTGCATTGATAAATATGGTTCAGCAGAATCAGTACGAGCGGTTACAACCCCAATGTGCATCTAGTAATGTTTCTGGAGATCTGTGACACCATCAAAATGAATGGTGTGGACCAGGACGTCATCAGAATGCACCTATTCCTGTTCTCACTTAGGGACAAGGCGAGGGGTTGGCTCCAATCAGTTCAAGCCGATAGTATTGGCACGTGGGAAGAGTTGGCACATAAGTTTCTAACCAAGTTCTTTCCTCCATCAAAGACCACTCATCTGAGGAGCGAGATTGTGCAATTTAGACAGATGGACTTTGAGCCTCTCTATAAGGCATGGGAGCTCAGAAAATGCCCGCAGCATGGATACGAGGACTGGTTCCAAACTCAGATATTCTACAACGGTCTAACTGGACAAACTAGGATAATTGTATATGCGGCATCAAGTGGGACGATGTTGTCCAAGACCTATAAGGAGGCCGAATTATTATTGGAAGAGATGGCCTCCAACAACGCCTAATGGCCAAGTGAGCGATCAAGTTTAAAGAGAGCTGCAGGATGCATGAGATTGATCTTTTGGTCGCTCTTTTAGCACAAGTATCAGTTGTGACCAACAAGATATATGAGTTGACCACGAGGGAAGCCTCATCAAGTAAGGAAGCAGCTATGGTCACGAGTACATCCTATGGGGGTGAAGGTAGTGATACTGAACAAGTGCAGTACGTGAACAATAAAAACTTCAATTACAGAGGCAACAACATGTCGAGCAACCTGTAGGATCTTGTTGTGATTTATAGATGAAAAATCATTTGAACAACAATAACATTGTAGGCGGAATTTCAAAAAATTTTATCATATCCATTTAATTCCAAATTAAACGTAAACCACAATGATAGATACATGCATGATATATGTTTATAGACAAAGGATTAGAATAATACACATACCTTTGTGACGATTGAATTAAATGACCGCAAGGATCTTGTCTCACTATCTCACGTTCCGAGATGGAGAATTGCCGTGAAACAAGATCGTTGATCTATCGACACGATCACACCAAAAACCACTCGTTGATTCAAGGCTATGACTCTATGGTATTTGGGATGAGAGAGTGGGCTCTTTTTCAAAAACCTAAGGAAACAATTTTCCTTCTATTTTTGTCTCTAAAATCCGGCCACCCTAGGAGAGAAAAGTGTGTGATATTTTTTTTTTCTCAAAAACTCATTCTAGGGTTTTCAATAAAATATCCTTATATAGGAGGAAATTCAAAAACTCAAACCCTAGATGGGATTTTCGAATTTCCCCTTCACCCTTGGATTAAAATCTGAAAATCCCTACATGGCTAGGGATTTCTGAATTTTTCTTCCCCTTTTGGAGCAAAATTCGAAATCCTCTTATGGCAAGGGATTTCCGAATTTTCCCAAAAAAATATCAACTTTCTCTCTCCTTTAGTTGCCAAATAAAATCATGTTTAAATTTTATTTTGAATTTTAAATTAATCACTATTAATTTCGAAATTCAAAATTCATTCCTTTTTCAATTATCAAATAAATGAAAAATAACATAATGAATTTTAAACATAATTATATAACAAAACATCAGTTTCTATTTTCCCATTTATTAGAGCTAGCGTTGAGACCGAATGGATCCACATGAACAAAGCTATGGAATTACAATATTCGACTAACTTATCCCGATAAGTAATCGACATATTTAATTCTGACATCGCACGACTCCACTAAAAGTTCGATGCCGAATAATCTCTCGATTCATGTGCGCTATTTTTTCTAATGGTGTTGATACAATTTATCACACGGTCCATAGTGTAAACGCATTATTATCCTTCGTAAATATCAGTGATCAGAATGGTATAAAATATTACCGTTTTACCATTCCAATCATTATTTCCTCAACTCCTTTATATGACTGTGAATAAGAAAGACATATGTTCGTAAGATGTCTCGCACATGTCACGATGTCTTAATCAATGAATATCATCATTGAATACCAGGCCTGGTTTATTTATTCACACACCCGTCAATAAAGCATGAGGTGATATTATTTCTTACGAATTCCATATCTGTGAATCACATAACTCCAACTCAATAATGTCATGATCCCAATGACCGAGATGTCGTTCAAAAACTGTGAACTAATCTCATTGGTGAATCAAAGATCATGAGATATTAAGTTGAGCTATGCATTCACTTCAGGATTTAGATAATTACACAAATATACTTAAGTTGTGATAATTAGGTTTAGAGTTCTGTAAATGGTTTTTACTCTAACCTAATCAGTCACATGGTCTATTCAACATGTTACGAGCATGTCTATATCAACCACAGAGTCCAACTCCCATGCCCCGAGACCAGCATCACATGGTTCAATCTAACAGTCATAATCGGATTCGATTGCCCAATCAATCCTAAGACTGCGAATATCTATTTTAAACTGTATCAGAAGAGTTTGTCCGGCAGGGTTCCCCTAACTCTTCTTTCGTTGGTAACAGTCTATGGACTAAGCAACATCACTAACACTCTTGAGTATGTGTCAAAACATAACTTTATTTCATTTTATAAAATCAGCAAAAATAATAATGTCTGACATTTGTCATTTCACAAATAACAAATTACATCCCACTTTATGGACACATTTCCAACACAACCTGCCAACTCATTATCAATAACATGATGAAGAGAACACGACACCGGTGGACGAGCTTAAGAAGAAGACTAGTGATGAGGAGAAAAAGGAGGAAGCACCCAAACTGAATCCGGGGTCAATTTCTTTTCTGGACAATCCTCCTATCATCCAACCAAAGCTGCCATTCCTCCATAGACTCCAAAAAAAGAACAGGGATGATCAATTTTCAAAGTTTTTGGATATCTTCAAAAAGATCCAGATCAATATTCCGTTTGCGGATGCCCTTGAGCAAATGCCGAACTACGCAAAATTCATGAAGGATATAATGTCAAGGAAGCGAAAATTGGAGGACTATGAGATAGTTAAACTCACGGAAGAGTGTAGTGCAATCCTCCAACGGAAGCTACCACAAAAGCTCAAAGACCCCGGTAGTTTCACGATTCTATGTACAATTGGCTTTTGAGAGAGCTCTTTATGACAAGCCTTTGTCAGTGTTCCGGAAACTTGGGCTTGGAAAGGTCACCCCGACCACCATCTCACTACAAATGGCGAATAGGTCCCTTACCTATCCAAGGGGAATCATTGAAGATGTTTTGGCAAAAGTTGACAAGTTCATTTTCCCGGTTGATTTTGTTGCATTAGATATGGAGGAGGATCGAGAGATTCCCATCATTCTTAGGAAACCCTTTCTAGCTACCAGAAGGGCCTTAATTGATGTGCATAGCGGGAATTTGACTTTGAGGGTAAATGAGGAAGAAGTCAACTTCAACATCTTTGACTCATTGAAATTTCCGAGTGAAGGCTTGTTTAACGCCCAAAAGTGATGTTCACAAGCGGTCAATTGTAGCACACAAGAGCGGTCGTATCCACAGAGAGATAACAAAATAACAAGAAAGACTGATAGAATAAGAGCATTAGAGAAAAGTGAATTAAAGAAAAAGAATAGTTTTTGAGATTTTGTTGCAAATAAAATAGAAAGGAGGGAATTTGCAAGAAGAAAATTCAATAATAAAAACGGTAAGGTGTCGAGAATCTCTAATGTTTCGTTCACCAATCCAAATTTGATTCAAAAAATAAAAGAACCGAATAAATTAAATCTCTATGTTGACTCCAGAAATATTATTATTACAAGTTATCTAAAATCGACAATATATCAATCTGACAATATTGCAGTAAAAGACAATTTGCAAAATAATTTGAATAACAAAACATTGCATGACAAAATTACATAAGAAAAGCGTGACTGAACTTATATAAAAATTGGCACACAATATTTTGAAAAGTAATAGAAAAATAGATGAGATTTCATTCATTCAGATGTTACCCTTTACAGCACAAGGAATCAAAACCCCGAATTGGGTCACTCAATAGAAGTTCATCTCTAACCTCACCAAGAAAACTCTAGCCTATCTTGCAAAACATTCTCACAAGTTCTAGTGAGAAAATATGAGACTGACAGCAAGATGACAGACAACTGAATACTAAAGCTTTCTAAAACCTTAGGCTAACCCTTCTATTTATAGTGTTCAGAGGTTGCCTGTCAAATAAGGAAATAAATAGTGAAACTAGAAAATCACAAAAGAAAAGGAAACAAAATAAAATTACACATAAATTAGGAGAAATCATATATTTGAATTGGGAAAGAAATCTAGTAATTTGCTCTATTTTTTGGGGAAGGAATCTAGATTCAGCAAGGAGGGACACGTGTCAAAGCTTGATTGGATCAAGGAAAAAGTGCCACGTGTCGTGCGCGAAGTGTAGGAAGTCTGCTGGCATTGGAGACAGGTAGGATCTGCGGAAGCCAGTTGTCATGCATGGAGAAGAAGGCAGGCTGGCATTGCAGGTGTGGGACCCATGCGGAGGAATGCTGAAATCGGCGCTGATGTCTGAGTGGAAGGAACGCGCGCGCTTAGGCCATGCGTGCTGGTGACGCACGCGAGGAAGAGTGAGCAAACGTGGGAGAGCTGGAATCAGCTTGTGGCTCGGCTCACGCGGCTCTCCCTCTCTCTGATCGGTTGAGAGGCTTGGCTCCGAGTGGTTTGAAAACATGGCTTTCATGGATTATTCTTGTGTAGTCTTTTACACTGCTTTCATATGTAAATAATTAAGCAAAAACTAGCCAAATTCAAATTAAAAATATTTTGAATAAAAATAATGTAATTTTTTAATTAAAGCTTAATATTTTAATATTATATAAATCAAAAGCAATATTTAGGGTGCATTTTCATGCACTGATCACAACCCCCAACCAACTTATTGCTAGTCTCTAGCAATCCAAGCGCAAGTGAAATCATGTCACAAAGAAAACCTAAGTCTCATCTCGCTTAGTCACCTGAGTATTTCAAACAAACTGTTAGCAAGAAGTCAACAGATACTATCAAGATTATTTCAATCATAACTCCAAAGTTGTGTGTGTGTGCTCCAAATCATAACCTTCTTACCACTGACCATAACACATGCAGCTTTGAAAAATTCACCAAGTAGAAGCCTCAACTCCATTGATCTCACAGGTGTTAGAAATATTTGAGTGCAAAGGTTTACTCTCATGGAGTTAGAAATGAAACAATCAACGCTCAGTCTAAGAAAGGTCAAATTTAGGACAAACAGTCAAACAAACATTGACTAAAAGATAGGTTAATCAACTCTTAGAACATTTCACCATTCTTACTACAAACCATCTTTTGAGATTTCATTCGACTCAAACAGAAATTTACAGAAACGAATAAAGAGCCAAAAAAATGCACAGGAAAATAAATTACTTATTTTTTTTTTTGGCAAGAGACAACCTGAAGTGAATGTAGAAAGGTGTTCTTTTAATAAACAACTATATAGCATGGAATGTTATTAACACCAAACTACAGGATCTGTGAAATGTTGCTCTTGCTCTTTTTTTTAATAGAAAAATAAGAAATAAGGCTCTATTACATAAGATCATTCCTATCTAACCCAAAATCCATCCCTCAAGCATATGCACTAAGCATACCACTAACCATGTAATGATGTTCTAATAGTGATTTTACCAGCTCAAAAGGTCAATGAAAGTTCAAAAGTCGTTTACTTTACTCACCAAAAATCAAGTACTTAAACTTGGGAATTTTCTCAGCTAACATGCATTAACATCCATCTTATCACAAGGTTTAGCACGTGCAAAAAAAGAAACTCTGGAAGTCATTTCTTAGTAACCAAGACAGCAAAAATCGACCGAAACCAATCATTTTGAATCATACTCAAACAACTTTGCAAAAATTTTAACCCAAATATCAACATGACAAAAATCACTCTTACGCATGAATATGCTCACCACCCCCAACCAAAATCAGACAATGTCCTTAGTGTCAAAAATTATGGAAAATAGAGAAAGAAGACACTTGGACGATGAGCTTTTCACTTATGAGCACAGCCTGAGCTTCCTGATATGATTCTCCAAAAACACACATAAAAAATGTAAAAAGAAGCAAAGAAAAACAGAAAATCAAAATATGGTACAGAAGATGTGAGGCAACTACTTAGGGCTGGTAAACGGGGTCGTCGAGAATGATCTCTTCAATCTTGTTCACCCACTCTAAGTAATTCTTCAGACGCTAACCATTTACTTTGAGGATTCTCCCATCGGTTGGGTCCTCAACCTCGACAACACCATTAGGAAAAACGCGTTTCACTACGAACGGGCTAGTCCACCGCGACCTCACCTTACCGGGGTGGAGATGCAAACGGGAATCATAGAGATGAACCCGCTGATTTGGCTCAAAGTTCTTCCTCAGGATCTGCTTATCATGAGCCACTTTCATTTTGCCTTGTAGATCCGGGAATTATCATAGGATTCGTTCCTTAACTCCTCGATTTCAGAAAGCTGGAACTTCCGATTGATACCTGCAGCACTGAGATCGAAGTTAAGGGCCTTGGTAGCCCAATAAACCTTATGTTCGAGCTCTACAGGTAGATGACAGGCTTTTTCAAAGATAAGCCTATAGGAAGACATCCCAAGTTGGATTTTGTAAGAAGTGCGGTATGCCCAAAGTGTGTCCGGAAGGCGCAAAGACCAATCCTTGCGATCGGGATTAACCGTCTTTTCTAGAATTTGCTTAATCTCCCTATTGGCCAACTCAACTTGGCCATTTGTCTATGGGTCATAGGCAGTTGAAACTTTATGAACCACACCGTACTTACGAATCAGAGCCTCAAAAGAACGGTTGCAGAAATGGGTGCCTTGATCACTGATGATGGCATGCGGCGTTCTAAATCGAGATAACATATTTTCCTTTAAGAACTTTACAACAGTAGTGTTATCGTTGTTCCGGCACGCCATGGCTTCTACCCACTTAGACACGTAATCCACAGCGAGGGGTATGTAGAGGAATCCATAAGAAGGTGGAAATGGTCCCATAAAGTCTATCCCCCAGCAATCGAATATTTCTATTATGAGAATCGGGTTCAAGGGCATCATATGGTGACGGGACAAAGCACCTAGCTTTTGGCACCTCTCACAGGAACGATAGAAGTCATTGGTGTCCTTGAATAAAGTGGGCCAATAGAGACCACACTGAAAGATTTTCGCGGCTGTCTTCTTCATAGAAAAATGACCGCCACATGCATCGTTGTGGTAAAAATTCAGGACACTAGACACTTCATCATCCGGGATGCATCGTCTCATGATCTAGTCAGGGCAGTACATAAAAAGATAGGGGTCATCCCCATAGAAGTTACGAACCTCAACCAAAAACTTCCTCTTGTCTTGTGCACCCCAGGTAGATGGAATCTAGCCCATCACCAAGTAGTTAACAATGTTCGCATACCATGGCATCTTAGTGATGGCAAAGAGATGTTCATCGGGGAAGTCATCTCCAATAACAGGAATTTCGGTGGAATCATTAAATTCAAGACGAGATAAGTGGTCCGCCACCACATTTTTGACTCCCTTCTTGTCCTTGATTGTCAAGTCAAATTCCTGCAGGAGAAGGATCCACCTAATTAAACACGCCTTAGCATCCTTTTTGCAGAGAAGGTACTTAAGGGCGGCATGATCTGTGAAGATGGTGATAGGTGAACCAATCAGATATGCACAGAACTTGTCGAGAGCAAATACTACAGCAAGCAACTCTTATTCAGTAGTAAAGTAGTTCATTTAAGCAATTTTAAGAGTACGGCTTGCGTAGTAGACAATGAAAGGCTTCCCCTCCCTCCGTTGACCAAGAACGGCCCCCACAGCATAGTTACTTGCGTCACACATGATCTTGAAAGGTAAGCTCCAATCTGGTGACTGCATAATAGGGGCAGAAGTCAGTTTTACGATAAGTGTTCAGAATGCATCCACACACTCTTGTGTCCAGTTGAACACAACATCTTTTGCCAGGAGGTTGCTTAGCGGTCTCGCTATAGATGAAAAGTTCTGAATGAGCCTTCTGTAGAATCTGGCGTGCCCCAGAAAAGATCGGACATCTTTAAGGGTCTGGGGGGTGGGCAGGTTAGAAATGAGTTCAACCTTAGAGCGGTCGACCTCGATTCCTCTTTCAGAAATAATGTGCCTAAGAACTATGCCTGATGACACCATGAAATGACAGTTCTCCTAATTGAGCATGAGACCCTTCTCTTCACATCTTTGTAGAATGGCTTCCAAGTTGAGAAGGCACGTGTCGAATGAATCTCCAAAGACTGTTAAATCATCAATGAACACTTCCATATATTTTTTAATTATATCGCTGAAAATGCTCATCATACACCTCTGAAATGTGGCAGGTGCATTACACAGTCCAAATGGCATTCGTCAAAAGGCATAAGTACCAAAAGGATGTAGGATCTTATTGTGATTTATATATGAAAAATCATTTGAACAACAACAATATTGTAGGTGGAATTTCAAAAATTTTATCATATCCATTTAATTCAAAATTAAACGTAAACCACAACGAGAGATGCATGCATGATATATGTTTATAGACAAAGGATTAGAATATCACACATACCTTTGTGACGATTGAATTAAATGACCGCAAGGATCTTGTCTCACTATCTCACGTTCCAAGATGGAGAATTGCCGTGAAACAAGATCGTTGTTTTACTGCCACGATCACACCAAAAACCACTCGTTGATTCAAAGCTATGACTCTACGGTATTTAGGATGAGAGAGTGGGCTCTTTTTCAAAAACCTAAGGAAACTATTTCCTTCTATTTTGTCTCTACAAAATCCGGCCACCCTAAGGAAAAATGTGATATAATTTTTCTTCTCTCGTTTAGACTCTCTTCTAGGGTTTTCAATAATATCCTTATATAGGAGGAAATTCAAAAACTCAAACCCTAGATGGGATTTCCAAATTTCTCCTTCACCCTTGGATTGAAATCCGAAAATCCCTGCATGGCTAGGGATTTCCGAATTTTCCTTCCCTTTTGGAGCAAAATTCGAAATCCCCTTATGGCAAGGGATTTCTGAATTTTTCCCAAAATAATATATCACCTTTCTCTTTCCTTTAGTTGCCAAATAAAAATATGTTTAAATTTTATTTTGAATTTTAAATTAATCTCTATTAATTTCGAAATTCAAAACTCATTCCTTTTATTTTTCAATTATCGAATAAATGAAAAATAACACAATGAATTTAAACATAATTATGTATTGAACATCAGTTTCTGTTTTTCCCATTTATTAGAGCTAGCCTTGAGACCGAATGGACCCACATGAACAAAGCTATGGAATTACAATATTCGACTAACTCATCTCTATAAGTTATCGACATATTTAATTCCGACATCGTACAACTCCACTAAAAGTTCGATGCCGAATAATCTCTCGATTCATGTGCGCTAATTTTCTTTTGGTGTTGATACAATTTATCACACGGTCCACAGTGTAAATGCATTATTATCCTTCGTAAATATCAGTGATCAGAATGGTATATAATATTACCGTTTTACCATTCTAATCATTATTTCCTCAACTCCTTTATATGACTGTGAATAAGAAAGACAAACGTTCGTAAGATGTCTCGTACATGTCACGATGTCTTAATCAATGAATATCATCATTGAATACCAGGCCTGGTTTATTTATTCACACACCCGTCAATAAAGCATGAGGTGATATTATTTCTTACGAATTCCATATCTGTGAATCACATAACTCCAACTTAATATTGTCATGATCCCAATGACCGAGATGTCGTTCAATAACTGTGAACTAATCTCATTGGCGAATCAAAGATCATGAGATACTAAGTTGAGCTACGCATTCACTTCAGGATTAAGATAATTATACAAATATACTTAAGTTGTGATGATTAGGTTTAGAGTTGTGTAAACGGTTTTTACTCTAACCTAATCAATCACATGGTCTATTCAACATGTTGCGAGCATGTCTAGATCAACCACAGAGTCCAACTCCCATGCCCCGAGACCAGCATCACATGGTTCGATCTAACAGTCATAATCAGATTCGATTGCCCAATCAATCCTAAGACTGCGAATATCTATTTTAAACTGCATCAGAAGAGTTTGTCCGGCAGGGTTCCCCTGACTCTTCTTTCGTTGGTAACAGTTTATGGACTAAGCAATATTACTAACACTCTTGAGTATGTGTCAAAACATGACTTTATCTTATTTTATAAAATCAGTAAAATAATAATGTCTTACATTTGTCATTTCATAAATAACAAATTACATCCCACTTTATGGACACATTTCCAACAAACTCCCACTTGGACTTAAAGTAGGTGTGTACAATCTCGCATGCCCAAACCTTCCAGATGCGTATCGAAGACTTTACCAGATAAAGCCTTTGTAAACGGATCGGCCAAGTTGTCATGTGTTGATATTTTTGTTACTTCAACATCGCCTCTTTGTACAATCTCACGGATGAGGTGGTATTTCCGCTCTGTGTGCTTGGACCTTTTGTGGCTTCTAGGCTCCTTAGAGTTTGCTACAGGCCACTGTTATCGCAATACAGTACCATGGGCCCATCAGCTTCCGGAACAACTTCCAGGGAAACAAGGAACTTCTTAAGCCATTGTAATGACCGGGAAAATATTAAGTCAAAATCGGACAGTCCGGTTTTGACCGTAATTATTCCCGAAACAGAAAGTAGTAGAAATATTGATGTAATCAGGAAAGTGTTATGTAGAAACTTTATATACGGGGTAAAATCACCCGAAAAGTGTAAAGTTATAATACAAATATTTTTACAGAGAAAATTCGTAAATATCTGTTGTGAATAGTGAAATATCGGTTAAAAGTTAGAAATTTTAACAGGTATATTTTAGTTATGAAAAACTGAAATATTTGGTAAATGACCAAATGACCAGTTAGAAAAAGAGTATAAATATTAGAAGTAAGGAAAATGGCAAAAGTTCCTGAAACAGAATTTTCCCGAGTCAGTTAAAGCGGGAAACTGCGAAAAAAACGAGTACCGCGAGGGTACGCGTTTTGGGCAATTCTGGATTGTTTAAAATGAAAATTTCAGAAAAAGAAATTGACTATTGAGATACCCAAGAGAAGTGGGTTGAATATGAGAAATTTGACCCAGGTTGCTCGACAGTCCAGAAAAGCAGTATAGAACCTGTACCGGGTGTGAAATTATCGGTACCGGAAAGAGATTCGTTTTGAAAAAACGGAAAGTTTGGTCTCGATAAGAAAAATGTGGGGAACAGGGAACCACTTAATTTAAGTGTGAAACTTAATTAGAATTAGTAAAATTTAATTATGGAAATTAAAGTAATTATTTTTTTTTATTAGAAAGTAAAAAGGAGATATTTTTGGAAATATTAATATAATATTCCAATTGTATTAAAAAGGGCCTACGGATTACATTAGAAGCTATATTTGCTTCTTCTTCAAATTGTGGCCGAGAGACTAGAGAAAAGAGAGAGAAAAGAGAGAAAATCAAGGGAAAATCAAGGAATCACCCGTTTTCGCCGAAATTTCTTCCGTTCAGTCCGGTAGAAACATAACCTGAGACGTTCTAGCGGAGAATCTCAACTTTTCAAGGTAATATTTCGGATTTTTCATGAGAAACTGCATGCTTTTTCGTGTGGATGAATAGTAACTCATCTCGGGAAAAATCCGTAAAACTGAAAAACGAAACCGAGGTTTTGTCGGGGACTACGATAGGAGTTTAATGTGCAAGTATTGAAAGGATTGAACAATTTTTTTTTGATTTACACTAAAAATCCGAAAATCCCTAGAAATGGAGGAAATGTATTTTTGTTCAATTTACGTAACAATTTGTGTTCAGGAATGTGAATCTGGACTACAGGTACCGAAATCGAAAGTAAAACGAGTTATTAAAAACTCGGGAAACGAGGAAAATTAAGGCGAAACTCTGCCGAAATTTCCTAAAATCTAGTTAGCAAGCAATGAGTTAGGAATCTGATTCTAGAGAATGGATAACAGTTTTAAACCTCGGAAACGAATAGATTAAGATTCAGAAACCGAGATACACGAATATGTGTAAATTGCCTCTTGAGCTAGAATTCGGCCTTAAGGGGAAAAAGTCCATAAATGAGTTTGAAATTAGATTTAAGAATCTAAGTATGAGAATTGTGATTGGAATAGGGAATTGATACCTATTTCCATGAAACAGGTTTTGGCCCGAGAGCCGAAGCAACGAGAAAGAACTTCAAGCAAGCGGGTATCCTAGCGGATTACCGGTAAGTATAGACATATATGTTTGTCTGGACTCGAGTAAGCTGTAGTTAGACTTAGAACTATTAATTTACTTATGTTCCTAAGTCTATGTGATTACATGTGATTATACATGTTTGGAGGGCTTAATGCTCTAGATTTCAGAAGGGCGACATATGGTTACCCTTATGCATAGTTAAAAGACTGACGGGTCGTCGGCCTCCGCAAGGGAGGAAAATCTCAAAGAGTAGAGATTCCGACTTGACCAGACAGTAAGTAATGAGCCAGTAAAGTAAAAGACTGACGGGTCGTCAGCCTCCGCAAGGGAGGGAAATCTCACAGAGTAGAGATTCCGACTAGACCAGCCAGTAAAGCAAGAACAGAAAGATAGAAAGTAGTTTAAAGCATGTTTCACACGAGCATATTTGCATCATAACTCTTAATGTAATTTCTATTAGTTTATGATGTATGCATGTTTATACTTGCTGAGCGTTAGCTCATCAGTTTCCTCGTGTGCAGGTAACAAAGGTAAGCAGCCAGTCATATAGTGGTTTGCTTGATGGACATGCGGAGGCAAGGGTGGTGGAAATGTCATGGGTGCACGGGAGTGGTCTTTACTACGCTCGCTTAGAAATTAAATTCCGCTGCAAGTTAATGTAATATAGAATAATAGTATGTATGTTTAGTTCTAAGAAGAAGAGATTACAACCATTGTCTTAGTAAAGAACAACGGACTGTAATAAGTTAAGACAAGTTTCGGGAACTAGTATGATACCGAATCTTTAAAGTAATAGCAAGATGTGCTATTAGTGTATCAACATAACATGTTAAGAACCCGATGGTTAAAGTAAAGAAAAAAAATTTACCCGCACATGAACGTAAATTAAAGAGACAATAGTCTAACAACGAATAATGGATTAGACTATAGCTTAGCCCATTAGTAGTAGTTTAAGGAACGGCGACCGCGCCGCGAGGGCGCGGGACGTCACAGGTTGGTATCAGAGCGGCGTTCCTACTCCTGCCATGACAAGTCCCGCACCTATGCTTCTGCGCAGTCCAGGTAAATTAGTTTATGAACTAAAACTAAGAATTTCTTATTTCTTTTTGCAAGACAGAGCAGGTACTAATGGATCGATCATATCCATCATCCCGGTTAGCGCCCACACCGCAAGAGAATACGTTGTGGGGACGGGTAAGAATGTTTCTAATGTCACGGTTCCGACAAACAGAGAGGTCGGTACCCACTCCTGCTAGATATAGCCATCCACCAGTGGATCGGGAGTTAAGGGCTCTAGAGCCCATGGCGGCCCAGGCTGCACACCGAGCAAGGAGAGTTATTTTGACTACAGGTCGAGCCCTAGCTAGGTTCTACACCTGTAATCCACCTTCCTTCGATGGGCTTTCACATCCCACTAGAATTAGGGATTGGCTGCACCGTGTCGAGTATGTGATGCGAGCCTGTGACATAGCTCGAGAGGAGTGGATTGTACTCGCAGCAAGTCTGTTAGAGGGCAATGCCCTAATCTTTTGGCAAGCTTTGGATGAGGACGAAATAGCAGAGATGCAATGGGAAGACTTTTGCCACATGTTGAAGCATCAGTTTCTTCCCCAGGTCATGCCATCAGAGTCGGCACCACAGCAGAGTGGAGAGACACAGAGTCAGGTGAGTGTAGCCGTGACCTACACCCAAGCTCGAGAGTTTATCATACAAGCCGAGAGGGCGAGTATGAGATCGGATGAGGCCGTTGTAGCCTATATAGCGAGAGTTTTGACAGAGGTACTAGCTCCAAATCAAATTTTTAATCTAAGTGAGGAGGAGCAGTGTCAGATCCTATGGAGAGGTCTGACGGAAGAGTACCAGCATCGGCTAGTTCCGCGATCGGATCAGACCCTCACACAATTTATTATTGAGGCGAAGCATTGTGAACACCAGCTGCTAGAGGAGAGGACACGGCCAATGGTGGTTAGGCGAGACTTCCCATTTTCCAATACCCGTATTAGGAGATATGACGCGGAAGCCACTACCTCTCAACAACGACCGAGACCCGAGATAGAGGCAGCGGACGAGCCTATGGCCGTTCGGCGAAGATGGACCTACGTTGGGACCATTGGTGAGGAAGCTACTGGTAACCCTCAGTCGGATCCCGAGGAGGATTTGGAGGAAGACCCCGAGGAGGATCCGGAGGAGGATCCTGAGGAACACTTAGATGATGAGGATTAAGTTAGGACTTAGCGTCTTATTTATTTAAATATGATGCAAGGTTATGTAAATAGTATTGAAAAACTTAGACTAATGATGTTTTATGTATGATGTGATATGTATGGAATGGGACATACATAATAGATTTGAATGAAAGGCTTAAAAACCTTTAATTTTGTGATGATTTGTATATGATGTGATATGCATGATATGGGGCATGCATAATAGGAGAACATATAGAATGTATGTTTTGCTAGTTGATATGAGAATGAATGATAGTTTAAAGTATTGCAAGTCAAGGAACTTTAGAAGCAATTCTTCTTGCACTTAGACAAACGATGTTGCTCTTTTGATTAATATAGACACAGCAACATGGTTCGTACACGTTCAAAGAGAACACAAGCAGAACAGAATCCTCCAGCACCAGACCTAGCTGAAGAAGTAGCAGGTCTGAGGGGGCAAATAGTGGCCCAGGCTGAGGAAAGCAGACAGTTACGAGAATTGCTTACCCAGTTGATACAGGGTCAGCAGGTTGGAGGAGCACCCCCTCCGCAGGCGGTTCCAGCACAAGCCGCCCAACCTGAGCAACCCGCAAAGAGGGTTGAACCCCAAGAGCCAGTAAAGGGTGAGATGGGGTACCGAGAAATGGTCCCAAGGGAACCATTGTATGTAAGGTTTAAGAGAATGGTACCTCCAGAGTTCGATGGATCAACAGATCCACTCGAGGCTGAGGAATGGTTAGCATCCATTCAGACAGTGTTTGAGTTTATGGAACTCACCGACAGGGAGAAGATTCAGTGTGCCGCTTTTGTATTAAAGAAAGATGCCCGCTATTGGTGGGAATCAGTGTGCGCTAGAAGGAATGTGAGACAGATGTTGTGGGATGAATTCCTATGGGAATTTAACCGTAAGTATTACAACTTAGAAGCCCTGAAGACTCAACAAAATGAGTTCAACAATTTGAAGCAAGGCGACCAGACAGTTGTAGAAGCATGCCGACGATTTCATCAGTTGGCATGACTATGTCCTCAGTTGTTTCCAACAGAGGAAGAGAAGGTTAGGAGGATGATTAATATGCTCCGTGGAGATATAGCCACTGTTGTGGAAAGTGGGGAGTATCCACCAACCACGGTAGCCGATCTAGTGAATCGGGCAATACGTGTGGAGCATAACATTGCAAAATCTAGAGAGGATAGGGCAAGCCTTTAAGACAGCACTACCATCAGGTGATGTGTTGTTGTCTAGTCACTGGTTACGTCACGTACCAGTAGAGATAGCAGGAAGAGAACTAAGTGCGGACCTAGTTGTTCTGAACTTAGTAGATTATGATGTGATCCTAGGAATGGATTTTCTAGGAAAGTATAATGCTACAATAGACTATAGAAAGAAAAGGGTAGTTTTTCAGCCAGAAGGAAAACAGGTGTTTGAGTACATGGGTTCCACATCAGGGACACCCATACATTTTATTAGTTCCCTAGAAGCCCGATGATTGATGTCTAGCGGATGCACTGGATATTTGGCGTATGTGGTGGACAAGAACCAAGAGGGGAAACATCAACCAGAAGACATTCCCATAGTCAAGGAGTTCCTAGACGTTTTTCCAGAGGAACTACCCGGACTTCCTCCAGATCAGGAAATAGCTTTTGAGATAGAGCTTTTCCCTGGCACTGCACCAATATCCAAAGCACCGTACAGGATGGCTCCAGCGGAACTGAAAGAGTTGCGGGTTCAACTCCAAGAGATGTTAGACAAAGGCTTCACCAGACCGGGTTTCTCTCCATGGGGAGCTCCAGTCCTCTTTGTCAAAAAGAAGGATGGCACGCTTCGGATGTGCATAGATTATAGAGAGCTCAACAAAGTCACCATCAAGAACAAGTACCCATTGCCACGAATCGATGACTTGTTCGACCAGTTGAAGGGAGCTACCACGTTTTCGAAGATAGACCTTCGATCGGGTATCATCAGCTCAAGATTAGAGAAAAAGACATTTCCAGAATGGCATTCAGAACTCGGTATGGACACAACGAATTCTTAGTGATGTCGTTTGGACTTACAAATGCCCCAGCGGCGTTTATGGACCTTATGAACAGATTCTTCAGAGAGTATTTAGATAAGTTTGTTATTGTTTTTATTGATGACATCCTTATATACTCACGAGATCCACAGGAGCACGCAGAACATTTGAGGATCGCACTACACACGTTGAAGAAACATCAGCTATATGCGAAGTTTTCTAAGTGCGAGTTCTGGTTAGAGAAAGTCCACTTCCTCGGACATGTAGTATCCAAGGAAGGAATCACCGTGGATCCAGCAAAGGTTGAAGCGGTTGAGAAGTGGCCAGTTCCAAAGAGTGTTACGGAAATTCGATGTTTCCTAGGATTGGCAGGGTATTACAGAAGGTTTGTGGAGGGATTTGCTCGTCTTGCAGCTCCTCTCACTGCCTTAACCAGAAAAGATAGAAGGTATGAATGGACAGATAGATGTGAATAGAGTTTCAGAGAGATCAAAAGAAGATTAATTAGTGCTCCAGTACTCACAATCTGATAACTCTAAGAAATTAGAGTTATCCGCTAGTTTTATAGCTGAAAAGTTGTGTGTCTTTGAGTAGTTTTTCTCATTTATTGTTTGTTTTAGAATAGATTTGTAGAATTGCATTCACCTTGGTCTAATTTCGTATTGTTGTCTTCTTTGGGTAAAAGCTGGTTATTTGAGAGTAAAATGAGGTAAAACACTGGCTAATGCTGTGTATCTCTTTGCAGGAAATTGTTGGCCCAAAATGCTGCAGCACTCTTGGCGACATTCTGGGATTAGCTGGCAGCTCATTGACGTCAGCGCTCGAGCTAGGAAAAAGCTGACAGAGGAATCCGTGTGAGCTGGCTAAGGAAGTGTCAAGTGGGTCCACAAAGCACCTCAGCAGTGACACCTCAGCCCTTGTGTTGCCCTAGAAGGGAATGATTCTCTCAGGACAATTGGGCAGCCGCCAGGGGGAAAAAAAGAGGAAGAGAGAGAATTGGGCAGTGATATAAAAAGAAAACAGTAGCTCAAAAAGTGGTACGCAGCAGCTAGAGTACCATTATTCCAGAAAACACAAAAAAGAGACATTCCAGAGAGGAAAAAGCTTCGGAGAAAAAGCTGAAGAAACGTGAATCTCCGCCTAGGAGGATTATACAACGCAGAGAGAGAGAGAGCTGGAGTTGGAGAACATTCTTGGCTGGTCACAGAGGAATCCAGATCCAGCCGAACTTGCTCTTCTTCTGTTAGCTTAATTATCTTTGTCATTTAGCTCCTGATTTTAACTATGGATTGTATTGAAGCTTTGGATCTTGTAATTATCACTATGAACTAAGTTGCTGTAGCTAGGTTTGCTACTGGAACCAATATTGTAAGAATGACAAGTGGTTTCTGAGAATGCTATTAATCTACTATTCCTGTTCATTCATGTGAGTTAATATATATATTTCTAATCTTGACTGGCCATCAACCTTAGGATACAAGATTAAGATTGATACTGGAAGGGTTAGTTTTAATCGGATTAACATGAATGATGCTTGTTCGATATGCTTGTTGAGTATTTGATTAGTGGATAGTATAGGAATATATTATTCACCGAGCACAACCCAATGAAACCCGAGCTCAATCTGCGATCCTTGAGCTGGATCCACACAGGAATGTGCTGGAAATAGCTTAAAGGATCCCAGCCATAATCAATTCGGAAGAATTTTATGCACAAACACGTTTCTGTTGACAGGATAGTAGAATGCTGCAGCATTCTGGGTGACATTCTAGTCAGATTTGCAATAGAGGGGAAGTTAGCAGGCCTAGCTCGTTTCTACCATTAATTTTACATCTTATCCTTACACTCTTGTTACTTTTAGCTATATTGATTACACTTAGCTTGCATTTTAGTCACTTACAACATTTTAGTGAATTTTTGCCACAATCATTCTTTACTTGTTTTAGTTACACGTTTAACTCTCAACATTTATTTTAGTGATTCATTCCTCGTGGGATCGATATCCGTACTTGTGTACACTTTATTACTTGTAGCGACACGTGCACTTGCGAGCATAAATAATCACGCGACAAGTTTTTGGCGCCGTTGCCGGGGAATAGAAATCATTAAAGTATTTGTAGGAGTTAATTTTTGTTTTTCGTTTGTTTACCGTTGTATCTCATTCATTTGGCTCTTAATTCCTCAGGTCAGTAAGTTACTTGTATGAATCCACCGCAAGACCTGGAGTTGCTGCCTTTGGACCCTGAAATTGAAAGAACATTCCGAGCTAGGAGGAGGGAACAACAAGGACTAGCAGGAGTGAGAGATATGGCAGAAGGGGCAGCAGGAAACAATGGGCAGCAAGTTATTGCTAACAACCCTGTTCCACAACCAGAGCCGATGGATGATAGAAATAGGGCCATTCGGGATTACGCAGTGCCCATTTTGCATGGACTAAACCCTGGTATCGTGAGACCAACAATCCAGGCACCTCACTTTGAGCTAAAACCCGTGATGTTCCAAATGCTCCAGAACGTGGGGCAGTTCAGTGGAATGGCAACAGAAGATCCTCACATCCATCTCAGACAATTTATGGAAGTGAGTGATGCTTTTAAGCTTCCGGGGGTGACTGAAGATACATTGAGGCTGAAGCTATTCCCCTATTCCTTGAGGGATAGGGCAAGAGTGTGGCTGAATTCCTTGCTTCCGGATTCAGTGACAACATGGGATGAATTGGCAGAAAAATTTCTCTTGAAATACTTCCCTCCAACTAAGAATGCTAAGTTGAGGAATGACATCACCTCGTTCCTACAAGCAGATGGGGAGTCATTGTATGAAGCGTGGGATAGATTTAAGGAGCTACTGCGGAAGTACCCTCATCATGGGATCCCCCACTGGATTCAAATGGAGACATTCTACAATGGTCTCAATGGGCAAACACGGACTATAGTGGATGCCGCAGCAGGAGGAGCTATTTTGGCCAAGTCTTATAATGAGGCATATGAGATTTTGGAGAGGATGGCCAACAACAACTACCAATGGCCAACCGAGAGGCATGGAGCAAGGAAGGCCACTGGAATTCACGAGCTTGACGCTATCACGGCACTCTCAGCTCAGATGTCATCCTTGACAAATATGGTAAAGGCGTTAAATCCACCGGCAGGGGTAAATGCAATGCACACTACTAGTTTTTCATGTGTTTACTGTGGAGATAGCCACCAATATGATGATTGTCCATCAAACCCTGCCTCTGCATGCTATGTTGCTAATTTCAACAGGGGTGCTCCTCATTACTCAAACCCTCATCACCAAGGGATGAGGCAACAATCAAACTATGCATGGAACAATCAAGGAGCAGGAACTAGTCAGCCCAATGCTTACCACAAAAGCACCTATCCACCTGGGTATCCACCTCAACCACAACAAAGAACTCAACCCGTGGAACAATCTAGCTCTTTGGAGGGCTTGTTTAAAGAATTTATCTCAAGGAGTGAAGCCAAACTCCAGAGCCATGATGCTACATTGCGGAATCTGGAAAATCAGGTTGGGCAGCTAGCAAGTTCTCTCAACAACAGGCCCCAACGTGCTCTACCAAGCAACACCGAAGATCCACGAAGAGACGGGAAAGAACACTGCAAGGCGATCACACTAAGGTGTGGAAAAGAGTTGGAATCAAAGGAAAAACCTCTGGCTGCTAACACAGAGCCCACTTCAATCCAAGGGGCAGAGAAGAAAACACTGCCACATGAAGAACAGCCCCGGAGTAAGAAACTGGACTCTGAAGTCCAGAATGCTGCAGCATTCCCGCAGCATTCTGGAGCAACTGAAACCAACAACACCAGTGACAGCCGTCCACCTCTTCCATTCCCACAGCGCTTCCAGAAACAACAGCAAGATAGGCAGTTCCGCAAGTTCTTAGATGTTTTGAAGCAGCTTCACATCAACATACCACTAGTGGAAGCCTTAGAACAAATGCCAAGCTATGCTAAGTTCATGAAGGATCTCGTGACCAAGAAACGCAGGCTTGGAGAGTTTGAAACAGTGGCTTTGACCGAAGAATGCAGTGCCATCCTGCAGAACAAACTCCCGCCCAAGCTAAAGGATCCAGGAAGTTTTACTATTCCATGCTCTATTGGAAACCAATACTTTGGAAGAGCATTGTGTGATTTGGGAGCTAGCATAAATTTAATGCCAATGTCCATCTTCAAGAAGTTGGGTATTGGAGAAGCAAGGCCAACCACAGTATCCTTACAGCTGGCTGATAGGTCGATTGCAACTCCTGAAGGAAAGATAGAGGATGTACTGGTAAGGGTGGACAAGGTTATTTTTCCTGCTGACTTTATTATTCTTGATTATGAAGCAGATAGAGAAGTGCCCATAATTTTGGGGAGGCCCTTTCTTGCAACTGGCCGCACCTTGATTGATGTCCAGAAAGGAGAATTAACCATGCGGGTGCAAGAAGAACAAATCACCTTCAATGTGTTCAAGGCAATGAGATTTCCGAGTGAAACTGAAGAGTGTTCAGCCATCTCAGTTATTGACTCTATGGTGGCTGAAACACTTGAGCACGAAGGAGTTGACAGTAATGAAGAAGGTGGCGTTGAGCAAGTAGAATGGGTGGGAGCAAATGTGACAATGCCGTGCCACACAAGGAAGTTTGAGTCTCTGGACCTGACTGAACGGAAACACCAGCCCACTCAGCCCTCAAGCCTAGAGCCGCCAGTCCTAGAGCTTAAGCCTTTGCCTCCGCACTTGAGGTATGCCTACCTAGGAAATTCTTCTACACTTCCGGTCATTATTTCTGCTTTATTGACGCAGGAACAAGAGGGTAAGCTGATAGAGGTTTTGAGAGAATCTCAAGGAGCCATTGGCTGGACTATAGCGGATATAAAAGGCATCAGTCCCGCTTTTTGTATGCACAAGATTATCCTAGAAGATGAAAAGAAGGGGGCTATAGAGGGACAAAGAAGGATGAACCCAATCATGAAAGAGGTGGTCAAAAAGGAGGTGATAAAGTGGCTAGACGCAGGGATCATTTATCCAATCTCGGATAGTGCTTGGGTGCGCCCAGTGCAGTGTGTTCCTAAGAAAGGGGGGATCACGGTTGTTGAGAACGAAAAGAATGAGTTGATCCCCACAAGGACAGTGACAGGGTGGCGGATTTGCATGGATTACAGGAGGCTAAACAAGGCCACCAGGAAAGATTATTTCCCACTGCCCTTTATTGACCAAATGTTGGATAGGCTGGCGGGTAAGGAGTTTTATTGCCTATTGGACGGGTATTCCGGGTATAACCAGATTGTGATTGCGCCGGAGGACCAACACAAGACTACTTTCACATGTCCATTTGGCACGTTTGCCTTTCGAAGAATGCCATTTGGACTTTGCAATGCCCCAGCCACTTTTCAGAGATGCATGCTGGCCATTTTCACTGATATGGTGGAGCGGTATTTGGAGGTTTTCATGGATGACTTTTCAGTTTTTGGAAAGGATTTTGATGAATGCCTCATGAACTTGGCCAAGGTCCTAAAGAGATGCGAAGAGACTAACTTAGTCTTGAACTGGGAGAAATGCCACTTTATGGTCAACGAGGGGATAGTCCTTGGACATAGGGTCTCATGGGATGGTCTAGAGGTTGATAAGGCCAAGATTGCTGTGATTGAAAAGCTGCCAGCACCGACTAATGTGAAAGGGCTTCGAAGCTTTCTTGGACATGCAGGATTCTATAGGAGGTTCATTAAGGACTTCTCAAAGGTGTCAAAGCCTCTTTGTAGTCTTCTCGAGAAGGATAGCAAGTTTATTTTTGATGAGACATGCTCACTAGCCTTTGCCGAATTAAAGAAGAGACTTATTTCAGCCCCTATCATCACAGCACCTGATTGGTCTCTTCCTTTTGAAGTAATGTGTGATGCTAGCGACTGGGCAGTGGGGGCAGTTCTCGGGCAGCGCAGAGAGAAGGTTTTTCACTCGATTTATTATGCAAGTAAAACTCTATCTGGAGCTCAACTAAACTACACTGTGACAGAAAAAGAGTCGTTGGCAGTTGTATATGCATTTGATAAATTTCGAGCTTACTTGATAGGAACAAAGGTCACGGTTTTCACGGATCATTCAGCCATCACATATTTGATGGAAAAGAAGGATGCAAAGCCACGGCTAATCAGGTGGGTGCTACTACTTCAAGAATTTGATTTGGAGATCAAGGACCGGAAAGGCACTGAGAACCAAGTGGCTGATCACTTGTCTCGGCTTGAGCCAGCAGAGGAAGGAGTCACCACGGAGATCATAACGGAAGTGTTCCCTGATGAACAGTTGTTTGCGGCAACCCAGGCACAAATACCTTGGTTTGCCGATTATGCAAATTTCCTGGCAAGTGGATGGCTTCCCCCGGATATGACCAGCCAGCAGAGGAAGAAGTTTCTTCATGATGTCAAGAGCTTCTACTGGGATGAACCGTATTTGTACAAGCATTGTGCCGACCAACTTATAAGAAGGTGTGTACCAGAAGAAGAAATGGAGGGCATCCTGCAAGGGTGTCATTCTTCTCCCTATGGTGGTCACTATGGAGGCCTGAGGACAGCTGCTAAGATTCTGCAATCTGGTTTTTATTGGCCGACGATCTTTAAGGATGCTCATGCTTTTGCATTGAGATGTGACAGGTGCCAGAGAACCGGGAACATATCAAGGAGGAATGAGATGCCCTTAAACAATATCTTAGAAGTGGAACTGTTTGACGTTTGGGGTATGGATTTTATGAGCCCCTTCCCTGTGTCATTCGGCAACCAATACATCCTAGTGGCTGTGGACTATGTGTCAAAATGGGTGGAGGCAATGGCTTCACCCACGAATGATGCTAAGGTGGTGCTGAAATTCCTCCAGAAGTATATTTTCACTCGCTTCGGAATACCCCGAGCTATTATTAGCGATGAAGGAACCCACTTTTGCAACAAATACCTGGGGCAACTACTGGCCAAGTATGGTGTCAAGCACAAGGTAGCCACAGCCTATCATCCGCAGACCAGTGGGCAGGCCGAGCTGTCAAATAGAGAAATCAAGCGCATACTAGAGAAAACAGTGAACCCGACTCGAAAGGATTGGTCGGTGCGCTTGGATGATGCATTATGGGCTTTCCGAACAGCCTTGAAAACACCCCTAGGAATGTCCTCATATAGGCTGGTCTATGGTAAGGCATGTCACTTGCCTGTGGAACTAGAGCATAGAGCACTTTGGGCTCTCAAGAAGCTAAATCTTGACTGGCAAGCTGCAGGGCAGAGTAGATTGCTGCAACTAAATGAGCTTGATGAATTCCGGCTACAAGCTTATGAAAGTGCTCGGCTCTACAAAGAGAAGACCAAGAAATGGCATGACAGCAAAATCTTGCCTAGAACGTTTGAAGTGGGGCAGCAAGTTCTCTTGTTCAACTCCAGGTTGAAGCTTTTCCCAGGAAAGCTTAAGTCTCGTTGGTCTGGGCCTTTCACAGTCTCCAAGGTATTCCCTTATGGAGCAGTGGAGTTGAGTGAGGAGGATTCGGCAAGGAAGTTCACAGTGAATGGACAGCGGCTAAAGCATTATTGGGGAGGTCCAGTGGATCGTTGCAAAACGACCATCACTCTGCAGGAAGCCTAATTCTCAATCAGGGAGGTAGTCAGGCTGATGACTCAAAAACAAGCGCTTATAGGAGGCAACCCACTATTTTTGTTCTTTTGTTTTTGTTTATTTCTGCCAGTCTGCATTGATTTTCTAATTTGAACTGTGATTCATTGAGTAGCAGGATAAGTAAGAGTCAATCTGTGCAGGAAGCAGAGAGAAAAAAAAAATTTGCAGTAGCCCAGAATGCCATGACAGAATGCTGCAACATTCTGGGCAGCATTCTGGGCACGCGAAAAAAAAAAAAAAAAAAACGACAATGTGTTTAGACAGCTCTCCCTAAGCCCTAACTCACCCGTATAAATACCCTCCTGCCTCTTTGCCAACTACCACATCCCCGGCCACTTCCCTCATTTCCACCAAAATTTTCCCCCATTTCTGCCACTAACTCGATCATGCACTCTCAACCGCAGACATTGTTCAAGAGCCCCTCTCATCCGGCTTTACTACTTGGCACAGCAGGTGTTTGAGAAAACAACCAGTCGCCGGCCACAGAGAAGCTCCATTGAGGTTAGTAAGAGATTCTTCTGCAAACTCTGTGCATTCTAAAAAGGATTAATATTAGCTAGACGGTGGAATAGAGTTTGGGGGGAGCATTAGACTTGAGAATATTTGCTGTGAGAGAGGGATTTGGCGAGTAGGGCAGGCGGCGAGTGTGAAAGTTGGATTTGGCGGGTTGAAATCACAGAGAGAGGGATTTAGACAGCGAGATGCCGTTTAAGAGCAGAGCACGCAAGGGGAAGGGAGTGCAAATTCAGGTAGATTCCGACAGCTCTGTCTCGCAGCCGCCTCCAGAAAAGGAAGAAATAAAAAAATTTGTGTCCCCAAGAGCTCAGCAGCGCTTTGAACAGTGCATGACGGAGAGGGCCTTATACATGGAAAGGGGGTTTGTGTACAAACGGGGCCGCCCCAGAGGATACCCCAGTTTTATTCATTCCGTAATCTCTGCGCACAAATGGCATGCATTTTGCCAAAGCCCGCCCGCAGCACCGGTGCAGCTTGTGCGCGAGTTTTACGCAAATTACGATGACACAGACCCCGACATAGTCTTTGTCCGAGGACGAATAGTCCCCTTCACATCCGCAGCAATTAACAGCATTTACGACTTGCCGGATGTCGAGGATGATTTCAAGGACTTCGCCGATGGTCTGAGTGAAGACCAGTTGGATGAAATTATAGAGGAGCTCTGTGTTGAGGGTACCGAATGGAGGAGGGCTACAAGAGGGTCGATGACTTTCCCAAGAGAGAGCCTCCAGCCGGGACCAAAGATTTGGTATCATTTTCTGAGGTTCCGGCTGATGCCCTCATCTCACTACCGATCCGTGCACAAAGAGAGAGCTATTTTGCTGCACTGTATGATGACGGGGAGGCCTTTAAACGTGGGGCGGATGATACGACAACAGGTAGGAGTCTGTGCAGGGCGTAACAGTGGGGGATTATGGTTTCCCTCGCTGATCGCGCAATTGTGTATCGCGCATGGGGTGGTTGTTGAAGAAAGCGAGACAAAGGAGCAACCGGCCGCAGCCATCTCCACAAATGCCCTTGCACGGCTCCTGCAGAATGACGGGCAAGAAGAAGCTGATGGTGCTCCTGCCCCAGCTCCGAATGCACCTGACCAGGGAGCGCCTGCTGCTACACAATTCAACCCCGACGTCATTGCAAGCCTGAGCCGCATGGAGCAGCGCCTCAGCCAAATGGAGGTACTTCAGTATGACTCTGTACAGCAAATGAGGGAATTTTGGAAGTACACAAAGCAGAGGGACTTGGCTCTCCAAAAACATTATAGGGCCAATTCAAAGAGGTTCCATTCATTCCCAGACTTCCCTCAGAGCTTGTGCAGTTCTTCCTCCGGGGATGAGGAGCCCAGTCCTGTGGAAGAGGCAGCACCGCTTTCTCCAGCCTTATCTTCGTCCGATCACCAGCATCCTGAGGAGGCCGCTGTGCCCCAACACCAAGACAAAGGAAAAGCTGCTGCACCTGAAGCGTCAAACAGGAGAATGACGCTGAGGAGTGGAGCGAATTGGCGGTGGAAAGGGTGATTATGGCAGCGAAAACAGGGCAGTCCTTTCCTCCTTTATAACTCTTGTCTTTATTTCATTGTCGTGTATCTTTAAAATTGCTAGTTGTTTTAAGTTTTACTGTTATGTGTTGATCTGTTAGCCTCGTCTTTGCTTAATTGTGTCTGTGTGCATACTTTGTGATTAAATAAAAAAAAAAAAAAAAAAAAGAAGAGAGTGATTTTCTCTAGAAGTGCAGTTTATAGGATGATTATATATGATTCAGCCTTGTGTTAATTCGAGACTATGTTGATTGATTCTCTTGGCTTGTGATTTCTTCTTTTCATTATGCACTACCTTGTGTTATTGAATCGGTGTTTTACTTAGGGAAAGATCTTGAGCATGCTTCTCATTTTCAAAATAGTTGCAGCCCCCTAGATTTTGCTTGATAACTCTTGAGGCGACTTTCGAATTAGCACTTTACCGAGGGAATGATTTAGGCCATTTTTCGATAGTTTGAGCTTTGCACCTCGTAACTTAGCTTTTACCTCCCCATTGTAAATCCCTAGCTTCATCCGCTTACTCACCCTCTTTTGTTTGATTGCTCTTTCCTTGCCTCCCCTAGATCATTGAGGACAATGCTCATTTTGAGTTTGGGGGCAGGGAGAGCATGAGCTCTTAAGGTCTTGTTGCTGCTTATAAAAAAAAAAAAAAAAAAATTTCTTTGCTCCGCTGCTTGGGAATACTTAGTAACCAGGGGTGAGCATGAGCCCCATGTTCACTTTTGCGTCAAACGGTAGACCTAGGCAAGAGCAAGTAAAAATAAAAATAAAAAAAAGAACAAAATCTTTCTTTGCTCCGCTGCTCTGGAACACTTAGTAACCAGGGGTGAGCATGAGCCCCATGTTCACTTCTGCGTCAAACGGTAGACCTAGGCAAGAGCAAGCAAAAAAAAAAAAAAAAAAAAAAAAAAAGAGAAAAGCGCTTTGAGTTGAATCTTGCTGAGTAACCGGGTGACTTCATCACCAATGTTGGCATTCGCATAAAAAGGTAAGTTGGCAACTCTTGGTAGATAAAAAAAAAAAAAGAAGAAAAGATAAGCAGTGAGTATAATAAGAGGGCGTCCAAAAGCAAATATAGTGGATAAAGGAAAGCAAGGTGTGAGTTTGGGGGAATTTCATGGAAAGGTGTTTGAAGGAGAGTTGAACCAAAATATCATTTCCCATCCTACCTTTGCCTTAGCCTAACAGTAAAAATCTAATGAAGCCCTATTGACCTTTGGTGATGTGTTGATTCTTAGTAGTGGAGAGAGCTTTGAAAAGCAATTTCGTGGGGTTTGGGCTTAAAAGAGCTTGAAACTGCATGCACACGGTCCCAACTAGTTTGACATTGATGATTTGGCACTTGGTTGCTCACACACACACAAGAAAGGTCCAAGCAGAGAAGGAGCAATCTCATGTTTTGAAATCAACACTTGGCTGGCATTCTTGTTTCTCTTAGAACTGCACTTCTAATCCGTGTTTCAAGGACTTGAACTTTTTAAGAAAAATTAATCACAGAGTATGCATTAGTTCTCTTTTCTGTTTTAGTTCATTTAACCTATCTTTTTGTCACTTTTGTTTTGCTCGAGGACAAGCAACATTCTGAGTTTAGGGGTGTGATAACTCTAAGAAATTAGAGTTATCCGCTGGTTTTATAGCTGAAAAGTTGTGTGTCTTTGAGTAGTTTTTCTCATTTATTGTTTGTTTTAGAATAGATTTGTAGAATTGCATTCACCTTGGTCTAATTTCGTATTGTTGTCTTCTTTGGGTAAAAGCTGGTTATTTGAGTGTAAAATGAGGTAAAACACTGGCTAATGCTGTGTATCTCTTTGCAGGAAATTGTTGGCCCAAAATGCTGCAGCACTCTTGGCGACATTCTGGGATTAGCTGGCAGCTCATTGACGTCAGCGCTCGAGCTGGGAAAAAGCTGACAGAGGACTCCGTGTGAGCTGGCTAAGGAAGTGTCAAGTGGGTCCACAAAGCACCTCAGCAGTGACACCTCAGCCCTTGTGTTGCCCTAGAAGGGAATGATTCTCTCAGGACAATTGGGCAGCCACCAGGGGGAGAAAAAGAGGAAGAGAGAGAATTGGGCAGTGATATAAAAAGAAAACAGTAGCTCAAAAAGGAGTACGCAGCAGCTAGAGTACCATTATTCCAGAAAACACAAAAAAAAGACATTCCAGAGAGGAAAAAGCTTCGGAGAAAAAGCTTCGGAAACGTGAATCTCAGCCTAGGAGGATTATACAATGCAGAGAAAGAGAGAGCTGGAGTTGGAGAACATTCTTGGCTGGTCACAGAGGAATCCAGATCCAGCCGAACTTGCTCTTCTTCTGTTAGCTTAATTGTCTTTGTCATTTAGCTCCTGATTTTAACTATGGATTGTATTGAAGCTTTGGATCTTGTAATTATCAATATGAACTAAGTTGCTGTAGCTAGGTTTGCTAATGGAAACAATATTGTAAGAATGACAAGTGGTTTCTGAGAATGCTATTAATCTACTATTCCTGTTCATTCATGTGAGCTAAAATCTATTTCTATTCTTGACTGGCCATCAACTTTAGGATACAAGATTAAGATTAATACTGGAAGGGTTAGTTTTAATCGGATTAACATGAATGATGCTTGTTCAATATGCTTGTTGAGTATTTGATTAGTGGATAGTATAGGAATATATTATTCACCTAGCACAACCCAATGAAACCCGAGCTCAATCTGCGATCCTTGAGCTGGATCCACACAGGAATGTGCTGGAAATAGCTTAAAGGATCCCAGCCATAATCATTTCGGAAGAACTTTATGCACCAACAAGTTTCTGTTGACAGGATAGTAGAATGCTGCAGCATTCTGGGTGACATTCTAGTCAGACTTGCAATAGAGGGGAAGTTAGCAGGCCTAGCTCGTTTTTACCATTAATTTTACATCTCATCCTTACATTCTTGTTACTTTTAGCTATATTGATTACACTTAGCGTGCATTTTAGTTACTTACAACATTTTAGTGAATTTTTGCCACAATCATTCTTTACTTGTTTTAGTTAAACATATAACTCTCAACATTTATTTTAGTGATTCATTCCTCGTGGGATCGATATCCGTACTTGTGTACACTTTATTACTTGTAGCGACACGTGCACTTGCGAGCATAAATAACCACGCAACACAATCCCAGAAGAGGGAAGAAAATTTGACATCTACAGTGATGCCTCAAAGACAGGACTAGGAGCCGTGTTGATGCAAAATGGCAACATCATTGCTTACGCATCTCGGCAACTAAAGGATCACGAGCGTAATTACCCAACGCATGATCTTGAGTTAGCCGCAGTAGTTTTTGCGCTCAAGTTATGGCGGCATTACCTATATGGGGTTCAATGCCAAATTTATACGGACCATCAGAGCCTAAAGTACTCCTTCACGCAGAAGGAGCTTAATATGAGACAAAGACGATGGCTTGAACTTGTGAAGGACTACGATTGTGAAATCCTTTACCATCCAGGTAAAGCCAATCGAGTAGCAGTCGCTTTGAGTAGAAACCCAGCACTACGGACTCCAGTGGAGACCGAATTGTTGCCCAAGCAGCTTCAACAAGAGATTAATCTCCTAGACCTCGAATTAATCTCTGATAAGTTAGCTTCTCTGAGGCTGCAACCTGTGCTACAGGACGAGATACGAGAAGCTCAGAAAGGTGATCCAATTATGGAAGGATACAGGAAGGAGATAGTAGATAATGCAAGGTCGAATTTCAGCCTTTCAAAGGACGGAATTCTCCTATACCAAAGAAGAATTTGTGTACCGGATCAAGAGGGGATCAAGAAGCAAATACTCGCGGAAGCGCACAGCACGCCATATTCCATACACCCAGGTGCCACCAAAATGTATCAAGATTTGAAACAACATTTTTGGTGGAGGCGAATGAAGAATGACATAGTTGACTATGTTAGTCGCTGCTTGACATGCCAAAAGGTCAAAGCAGAACATCAGAGACCAGCTGGAAGCTTACAGCCACTAGAGATCCCGGAATGGAAGTGGGAACACTTAGCCATGGACTTGGTGACCGGACTTCCGAGAACCAGTGAGGGATACGATGCCATTTGGGTAGTCGTGGATCGGCTAACGAAATCAGCGCATTTCATTCCGATCAAGATAACTTACTCCTTAGAGAGGTTAGCTGAGTTATATGTGGCTAAGGTAGTAAAGCTACATGGAGTACCAGTTAGTATAGTGTCGGATAGAGACAGCTGATTTACCTCCAATTTTTGGAGAAGTGTTCAGGAAGCGATGGGGTCAGAATTGCGCTATAGCACAGCGTTCCATCCCAGACGGATGGGCAGTCAGAGAGGACCATTCAGACCCTAGAAGATATGCTTCGTGCATGCACAGTGGATTTCAAGGGCGCATGGAGTATGAAGTTGCCATTGATCGAATTCTCGTATAATAATAGTTACCAAGCTTCCATCGGCATGGCCCTGTATGAAGCACTTTACGGAAGGAAGTGTAGATCCCCAGTTCATTGGTATGACACTCGGGAAAAGCAGCTTCACAAGACGGAATTCATTCAAGAGGCCATTGAGACAGTGCAAAAGATCCGTAGAAGATTAGAGACGGCTCAGAATCGGCAGAAGAGTTATGCAGATAAACGACGGAGACCCTTGGAATTTTCTGTAGGGGACTCTGTATTCCTAAAAGTCGCACCAATGAAGGGTGTGATGCGTTTTGGGAAGAAAAGTAAGCTGAGCCCACGTTACATAGGGCCTTTCGAGATCATTGAAAGAGTAGGAAAGGTAGCTTACCGGCTAGCTCTACCGCCAGAGTTGGCTTCAGTGCACAGTGTGTTTCATGTAGCAATGCTCCGGAAGTATATCTCGGATCCATCACACGTGTTACAGCATGAGCCTATTCAGATTCACGAAGATTTGTCCTATGAGGAACAACCAGTCCAAATTCTAGCCAGAGAAGAAAGGAAACTCAGAAGTCGTAGTATCCCAATGGTTAAAGTGCAGTGGAAAAATCACAATGTTGCAGAAGACACTTGGGAAGTAGAAGAAGAGATCAGACAGAAGTACCCCCAGTTGTTCTGATTTTCGGGACGAAAATTCCTTAAGGAGGGGTGAATGTAATGACCGGGAAAATATTAAGTCAAAATCGGACAGTCCGGTATTTGACCGTAATTATTCCCGGAACAGAAAGTAGTAGAAATATTGATGTAATCAGGAAAGTGTTATGTAGAAACTTTATATACGGGGTAAAATCACCCGAAAAGTGTAAAGTTATAATACGAATATTTTTACAGAGAAAATTCATAAATATCTGTTGTGAATAGTGAAATATCGGTTAAAAGTTAGAAATTTTAACAGGTATATTTTAGTTATGAAAAACTGAAATATTTGGTAAATGACCAAATGACCAGTTAGAAAAAGAGTAGAAATATTAGATGTAAGGAAAGTGGAAAAAGTTCCTGAAGCAGAATTTTCCCGAGTCAGTTAAAGCGGGAAACTGCGAAAAAAATGAGTACCGCGAGGGTACGCGTTTTGGGCAATTCTGGATCGTTTAAAATGAGAATTTCATAAAAAGAAATTGACTATTGAGATACCCAAGAGAAGTGGGTTGAATATGAGAAATTTGACCCAGGTTGCTCGACAGTCCAGAAAAGCAGTATAGAACCTGTACCGGGTGTGAAATTATCGGTACCGGAAAGAGACTCGTTTTGAAAAACGGAAAGTTTGGTCTCGATAAGAAAAATGTGGGGAACAGGGAACCACTTAATTTAAGTGTGAAACTTAATTAGAATTAGTAAAATTTAATTATGGAAATTAAAGTAATTATTTTTTTTATTAGAAAGTAAAAAGGAGATATTTTTGGAAATATTAATATAATATTCCAATTGTATTAAAAAGGGCCTACGGATTACATTAGAAGCTATATTTGCTTCTTCTTCAAATTGTGGCCGAGAGACTAGAGAAAAGAGAGAGAAAAGAGAGAAAAGCAAGGGAAAATCAAGGAATCACCCGTTTTCGCCGAAATTTCTTCCGTTCAGTCCGGTAGAAACATAACCTGAGACGTTCTAGCGGAGAATCTCAACTTTTCAAGGTAAGATTTCGGATTTTTCATGAGAAACTGCATGCTTTTTCGTGTGGATGAATAGTAACTCATCTCGGGAAAAATCCGTAAAATTGAAAAACGAAACCGAGGTTTTGTCGGGGACTACGATAGGAGTTTAATGTGCAAGTATTGAAAGGATTGAACAATTTTTTTTGGATTTACACTAAAAATCCGAAAATCCCTAGAAATGGAGGAAATGTATTTTTGTTCAATTTATGTAACAATTTGTGTTCAGGAATGTGAATCTGGACTACAGGTACCGAAATCGAAAGTAAAACGAGTTATTGAAAACTCGGGAAACGAGGAAAATTAAGGCGAAACTCTGCCGAAATTTCCTAAAATCTAGTTAGCAAGCAATGAGTTAGGAATCTGATTCTAGAGAATGGATAACAGTTTTAAGCCTCGGAAACGAATAGATTAAGATTCAGAAACCGAGATACACGAATATGTGTAAATTGCCTCTTGAGCTAGAATTCGGCCTTAAGGGGAAAAAGTCCATAAAGGAGTTTGAAATTAGATTTAAGAATCTAAGTATGAGGAATTGTGATTGGAATAGGGAATTGATACCTATTTCCATGAAACAGGTTTTGGCACGAGAGCCGAAGCAACAAGAAAGAACTTCAAGCAAGCGGGTACCCTAGCGGATTACCGGTAAGTACAGACATATATGTTTGTCTGGACTCGAGTAAGCTGCAGTTAGACTTAGAACTATTAATTTACTTATGTTCCTAAGTCTATGTGATTACATGTGATTATACATGTTTGGAGGGCTTAATGCTCTAGATTTCAGAAGGGCGACATATGGTTACCCTTATGCATAGTTACAAGACTGACGGGTCGTCGGCCTCCGCAAGGGAGGAAAATCTCAAAGAGCAGAGATTCCGACTTGACCAGACAGTAAGTAATGAGCCAGTAAAGTAAAAGACTGACGGGTCGTCGGCCTCCGCAAGGGAGGGAAATCTCACAGAGTAGAGATTCCAACTAGACCAGCCAGTAAAGCAAGAACAGAAAGATAGAAAGTAGTTTAAAGCATGTTTCACACGAGCATATTTGCATCATAACTCTTAATGTAATTTCTATTAGTTTATGATGTATGCATGTTTATACTTGCTGAGCGTTAGCTCATCAGTTTACTCGTGTGCAGGTAACAAAGGTAAGCAGCCAGTCATATAGTGGTTTGCGTGATGGACATGCGGAGGCAAGGGTGGCGGAAATGTCATGGGTGCACGGGAGTGGTCTCTACTACGCTCGCTTAGAAATTAAATTCCGCTGCAAAGTAATGTAATATAGAATACTAGTATGTATGTTTAGTTTTAAGAAGAAGATATTACAACCATTGTCTTAGTAAAGAACAACGGACTGTAATAAGTTAAGACAAGTTTCGGGAACTAGTATGATACCGAATCTTTAAAGTGATAGCAAGATGTGCTATTAGTGTATCAACATAACATGTTAAGAACCCGATGGTTAAAGTAAAGAAAAAAAATTTACCCGCACATGAACGTAAATTAAAGAGACAATAGTCTAACAACGAATAATGGATTAGACTATAGCTTAGCCCATTAGTAGTAGTATAAGGCACGGTGACCGCGCCGCGAGGGCGCGGGCCGCCACAGCCATACAGCCTCTTTTGCAGCTTCACAAGCTGCCACATATTCGGCCTCCATGGTGGAGTCAGCTATGCAAGTCTGCTTGATACTCATCCATACCACCGAACCTCCATTCAGGACAAACACTAATCCTGAAGTGGATTTCCTGGAATCCTTATCCGATTGGAAATCGGAGTCGGTATATCCCGTCATAGTCAGGTCAGTACCTGAATATACAAGCATATAGTTCCTCGTTCTCCTAAGATACTTAAGGATATGCTTCACAGCAACCCAGTGCTCGGGTCCAGGGTTTGACTGAAATCTACTTACCACGCCTACTGCGTAGCATATATCAGGTCTGGTGCAAAGCATCGCATACATGAGGCTTCCCACGGCTGAAGCGTAAGGCACTCGGCTCATGTCTTCCTCTTCTTGAGGAGTCTTGGGAGACTGCTCCTTAGAGAGGGATACTCCATGTCTGAAGGGTAGATAACCCTTTTTGGAGTTTTGCATGGCGAATCGGTCCATTACCTTATCGATGTAGGATGCTTGAGACAGTGCCAATTGTTTGTTCTTCCGATCTCGAAAAATCTGAATTCCTAGAACATAGGCAGCTTCTCCTAGATCCTTCATGTCAAACTGCTTTGCCAGCTAGAGCTTAACCTCAGTCAGTCTTCCTACATCATTCCCAATGAGTAGTATCTCGTCTACATATAAGACTAAGAAAACCACTTTGCCTTATTGTATTAGCTTATACACACAAGGCTCATCCAATGACTGAACAAAACCGTAAGTTTTAACAGTCTCATCGAATCTGATATTCCATGATCTGGATGCCTGCTTCAGTCCATAAATGGACTTCTGCAATTCGCAAACCTTTTCTTCTAGACCCTTTTCAATGAATCCATCTGGTTGTGCCATATAAATGCGCTCATCTAGATTGCCATTCAGAAAAGCTGTCTTCACATCCATCTGCCAGATTTCATAATTTAAAGTAGCAGCAATGGATAGAAGAATGCGGATGGATTTAAGCATGGCTACCGGAGAGAAGGTATCCTCATAGTCAATGCCTTCTTTCTGGGTGTAGCCCTTGGCTACAAGCCTTGCTTTGAATGTCTCTACATTCCCATTCGGACCCCTCTTCTTCTTGTAGATCCATTTACACCCTACGGGTTTTACCCCTTCAGGAGGATCTACCAGAGTCCATACGCCATTTTTATACATCGATTGTATTTCGGCGTCCATGGCTTCATGCCATAGGTTTGCTTCAGAACTTTCCATGGCCTGCGAGTAGGAAAGAGGTTCATCGATGTCTAAATCTGAGACTGCAGTCAATGCATCTCCATAAGACATGTACCTATCAGGTTGTCTCACAACCCTCCCACTACGTCGAGGCTCTACTGGTGTTAGTTCTTGTTGTGGTTCATCTGTTGTCGGTTCAGGAATACACCGCGGACATGTTGCCTGAATATTTTCACCAGTCAATTCCTCAAGTACAAGCTTGCTTCTAGGCTTCATATTCTTTATAAAATCCTCTTGCAGAAAACGAACATTCGTGCTGACGAATGTTTCTGATCAGTAGGACTATAGAAGATGTAACCTTTTGTTCCTTTAGGATATCCTACAAACAGGCATAGTTCTGAACGACTAGTCAGCTTACCAGTCTTCTTTCTAAGCACATGTGCCGGACAACCCCAGATTCTGGTGTGGCCAAGAGATGACTTCTTGCCACTCCATCTTTCATATGGAGTTCCAGGTACTGCCTTAGATGGAACTTGGTTCAGAATGTATGCTGCTGTTTCCAAGGCATATCACCAAAAGGAATCTGGAAGAGATGAGTAACTCATCATTGATCTAACCATATCTAACAGAGTTCGATTTCTTCTCTCTGACACGCCATTCTGCTGAGGAGTACCTGGCGCGGTCAGTTGAGAAAATATACCTTCTTCCTTAAGAAAGTCTTCGAACTCTCCCAGCAAGGATTCACCACCACGATCAGATCGTAGTGTTTTGATCTGTTTATCTAATTGCTTTTCAACCAAGGCCTTGAACTCTTTGAACTTTTCAAAGGTTTCAGACTTTTGAGGCATTAGATAAATATGACCAAAACAAGAATAGTCATCAGTGAAGGTTATGAAATATTCATATCCTCCTCTTGCTTGGATATTGAATGGCCCACATACATCACTATGTATGAGTTCTAGGCATTCATTAGCTCTATTACCCTTTGCTGAAAAGGGTCTCTTGGTCATTTTTCCTTCTATGCAGGATTAACATGTAGGTAGTGAGCCCACACTTAAGGTTTGTAAGGGACCGTCTCTTACCAACCTTTTAATCCTGTCAAGGCCAATATGTCCAAGACGTAGATGCCATTTGTAGGTTTGATCAATTGGGTCTAACCTCAATCTCTTACTATCTCTTATTGAATCATCATTCAATTCAGTATCACAAATCGTTGGAATATTTGGTTTGATGTAGAACAGATTGTTTATCATGGCTGTAGAAGTAATCATGAAGCCATTCTTTAGAATTCGAATAACATCATTATTAAAATCCAAAGAATATCCTTGCTCAATCAAACGAGCCACAGAAATAAGGTTTTTCCCAAAAACCGGGACATAATAAACATTGTTCAAAACAATAAAACTGTTCTAAAAAATTAATTTAATACTTCCAACGGCTGTTGCTGATACTGATGCTCCATTCCCCAGCGGAAGTTGAACTCGTCCTTGCTAAGCCTTTTGTTTTCCCTGAACCCCTGCAGAGAACAACAAACATGATTAGTGGCTCCAGAGTCTACAATCCAAGAAAAAGTAGAGTCAGCCACAAAACAGGCTTCGGTAACAAGTAATGTACCTTTAGCTTTAACCTCCTTAAGGTATGTAGGACAGTTGCGTTTCCAGTGGCCAGCTACTCCGCAATGGTGACATTTGTCAGTACTCTTGTCCACCTTTGCAGTGTTCTTGCCTTTTGCAGCCGGCTTCTTCTTGTTACTGCGGGCTTTCTTCTGTTTCTTGGCACCAGAGGTGGAAGGCTTCGCTTCAGCAAGGTTTGCCTCTCCGTTCCTCTTTTTGCCTTTAAGCAGTAGAGTTTCCGCAGTTTGAAGCTCCTTCATGAGTTCTGGGAGTGAATAACTCAACTTATTCATAGAGTAGTTGAGTTTGAAGTTGTCAAACATCTCCGAGAGAGTCTCTAGGATCATATCCACTTGAGTCTCTCCATCTATTTCAGCTCCCATGAGCTCCATCTCATTCAGGTGACTTATGATCAATAGGATATGGTCCCGAACAGGAGTGCCGGATTTCATCCGGAAGTTCATGAAGTTGCGCACTGCAGCTTGCTTGGCTTGACGGCCCTGGCTTCCGAACATTTCGGAGATGCTGTAGATCATATCTGCAGCCGTCAGCATGTTCCGATGTTGCTGTTGCAACACGTTGCTAATTGATGCTAAGATATAGCACCTAGCAATCTCATCGGAACGCATCCAAGCAGTGTATGCGTCTCGCTCTTCTTGAGTCGAATCATCATTCGGCTCAAGAGGACAGGGGGTGGTGAGCACATGCTTGTGCTTGTCTACCATCAATACGATAACGAGGTTACGTTTCCAGTCAACGTAATTTTTACCCACTAATTTGTTTGTACTAAGAATTTGCGCGATCGGGGATAAAGACATAATTGCTGAAAAATAAAATAAAGTGGTGTTGGTAATTTGCTTATATTTAAGAGAAGTATGATGCATGAATGCAAATACTTAAACATAAATAAAATCCTTAAAAATGTTTCATCTATGGTGTTACGATCATAAACGGCAACACGTCCCACCTAGGGGTGGCGTCCGTGAAGCCTCCTATCGCATCGAGACTCCTCTTGTTTGGTCCACTTCACAAGATGTCTCCACATATAGTGCAACCAATCACCATCTCTTTTGGTCACCTTAGATCAATTGCCTAGCTCCTATGGGAGGTTACAATAATCTTCAGTCTAAGTGTCTAACCGACTAATCGACTCTAGAGGTTGTTATGAACTAACGATCCATCTAGGGATGGTCTCGCCTCACTACTTCCTTTTCGAGTCTTATCTTCTATAAGCAACCTGATGGCTCCTTAGCGACATGTTTCATGGGTTTCTACCATTGAAGTGAGGACCACTAAGGTGGTTCTTAACCTATCCACATGTCACGATCAGGTTAAAGTCGGAGACCTTGGGAACGTTTCAACGCAAACGACCCTCCCACTTAGCTTTTTGAAAAATGGATTTTGTTTTAAAATTAAGTCCAATTAATAATTCAACAAAATTATAACCCTTATAAATTTGTTGCATTTTATAACTCTTTATAAAATTTACCCATTGCATTTATTATTATAACAATTTATAATAGTAAACTACAATGATGCATGAACATGCTTGCATGGCAATTTGATATTGGCATCTCTATATCCTATATGGCATGTTATAATGACGCGAGATTAAATAATAAATCATACAATTACAATTTAACCTCTCTATGGCTCATTTCTAATTACAACCCGTAAAAACAAATGAAAATAATTACAATAATTTTATTCATCTTGTCTTCTTGGCATCTTCTCAATTTTCTCTTCTCTCGATCCCTGAAAAGTGAAAATAAAAAATATTTTTTTTTGGGCTGGGCCCGGGACAATCCTGGGCCCACCTTCTCCTCGGCTAGGCCAGGCCCTGCCTGGCGCAGCATGGGCTGCCAGGCCAGGCAGGCCTTGCTCGCTCTGCATGGGCCGCGGCCCTTGCCTGGGCAAAGCCAGCGGCCGGGCCTGTGGCCCCTGTCTGGGCAGGGCCTGCGGCCGGCCCTATGGCCCCTGCCTAGGCAGGGCCTGCGGCCGGGCCCATGGCCCGCCAGGGTTTTAAAAAACCCTGCGCGGCTCGCTAGGGGCCGCGGCCCTTGCCTGGGCAAGGCCAGCGGCAGGGCCTGCGGCCCCTGCCTGGGCAGGCCCTGCAGGCCCGCTAGGGTTTCTGAAACCCTAGTCTGCCGCACAGCCAAAACCCAGGAAAGGGTCTGGCGGCTGGGCTTGTGGCGGAGGTTGGGACTCGTGCGGCGGCGTGCGACGGCGACGGCGGCGGCGGCAGTGGCGGTACACAAAAAATATTTTCCAGAAATTTAAATTACAAAATTTCCTATGCCCTTTAATGGCTTACATTATTTTCTAGAGAAAAAACATAAACCACCAACATGGTGTAATTAAAAACCTAGAGCCAATAGATCGGTATCCAATCATATATACAATCAAAACAATTTTGAATTCATCATATATTCATGCAAGATGCCAATATCAACACATATCATACATTCAATCGCATAAACATAAATCATGCATGATCAAAAGCCCTAGGCTCTGATACCAATTGTAGGATCTTATTGTGATTTATATATGAAAAATCATTTGAACAACAACAATATTGTAGGCGGAATTTCAAAAAATTTTATCATATCCATTTAATTCAAAATTAAACGTAAACCACAACGAGAGATGCATGCATGATATATGTTTATAGAGAAAGGATTAGAATATCACACATACCTTTGTGACGATTGAATTAAATGACTGCAAGGATCTTGTCTCACTATCTCACGTTCCAAGATGGAGAATTGCCGTGAAACAAGATTGTTGTTTTACTGCCACGATCACACCAAAAACCACTCGTTGATTCAAAGCTATGACTCTACGGTATTTGGGATGAGAGAGTGGGCTCTTTTTCAAAAACCTAAGGAAACTATTTCCTTCTATTTTGTCTCTACAAAATCCGGCCACCCTAAGGAAAAATGTGATATAATTTTTCTTCTCTCTTTTAGACTCTCTTCTAGGGTTTTCAATAATATCCTTATATAGGAGGAAATTCAAAAACTCAAACCCTAGATGGGATTTTTGAATTTCTCCTTAACCCTTGGATTGAAATCCGAAAATCCCTACATGGCTAGGGATTTCTGAATTTTCCTTCCCCTTTTGGAGCAAAATTCGAAATCCCCTTATGGCAAGGGATTTCTGAATTTTTCCCAAAATAATATATCACCTTTCTCTTTCCTTTAGTTGCCAAATAAAAATATGTTTAAATTTTATTTTGAATTTTAAATTAATCTCTATTAATTTCGAAATTCAAAACTCATTCCTTTTATTTTTCAATTATCGAATAAATGAAAAATAACACAATGAATTTAAACATAATTATGTATTGAACATCAGTTTCTGTTTTTCCCATTTATCAGAGCTAGCCTTGAGACCGAATGGACCCACATGAACAAAGCTATGGAATTACAATATTCGACTAACTCATCTCTATAAGTTATCGACATATTTAATTCCGACATCGTACAACTCCACTAAAAGTTCGATGCCGAATAATCTCTCGATTCATGTGCGCTAATTTTCTTTTGGTGTTGATACAATTTATCACACGGTCCACAGTGTAAATGTATTATTATCCTTCGTAAATATCAGTGATCAGAATGGTATATAATATTACCGTTTTGTTGGGAATAGTGTCCTGAAAGCATGAGATGTAAAAGGATATTTATTATTTATTTAATAAAATAGTTTATTCATCATTTTATGTGCATATATTTATGAATATTTTATGAATATCAAATAAAATTCCTTGATTATTTATGTAACCTTAAACATGGTATATAAGTGTTATATACAAGAGGATAATGTTTAAGGATAATAATCAAAAGTAACTGTTCATAATGAATTTAATTAAAGTTCGGAATCTTTAATTAAAACATTATTGATACATGTCATTCCCATTTAGAATGGAACGGTGTTATCCGCACTGTTAATATGGCGAGATATTGAATGAGTGTATTTCGCATAATGAGATTATGTGGAACATGGACGCAGACACAATATGAATTTCTAATAATTTCCGTTAAGCATAGAAATTCTAATTGAGTCTACCGATGGTCATATATAGAATGATCTTAATCCTGAGTTCTTAACAAACTCCTATTTATGGATTTATGTCTTTTGATTTACTCGGTACGGATTCCGAGACCCTGAATCCTATTCCTTGTATTTTGGAGACATAATGAAATAGGTAGCTGGGAATGTTATTATACGAGATGGAATCCATTCCTTCTTGAGAAAGAAGCAGATAAATAATTCTCTTGAGTGTTGATTCGGTACTTGGATTAGTAAGAGCGCTCTGGTTCATGAATGTGTTTTATGAATCACTATCCATTAGAGAATCAATGGTACTCAAGGATAAAGATGTAATTAGAGAGGTTAACGGATTCTACCTGACTCTAATTATGAATTATTTATGGAGGATCGATCTATATGCAATGACTATATCAAATGGACACTTCACAGTTTAGAAGTAATTAATGTCTATAATTCCGAGAGTGCAATTCCAAGTTTATAGTGGAGTAACTATTGGAATTAATAGAATTAATTAATTAATTAAAGTGTTTAATTAATTATTAATTTTATTGGAGCTCAGAATTATAGGTCCATTAGTCCCCGCGTCGTCCTTGTAATTCTACCAGACACAAAGGGCAAAATGGGAATTTTAGAATTACGGAATTCTAAAATTAAATACTCGAAGAATAATTAATTGAGAATTAATTATTATTTAAATAATGAGATTATTTAAATTTGAATTTGAACATATCTAGATTTATCCATTTAAACTTATTTGATAAGTTGTTTAATTTAGAATTCAAATTAATTTAAGTTTGACTTAAATTCGAATTTGAATCTGAATTAAAATTGACTACTGGATAAAGGATAAAATATCTTCTCCTTCCCTATCTTATCTAGGCGCCACACACAGGGATAAAACCCTAGTGTGTGGCCGGCCACCTAAGGGATAAGGGGAAGGGATTTTTTGTTCCAAATTCAAAATTGGAGATAAGGATTTGATCCTATTTTGAAGTTTGACTTCTTCTCTTTAAATATGAGATAAATGAAAAATTGTGAGACAATTGAAAAACACTTTTCAGCCCTAGTTTCCTAGTGTGGCCGGAATTCTCATATAGCAAAAAGAGAGTGAAATATTTTTCTCCAAAAAAATTCCACATCGTGCATGCGTTGGTGTTTGTGGAAATTCGAGTGTTTTAGAAACCGTTTTGTCTCACGTGTGCCCACACACACGTCTACGTGGAATCAAGGAATTGACGTGGAAGACTTTGGTGTTCTAAACACAAAAGCTTGGAGCTAGGACTGTTCGTGGTCAAAGAAAATCAAGATATCATCCGAGTCGGCTACAAGGTATTTTTTCGGTTGATCCTTGAATCTTATAAATTAATGAGATTAATTTATTGGTGCATAAATTAATATAATCTATAGAGTATCTCAAAAGTTTTATGAAAATTTTTGTTATACACGATCCGCCTTTCCGCTGCGTTTCCGCCGCCGAATTCGATTCGGCAACCAACAAGTTTTACCATTCCAATCATTATTTCCTCAACTCCTTTATATGACTGTGAATAAGAAAGACAAACGTTCGTAAGATGTCTCGTACATGTCACGATGTCTTAATCAATGAATATCATCATTGAATACCAGGCCTGGTTTATTTATTCACACACCCGTCAATAAAGCATGAGGTGATATTATTTCTTCGAATTCCATATCTGTGAATCACATAACTCCAACTTAATATTGTCATGATCCCAATGACCGAGATGTCGTTCAATAACTGTGAACTAATCTCATTGGCGAATCAAAGATCATGAGATACTAAGTTGAGCTATGCATTCACTTCAGGATTAAGATAATTATACAAATATACTTAAGTTGTGATGATTAGGTTTAGAGTTGTGTAAACGGTTTTTACTCTAACCTAATCAATCACATGGTCTATTCAACATGTTGCGAGCATGTCTAGATCAACCACAGAGTCCAACTCCCATGCCCCGAGACCAGCATCACATGGTTCGATCTAACAGTCATAATCGGATTCGATTGCCCAATCAATCCTAAGACTGCGAATATCTATTTTAAACTGTATCAGAAGAGTTTGTCCGGCAGGGTTCCCCTGACTCTTCTTTCGTTGGTAACAGTTTATGGACTAAGCAATATTACTAACACTCTTGAGTATGTGTCAAAACATAACTTTATCTTATTTTATAAAATCAGCAAAATAATAATGTCTTACATTTGTCATTTCATAAATAACAAATTACATCCCACTTTATGGACACATTTCCAACAAAGGACATGTGAATGTGGTCTTGTCCTGGTCTTTCAATGCTATCTCTATCTGATAGTAACCCAAATAGCGATCGAGAAACCAATAGAAAGGATGACCTGCCACACGTTCTAAGATCTGATCGATGAATGGGGGAGGGGGAAATGGTCTTTGCGAGTGGCGACATTAAGCTTGCAATAGTCAATACACATGCGCCATCCAATCATGACCTTTGTAGGAACTAGAGCCCCTTTCTTATTTTCAACCACAGTGAACCCCGATTTCTTTGGCACTACCTGGGTTGGACTAACCCACTTGCGATCAGCAACAGGATAAATGATGCCAGTATCTAATAGTGTAATGACTTTGAAAATCCCAGACTTTAAATAATACAATTTATTTATTTAAGCCAAGGATTTTATTATGTGACTGAAGGATTTATGGAATCAATCTCTGTATTCCTAAACTCTGTAGCAGATTTCATGTTAAGTTCATGTTTTCGATCAAGTAAATTTGATCGATAAATTATTGCCGTACTTTAAGGCGGAATAATTTTCAGTACAAGTATAGTTTGAGAATCTTAATTTCAAGAATCTCCAAACACAGCATGATGTTAGCAGAAGGGTTAAGTCACAAGATAAATACCCATAGTAGAAGGGTACAATGTGAGCTCAGGATTTGACACCGTCAGAAACAGCGTCATTCCTGGGATTTAATGCAAAAAAGTTATATTTAGAATTTGTTCAGTCTATAATTTATTTCAAGACTTTAAACAGTTCAAGGTATTACGTGAATAAGAGTTTAATGTGATCTCATAGTAATCGATGATTTAACATTGAACTGTAAATAAGCAGTAGAAAATGAACCGTCAGAAATTAGAATTTTCTGTCGGCTAAGTACTTCCTTACAGTCAGTATGATTTTTATCTGACTCAAAGGAAACTTAAGAGAGTGGACGAAAGTACAAGGGGTGGATTATATTTTTCTCTCTCTCCTTCTCCACTTGGCCGGCCATGCATAGGAAAATAGAGCCAAAATTTGGCTAGTTAAGTGTGCTAGAAGGTTACATGTTAATGTGATGTGATGGGGTTAGGTTTCACTTTTCTCTCTCCTTCCTTCACTTGGCCGGCCAAACTTAAGAAATTAGAACCAAAAACTTAGCTAGTTGAGTGTGCAAGTGGATGACATGGTAAGGTGATGGGATTGTAGTGGTTGAAGGGGAATTAATGGCAAATTTGCTTCTCCTTTTCTCCTTCCAAAACCGGCCAAGAAAGGGGGACTTTGACCAAAAATTTGGTTGAATGATGGAGTGGAATTGGTGTTAAAAAAATAATTTTCAAGTTGCCTATAAAAGGAACCGACATAGGATAAGCTTCATTTTTTTTTCTCCTAGCTTTTTCCCCACTCAAAAATCCGGCCACACACTCTCCATTTCCTCTCAAATATTTTCTCCCACTCTCCTAACCTTAAGCCACTAGCAAACCATAGAAGAAGAAGAAGAAGATCAAGGGTTCTAGGAGCAGTTTAGTCAAGCATTTCTCCAATGGTATAAACTCTAAACCCTATATTTTTATGCTCTAGTAAAGTTTGAGATGTAGAGATATTCTTCTCAAATTTTCTTATACTCCTCTAGTTCCAAGCCATTAACAAATCTTAGAGAAGAAGATAAGGATCTCAAAGGTTCTCAAGAAAGAGTTCTTCGAGGGTAACTTCTTGAACTCTTTTCAATTATTTTCTAGCAAAGTTTAAGTTTGAGAATCCATAGATGTAAATTGTGATTCTCAAGGAAATAAGTTGTAATAAGGGTGTGTGAGTTTTATGTTGGTTTTGTGAGTTATGAGGTTAGTTTGATGTGGCATGTTTATGCTTGATCTAAGTTGCTTATTTTTGGATTAGAGGAAAAAAAAAATTTGGTGACTTTGACCGTGAAAATGAGGACCATAGAGTGAGATTTTTCAATACTTTAAAGCTTGAACTTATAGCCCTAGATGTTTTGAACATTTTCGGTTACTATGACAAAACCTAATTTTAACTCTAAAACCAAGTTTGAAGCCATTTTGCAAAAACGGACAAGCTGTCCAACACAGTTTTGAAAAAAACTGGCAGCCACTGCTTCAGCCAAACGGGACCCCTTGAGGCTGAATCTCGATTTTTCACAAAATTAATAATTTTATATTTCGATGAGATGAAGAAATTTAATGAAGAAAAGATTTTCAAAATCTGACCCTAAGAGGTACTAAAACACAGATTTCTGAAACGGCACAGTTTTTGACTAAAACAGTTTCAAGAGAACAGCGGCTACGACTTTCAGCCAAACGGGGCCTTTAGAGGCCGAATTTCAACTTTCACCAAAAATGACAATTTTAGATCTTGACGAGATGAGAAATTTTCATGAAAAACAAAATTCTAAAATCCGACTCAAAGATATAGTAAAACGTAGATTTCAGAAACTACACAGTTTTTAACGAGACAAAACTAAAACAGTGTCGGTTTCAACAAAAAGTTATAAAAGAACCCGAGATAGAATTTTAGTAAAATACAATCACATTAAACCACATTTTAATGAAAGTATTCATAAAGGAAGTTTTCAAGAAAAAATGCTTTCTTTAAAGAACTTAGTGGGTTATCGAGCAAATCATCCCGACGGGCACCTACGAGCCCAACACGATAGGTCCTTAGGATTTCGAGGATTTGATGTGGGTCCAATTCCCGCATTGATTTAAGAGACTCTGTCTGAGTTTAAATTTTAGCGGCCTAAGAGTTAGAATGTCGTTAATAAGTTTCTAGGCCGAATTGGGCCTTAATATCATAATGAGTCCAATGAGGAATTTTATGGAGAATAAGTTACTAGATTGGGTAAATGATTTTCAATCTAGACATAAGTATGTTATGGGCAATTAAGGAAAATAAAATTTTGAGGATCTAATAAATTGATCCTTATAGTAAATTATCCTTCAGAAAATGAAAGGAATACATGCCTTAAAAAAAGGGTTAGATTCCTTCATAAGTTGCAAAAATAGAATAGCAAACGACAGTTAATCTCACACTCTCAATGTGTGTTCATTTTCAGAAATAAGCAAGTAAGAGAATAGACTATTTGGTGAAAAGTGGATTCCAGCTCTGTAAATCAGGTCAGTAGGAATCTCGCCTACAGTATGAATAGATTTTAAAGAAAAAAAGTTACACATGTTATATATGCATGTTTATGCTTTAAGTATTGTATGCGATGCTATGTTATGCTGCATACACATAAGCAGTGCACATGAATTATATGTGTTTAAATTAATTTAATGTTATAGTATGCTATGCTAGGTCATATTGCATACACCTTAATAAGTCAAGAGGAACTTATAAGAAGAAACTCAGTTGAGTGCCGTACCAGCCTCCGCAAGGGAGGTAATCAGACTCCGCAAGGGAGAAAATCAGTCTCCGCAAGGGAGATGAATGAACAAAAAAAAGGGTCCTTCGCAAGGGAGGCACTCAGTTCAATTTAAATCACGGGTCGTTGGGGATCTTGCAAACCCTGACGTCCCGATAATTGCGTGCAAGTGGTACGTGAGCACTCGGGCCCATCAGTAAGAAAGATAAGATAAGATAATAAGACTATGATAAGACATCATAATTAAGCATAATCAGCTCATGCATATTTATTCATGTGTACTTACAGTTATTTTGCGAGATATAGTTCCTACTTGCTGACTGAAAGCTCAATCAGATATGTTCATGCTGTAGGTAAGAAACCTATCAGCAATTCTTGAAGGGCAATGGCGAGCAGCGGACGAATGGTGGAGATGGGAATGGATACCGTTCACGCAGTTATCTTCCGCAGTAAGTTTAAGAAAAATCATGTATATGTCTATATGATTCAAAGGTTTCAAGCATGTATGTTTAAAAAGTATATATGTACATATGTATGTTAAGAAAATCGAGGTTGTAGCTAACAACCCTAGTTTTGAGTATTTAAGTTTTAGAATGTTGCAACAGTGCATGCAACAAATAAACGAGTTTTAAACATGACGATTTAAATGATTGATTTTAAAAGGACTTTAAGATGTACTTGAATTTATGATTTCTCATGAAATCCGTTTTAAAGTCAAATTAAATGGCCCAATTGAATTGGCTAGTTTTAGAAAGGCTTTTAAAGAGTATTTGAAACAAGAGTTCAAACACAGCTCCATTTGAAAAATATTTCTAAAAGGTTTTATCTTAATTGAAATTAAGAAAAGCTTTAAGAAATTCAGTGATTTATTCTTTTGAAATTATTGTTACGAATTATGAAAGTATTCCTTCTTATGTTTAAAAAAAAATGTTCCGCAAATTTTAAGAAATGCCAGTAAGTACAAGTTGAAAACTAAGTTACGGTGGCGGCCTCATAGGAGGGTCGTTACAGTTGGTATCAGAGCCAGTGTCCTGCCATCCTACTCCACGTCGTTACGCGTCTGCTTCGTCGTAGTCCAAGTAAGTTAAAGTATGTTTATGCTAATTAGATTATAGTAGTTAATAGACGCAAACGCTTATTTAACGAGAAATCAGAGGCTAATATGTTCGCCCGATTAAGATCATCCTATCACGGACCGTTCGAGTCTAGCTGCCCCAATAGTTACTGTGTTGTAATTCCTTGGGCTTACAAGACGATATGTAGAGAAGTGCGATCATTTGAGGTTACTCCTTTAATGATCGTTGCTGGACTATGAAGCCAAGCAAAGTATCAGTATCACGTATAGCAGCTTGAAAGGAAACTACTACTGAGACTCCTTTTGAGGAAGCACGTATGAATGTGTTGCTAGCAGCAGCTTTTTAGCATGGATCCATAAAGAGGATATGAATTTGTAGCGTAAAGACGACGTTAATAAGTAGATGGACGATGTAACCCCGTCAAGTTAGATGTGGGCCACGTTCGATGACTATATATGTATATCAAGATATGATAAAGGAAATAGAGCTTCAACATTAAGCAGTATCAGCTTATGGTAGATGTTAAGCAACTCACTTAAGATATAATACACAATGATTGCTAGCCTTAAAATGTTTAGTAATCTCAAAAAAAGTACTTATGTCTATGAATGTGTTGATAAGTAACTCACAAAGACTATAAGTTAAGACAAGTGCAAAAGGGGTTCAAGATGTGGAGAATCTCATTCGGATATAGGTATAAGAACTAATGTAATGAGTTTAAAGGTAAGCACCAGTTTAAGTGATAAGAAAAGAACATCGAAGGTCATGAACAAATTGAGGGATGTTGTTCTAGGTTAGTTTTGACCAAACTAATCCCTCTACAATGATCTCAAGGGGAGATATTCTCACCTTATTTATGATTGAAGAATATAGATACTGATTGTTTAAAATCTCCTAAAAGAATTAAGATTGCATTAGGTAAAGATGATAAAGCTAAAGTTGCCTTTGCAGTGAAGTATCGATTGGACGAAAACAAGTGATGACGTAAGATAGTAGGCAATTAAGGTGTGACAATACACTGCCATAAGCTTATCTATTAGAAAATCATGGATTAGATGTGCCAAGTCGATAAGATGCTAAGGCGACCATGAATAGAGATATGTGATCAAAATAAAATAATAAAGGTGCTCATCTACGTATCTACTCAAGGTGATTAACTTAAGTAGGCGAAATCCCTTGATAAACGGGATTATAGCTTAAGAAAATATAAGAAACCTTAGAATCAAAGTGTGACTCATTATTAGATATTATGAAGCAAGGAAATAGAAATAATATGATTTCCATGCCAAATCAAGATGCGTTGTAAGAAGGAATTCACAACAATAGTGGAGCAAACCAATTAAGGATAGTGTTTATCTATTAAGAAAAAGTTGGTTGTGATGCCAATCTAAGGCAGATTTATTAGGACATATAATTGAAACTTTGAGGACGGAAGTTATGAATTTATAAGTCAAACTCTTAATGGAGGATATGAAATGTAATCTTTTTAAAAGAGGAGATCTCTTGCATAAGCAAAGGAACAATAAGGACTAATAGTTTAGTCAGTATGATAAGTAAGTTAAAGGTAAGATAATGGGGTATCAAACGTAGCAATGGTTTAAGGATTTTATTTTATATATACCCTGCCCGATGAAAAATAGGGGAAACACTATTATCAATCTAGGAATCTAAAGAAAATGAAAGAATTTTTAGGTGTAATCATTCTTACACTGGGAGGATGACCTTATTGAGTTTAGAGGTCGAGGATTAGGCTAAAAAGGATGGGTGTATAATAATTAAGACTATGATCTATGCTCTGAGAGGTCCTACCTAAGAATAAAAATGTCAACAGAAGGTAATACTTCGAAATATACCTATTTTAAGGAGAAAATATTAGAATTTTGCCAGAGTCATAAGTTTAAGATAATTTTTCTTTGAGGAAAGTAAACACAAGATGAAATGAGCTTAAGAACTTGATTATATAAAGAGTAAATCAGAAGGAAGAATGCTAACGTACGCAGATGGTATCTCCTTGAATGAGTTCATACTTCCGAGAGTAGTTTGAACTCGTCACCAGATAAGAATGAAAAGGGTAGACCCCATAGACTCATAAAGCCTAAGATAGAACAATTGAGCGAGTATCACATTGTAAAGGATACATTAGTAACCCCAAAGGAAAAGATGATGTAGCTAGTTGTGTAAGCAATAACTATCCTTCAAAGAATTGAAGGAGAGTTATGAATGTTTTGTGATAAAAACATAAACAGTTAGAGCTCCAGCAAGAAGATAAGTTATGTCAGGTGGGTCGATACATGTATTCCTTAAGAAATTAAGTATTTGAGGAAACCAGTTATGAAGTTTGATGATTAAAAGATAAATATAAGATCGGTAAACCTCAAGTAGTCATTTACAGAACTCAGGAAACAACACAACCTTATCTTGTAGAAGTATGTGTTACACTAGTTGTACGAAATTTAGAATACGAAAGGTCTCGTTACTCTATGAAATAAGGTCCAAACAGGGAAAATGCCTAAACAATCGTGATATGATACGATGTTCGATCACGGATTTTGCAATAAGTTAGAATAAGAAAGTATTACAATACAATTGTTGCATGTGATAGGGGATTCAAGGTATCTCTGAGTTAGTGCGTCACGTGAACTATCTGTTCGAAGAAAGATGAAGCTCCAACTTAAGTATAAATAAATATACATATATATGGGGAATAGTTAAATTGAGGCATCACCGTTTTGATGAGAAACTGCTTAATGATTATGACATACAAATTAGAAGTGATGATGGACCATAATCAATGGGGAAAGCTATTAGAACAAAAGTAGAGAACTTCTACAAGTATTGACAGTAAGATTGATCTTTCCCCACTCATACTCCAAGAGAAAGGCGGAGTACCCTAAAGAAAAATAGAGAAAGTTTAATTGAGGAAAGATGGATTCCCCAAGGTATCAGAACAAAGCATATAAGTAAGTTATAGTTACTACTATTGCTAATGATAACAATTTGGTTAATGGGAACCCATTAAGAAAATGTTAAGATGACAGATTCTTGAGCCATTTCCTATGTCAAATCACGATCTAGATAGAGAAATGCAGGAATTAAGTATAGAGAGCAAGTAAGTTAAGATCATGGATTACTAAGAAAGAGACCTCATAAAAAGTAAGGTCAATAATCTTAGTAAGATCCTCGGGGAAGAAATACCAATGGAGGATGCTCTTCATGTGAAGAATAGCGAAAAACATTACAAAACCTCAACTTCATTCTAATTTTAAAGATAAAATTTTTATAAGTCTAGTGAATTGTAATGATTAGGACAATTAGTAGATAAATAAGTATACTTATTCATGGATTTTTCCATAAATAAGCCATGCATTCTATAGGTTTAAAACCTTTAAGTACACATGCTCATATTAGAATGATGTGTAAAATATCAGTATGACAAGATATACTATGAAAAGCCTAATAAGTATATCCGAGCATGTTTAAGAGTACCGTGAGACATAAAAGAAATGACATAACGGTACACCATTTCAGATAGTAACTGAAAATATTGGCTACATGTTTGACTTCAGATAAGTCATCACATTCTTAACGGTTCAGACAAATTGACGAACCAGTAAGTAAGCACTTGATTAGTAATAACCAAGAATATTTTAAGATCTAAGCAGTATTATGAGTGTAGAATTATAAAATTATAGAATAATCCCATAATTTAATATGTAGTATTACATTTTTACTAGGTAGTGACCCTAGAAACCACAAGGATGAACATTCAAATCCAAATTATATGAAAGTAGTACATCACACTCACAATTAGAGAGTTTTCACCCAGTTGTAACCAAAGGATATTATGATAACCCAGGACCAAGATCAGATAGATCTGATAATGGAGTCTCAGCCGAATCAAGGATAGAAATGTATAGTCTAAGTCGATGTCAAGTTAAAAATAGTTTCGAGATCAATCATGACTCATACTAGGCAATGGATTGACTAATCCTAAAGATTAATTCGGCTGAAGATTGAAATGACAATCGAGACAAAGAAGAGTGATCAGCCATTTTGGAGACAAACTATCTCATCCAAACCACTAGTTACCCTAACAGAAGAAGGATGTTGCTAAAATTGCCTTGATTGATAGGAAGTTAAAGTAGAAGAACAACATTCAGCAGAAGAATTGTAAAAGATCTACATTCTAGAATAGAAGTGTGATCAAATCATGACGGATTTCGTGGTAGGGATGCCTAGAATATCCGATAGTAACGATGTGATTTGGATAATCAGAGACTGATTGACAAGATCTGCACATTTTTACCGATCAAACTCAGTTATTCTATTAAGAGAGCCATTTCACAAGTGTACATGACGCAATGGGGTCTAAGTTAAAGTTTAGTACAACTTTTTGCCGCTAACAGATGGCCAATCTGAGAGGACCATCCAGACCCTAGAAGATATGCTGAGAGCATGTGTCATGGATTTTAAAGGGAACTGGGGAACTGGGATAGGAAGTTACCTTTGATAGAGTTTTCCTATAACAACAGCTATCACATGTCAATAGGAATGACACCTTTCGAAGCTCTATACAGAAGAAAATGCAGGTCCCCAATTCATTAGTATGAGCCTGGGGAGAAGCATCTAGAAATAGTATGCTTTATCTGGAGAACCACAGAGGATGTGAAACTTATCACAAGGAGGTTCGATATAGCTCACAGTGGCCAGAAGAGCTATCTGGATAAACACCGCAGACATATAGAGTTTCAGGTAGGAGACTTAATTCCCCTGAAGGTGGCACCGATGAAAGGAGTAATAAGATTTCGGTAAGAGAAGGAAACTCAGCCCAAGATACATCGGACCGTTGAGATCCTTGAAAGGTTTAGTAAGGTCACATATAGACTAGCATTGTTGCCATAATTGGTTTTTGTACACAACATCTTTCACGTATTGATGTTGAAGAAGTATGAGATAGATCCATCGCATGTATTGCACCAGGAACCTGTTGAAGTGCACACAGACCTCACTTACAAGGAGAAACCGGTCCAGATCCTAGCTCACGAGGAGAAAACCTTAGGGAATAAATTAATTTCTCGGGTTAAAGTCATGTCATGAAATCATAATATTGAGGAAACTACTTGAGAACGCGAAAAGAATATGAGGAAAAGCTACCCCGAGTTGTTCAAATTTTTGGGACGAAAATTCTTAAGGAGGGTAGATTGTAAAGACTGAGAAAATCCCAGACTTTAAATAATACAATTTCTTTATTTAAGCCAAGGATTTTCCTAGAAAATATTATGTGACTGAAGGATTTATGGAATCAATCTCTGTATTCCTAAACTCTGTAGCAGATTTCATGTTAAGTTCATGTTTTCGATCAAGTAAATTCGATCGATAAATTATTGCCGTACTTTAAGGCGGAATAATTTTCAGTACAAGTATAGTTTGAGAATCTTAATTTCAAGAATCTCCAAACACAGCATGATGTTAGCAGCGTAAAAAAAACAATGCACTGACATTTTTAAAGAAGAGGAAATCCTTAATTGCCAGACAGCTAGGTTAAAATCAAGAGATAAATACCTATAGTAGAAGGGTACAATGTGAGCTCAGGATTTGACACCATCAGAAACAGCGTCATTCCCGGGATTTAATGCAGAAAAGTTAAATTTAGAATTTGTTCAGTCTATAATTTATTTCAAGACTTTAAACAGTTCAAGGTATTACGCGAATAAGAGTTTAATGTGATCTCATAGTAATCGATGATTTAACATTGAACTGTAAATAAGCAGTAGAAAATGAACCGTCAGAAATTAGAATTTTCTGTCGGCTAAGTACTTCCTTACAGTCAGTATGATTTTTATCTGACTCAAAGGAAACTTAAGAGAGTGGACGAAAGTACAAGGGGTGGATTATATTTTTCTCTCTCTCCTTCTCCACTTGGCCGGCCATGCATAGGAAAATAGAGCCAAAATTTGGCTAGTTAAGTGTGCTAGAAGGTTACATGTTAATGTGATGTGATGGGGTTAGGTTTCATTTTTCTCCCTCCTTCCTTCACTTGGCTGGCGAAACTTAAGAAATTAGAGCCAAAAACTTAGCTAGTTGAGTGTGCAAGTGGCTGACATGGTAAGGTGATGGGATTGTAGTGGTTGAAGGGGAATTAATGACAAATTTGCTTCTCCTTTTCTCCTTCCAAAACTGGCCAAGAAAGGGGGACTTTAACCAAAAATTTGGTTGAATGATGGAGTGGAATTGGTGTTAAAAAAATAATTTTCAAGTTGCCTATAAAAGGAACCAACATAGGATAAGCTTCATTTTTTTTTTCTCCTAGCTTTTTCCCCACTTTAAAATCCGGCCACTGTCACGCCCCCCAAGCGGGGTGGGTGACGTGGAGCTCGATTAGGGATTAATAAAGCAGATCCCCAACCGGGTCCCACACTTAGCTGCATTAAAATATAAATAAGCTACATAATCCAGGAGCCTCTGACACACAGGGCTCCACCCCACAGGACATACAGTATCATACATACATGTTCATGTAAATAAACAATTACAACAGACATCATCCACAGTCTAGAAAATCCAAATATTAGTTAAGTTTACAGAATTTCTCAAATTCCTTACATTTGCTCAAGAGGATAACACAATCCTCACTTGCTCGATCCGTAGCACAACTCAGCTACGATGCACCGCTCCTCGAATCTCCTGGGAGGGGTTTAAACATTTGAAACATGAGCGAAAGGCCCAGTAGGATATAATTTGAAATAATTTAAATAAACGAGTACATAAATAAGTGCGATAATAAAATAAATAAGACATTCAGCCCGACAGAACAGCCGGAACCTCACATCCTTTTTCTCAAAGGAAATATAACAGTAAATAACCCATATTACAGGCTTCAGCGAGTAATTAGTATAAATTACTCACCTCACCAAGCGCCTCGCCTACCGGACCGGTTTCGGGTTCTGCCCCCGAGGATGCACTCTCCGCATCCTATCTAGGCTTACAGCAATAGACTCTATTACCAGTTCACAAGATCTCTTATCTTAAGAAATCATCCGTTTAACATTATGAAATCGTTCATAAGACCCCACGAACTACTCAAGCCGCGGGCCCCATGACTGAACAAGCCATGAGGTTCCATGACTAGACAAGCTATGGATTCCATGGACAGGACAAGCCAAGGATTTCCATAAACTAACAAGCCATGGTTTTTAAAACATTTTTCTTTCGCAAACCAATCCCTTTCCTTAAAACATTTTCAAGGCCAAAATCTTTTTGAAAACAGGCTCACAAGGAAAAGGGATAGAAATCCTACCTCGCACAATCAAACCTGGGACTAGCGTTGCCCTTTTCCGGCTTCCGCTTCCTCAAGCCCCTTCAGTCTGAATCCACAGCGAGCACTGATACAAGATAACACCTTAGGATCAATCCTCAGTCCTAAAGTAATCCAATCTCAATCATATTCCAAGATTTTCCAATTAGTGTGCCCTAATCAAATTTCATGTTCAAATTCCATTCCAAGGGTTTTAAATATCAAATCAGGGATTTAAGATACTAATCCTTTCATCCCGAGTCCCCAAATGAAGCTAATTTGGGTTCTCCCCGAAAACAGGGGTCAAAACGACAATTTCAGGCCAAACAGGGTCAAACCCCGTGTACACCGGTTGACCGGAGACAGAGGAGTGCATCACCACCGGTCAGCCGGTGGTGTGCACTCCGGTCGACCGGACCGGTCGGCCGGTGGCCCTAACAAAATCCGGTCGACCGATGCGGTCGACCGGTGGACATTTCCAGTTCGCGAAAACTCGCGGAAATCAGTCCAAAAACCTGCAAATCCAGTCCCAATTCACAAAATCTCAAGGGACAACCACTAGATCCGGGTTCTAGGTCCTAAAACAAGTCCAAAGAACCCAAGATCTCCAATTTCTACCCTAGTTTCACTCAAAATCCATCAAAATCCGTTTTGAACCAAAAGTAAGTTTTTGAATCCGAAAACTTGAAATTCAAGAGAGGTTCTTTCAGTAATCTTACCTTGAATCCTTCTCTTGATGTTGAAAACTCTTTGAAATCACTCTTTGGCTCAAAACCCATTCGATTTGGGACCAAAATGAGAGAGAGAAAGAGAGAGTGAGTGAGCGGGAGAGTGAAGGAGAGAGAGAGAGTGCACGGGGAAGGAAAGAAAGGAAAGAAAGAAAAGAAAGAAAAAGAAAAGAAAAGAAAAGGAAAAAATAAAAGAAAATGACGTGTAAAATATAACAGTCCAGAAATGTGGCGTCCCGCGCCCTCGCGGCGCGGTCGCCGTTCCTTATACTACTCTACTAATGGGCTAAGCTATAGTCTAATCCATTATTCGTTGTTAGACTATTGTCACTTTAATTTATGTTCATGTGCGGGTAAAATTTTTTTTCTTTACTTTAACCATCGGGTTCTTAACATGTTATGTTGTTACACTAATAACATATCTTGCTATTACTTTAAAGATTCGGATATCAAACTAGTTTCCGAAAACTTGTCATAATTTATTACAGTCCGTTGTTGTTTACTAAGACAATGGTTGTAATATCTTCTTCTTAGAACTGAACATACATACTAGTATTCTATATTACATTACTTTGCAGCGGAATTTAATTTCTAAGCGAGCGTAGTAGAGACCACTCCCGTGCACCCATGAAATTTCCGCCATCCTTGCCTCCGCCTGTCCATCAAGCAAACCACTATATGGCTGGCTGCTTACCTTTGTTACCTGCACACGAGTAAACTGATGAGCTAACGCTCAGCAAGTATAAACATGCATACATCATAAAATAATAGAAATTACATTAAGAGTTATGATGCCAATATGCTCGTGTGAAACATGCTTTAAACTACTTTCTATCTTTCTGTTCTTACTTCTGTGGGCCTGGGCCCCTGCTTACTGTCTGGTCTAGTCGGAATCTCTACTCTTTGAGATTTTTCCTCCCTTGCGGAGGTTGACAACCCGTCAGTCTTTTACTTTACTGGTCATTTCTTACTGGCTGGTCTAGTCGGAATCTCTACTCTGTGAGATTTCCCTCCCTTGCGGAGGCCGACGACCCGTCAGTCTTTTTACTTTACTAGTCATTTCTTACTGTCTGGTCTAGTCGGAATCTCTACTCTGTGAGATTTTCCTCCCTTGCGGAGGCCGACGACCCGTCAGTATTAACTGTGCATAAGGGTAACCATATGTTGCCCATTTTCAATCTAGAGCACTAAGCCCTCCAAACACGTATAATCACATGTAATCACATAGACTTAGGAACATAAGTAAATTCATAGTTCTAAGTCTAACTATAGCTTACTCGAGTCCAGACAAACATATATGTCTATACTTACCGTTAATCCGCTAGGATTCCCGCTTGTTGGAAGTTATTTCTCGTTGCTTCGGCCCTCGTGCCAAAACCTGTTTCATGGAAATAGGTATCAATTCCCTATTCCAATCACAATTCCTCATACTTAGATTCTTAAATCTAATTTCAAACTCATTTATGGACTTTTTCCCCTTAAGGCCGAATTCTAGCTCAAGAGGCAATTTACACATATTCGTGTATCTCAGTTTCTGAATCTTAATCTATTCGTTTCCGAGGTTTAAAACTGTTATCCTTTCACTAGAATCAGATGCCTAACTCATTGCTTGCTAACTAGATTTTAGGAAATTTCGGCAGAGTTTCGCCTTAATTTTCCTCGTTTCCCGAGTTTTCAATAACTCGTTTTACTTCCGATTTCGGTACCTGTAGTCCAGATTCACATTCCTGAACACAAATTGCTACATAAAATGAACAACAACACATTTTCTCCATTTCTAGTGTATTTCGGATTTTTAGTGTTAATCCAAAAAAAATTGTTCAATCCTTTCAATACTTGCACATTAAACTCCTATCGTAGTCCCCGACAAAACCTCGGTTTCATTTTTCAGTTTTACGGATTTTTCCCGAGATGAGTTACTATTCATCCACACGAAAAAGCATGCAGTTTCTCATGAAAAATCCGAAATCTTACCTTGAAAAGTTGAGATTCTCCGCTAGAACGTCTCAGGTTATGTTTCTACCGGACTGAACGGAAGAAATTTCGGCGAAAACGGGTGATTCCTTGATTTTCCCTTGATTTTCTCTCTTTTCCCTCTCTTTTCTCTAGTCTCTCGGCCACAATTTGAAGAAGAAGCAAATATAGCTTCTAATGTAATCCGTAGGCCCTTTTTAATACAATTGGAATATTATATTAATATTTCCAAAAATATCTCCTTTTTACTTTCTAATAAAAAAAATAATTACTTTAATTTCCATAATTAAATTTTACTAATTCTAATTAAGTTTCACACTTAAATTAAGTGGTTCCCTGTTCCCCACATTTTTCTTATCGAGACCAAACTTTCCGTTTTTCAAAACGAGTCTCTTTCCGGTACCGATATTTTCACACCCGGTACAGGTTCTATACTGCTTTTCTGGACTGTCGAGCAACCTGGGTCAAATTTCTCATATTCAACCCACTTCTCTTGGGTATCTCAATAGTCAATTTCTTTTTCTGAATTTCTCATTTTAAACAATCCAGAATTGCCCAAACGCGTACCCTCGCGGTACTCGTTTTTTTTTTAGTTTCCCGCTTTAACTGACTCGAGAAAATTCTGTTTCAGGAACTTTTACCATTTTCCTTACTTCTAATATTTCTACTCTTTTTCTAACTGGTCATTTGGTCATTTACCAAATCTTTCAGTTTTTCATAACTAAAATATACCTGTTAAAATTTCTAACTTTTAACCGATATTTTACTATTCACAACTGATATTTACGAATTTTCTCTGTAACAATATTCGTATTATAACTTTACACTTTTCGTGTGATTTTACCCCGTATATAAAGTTTCTACATAACACTTTCCTGATTACATCAATATTTCTACTACTTTCTGTTCCGGGAAATAATTACGGTCAAATACCGGACTGTCCGATTTTGACTTAATATTTTCCCGGTCATTACAAGAAATGCGCCCATACACACTTCTGGATTAAAATAAATTACTGTAAATAATTTAAATACCTTGGAATCATTTAAACTTAATTAATTAAATCAGATTAGGCACACTAATAATCTTAATTACCTTAATTAATCTCAATTAATTCTTCAGGGTGTTACAGCTCCACCCCCCTTAGGCAATTTCGTCCTCGAAATTAAAACTGACCTCAAAGTGCAAACAGATGCGGATAACGTTCCTGCATCGTCGTTTCAAGCTCCCATGTTGCTTCCTCAACACCATGGTGCTGCCACAGCACTTTCACTAACGGAATCTCACGATGACGCAGACTCTTCATCTTCCTGTCAAGAATCTGGACTGGTGCCTCCTCGTAAGACGCGTCATACTGTATCGGAACGTCAAACCACTGCACTACTGCTTCCGGCTCAGGCTGACATTTCCGAAGCATGGAGACATGAAAAACGTCATGCACGTGAGATAGTTCAAGCGGTAAAGCCAACCGGTACGCCACCACTCTGACTCGTTGCACGATCGGGAATGGTCCCACATACCTCGGTGCAAGCTTCCCTTTCACACCGAACCGAACAACTCCCTTGCGTGGGGAAACCTTCAGCAACACAAAGTCGCCTTCTTGGAATTCCAAAAGCCTACGCCTCCTGTCAGCATAACTTTTCTGACGACTTTGAGCTGTCAATAGACGCTCTCGAATCACAGCTATCTTCTCATTATTCTCTTGAATGACACCCGGTCCAGTTGTAAGTCTATCCTCTGGTTCCAACCAACAAACAGGTGACCTACAAGGACGACCATACAACGCCTCAAACGGTGCCATACCGATACTGGCCTGATAGCTGTTGTTGTACGCAAACTCAGCTAAATGCAGGTATTTCTTCCAGTTTCCGCCAAAATCCAGAACACAAGCACGAAGCATATCCTCCAGAATCTGAATAACTCTTTCAGATTGTCCATCCGTCTGAGGATGAAATGCTGTGCTGAAGTTCAATTTTGTTCCCATGGCTTCCTGGAAACTTCTCCAATACCTTGCATTGAAACGCGTGTCACGATCAGACGTGATAGACAGGGGCACCCCGTGTAACCTCACGATGTGCTCCAGGTACAATTCTGACAGAACCTTCCGAGAATACGTCGCACGGAACGGTATGAAGTGCGCAGACTTCGTCAACCTGTTAACCACCACCCAGATGGCATCGTGCTTCAACTCGGTTCTCGGTAGTCTCATCAGAAAATCCATCGTGATATGCTCCCATTTCCATTCAGGGACAGGAAGAGGTTGCAACTCTCCCGCTGGCTTCCGGTGCTCAGCTTTAACTCAGAGGCAAGTCACGCATTCTGAGACGTACTCACGAACATCTCTCTTCATGCCTCTCCACCAGTACTGTCTTTTCAAGTCCTGGTACATCTTGGTACTACCCGGATGAATGGCATACCTAGATTTGTGGGCTTCATGCAGAATCATCTTCTTTACCTCACCCACCTTAGGAACAGCGAGGCGGTCGCGAAAGTACAGCGTCCCGTCTTCTCGGATTCTCCAATCCTCAAACTGTTCTCCATTCTGGATTCGAGTCCAGATTCCCTGAAGATGAGGATCTTGCCACTGATTCTGCTTGACTTGTTGCACAAGAGCTGGTGCGGAGATCAGATTATACACCACAGCCTGGTTATAATCCTCATGGTACTGAAGATCATACTCACTCACCACTTCAGTCCTCTTCCAATCCTCCAAAGCTAATGACGCCAGAGTCCCTGACGTTTTTCTGCTAAGGGCATCAGCCACCACATTAGCTTTTCCAGGATGGTACTGCAGGGTGAAGTCATAATCTTCCATGTACTCTACCCATCTCCTCTGTCTGAGGTTCAGATCTTTCTGAGTAAACAAGTACTTCAGGCTCTTATGATCAGAGAAGACCTGAAACCTTGCTCCATAGAGATAACATCTCCATATCTTCAGAGCAAATATTACCGCTGCTAACTCCAAGTCATGCGTGGGGTAGTTCCGCTCGTGCGGTCTCAGTTGGTGAGATGCGTAAGCTACTACGTGTCCGCCTTGCATCAAGACACAACCAAGCCCAACCCTCGAGGCGTCAGAGTACACCTCGTATGGCTCCTCGGTATTAGGAATCGTCAGAATCGGGGCACTTGTCAACCTTACCTTCAATTCCTGAAAGGCATGTTCACATTCAGCATCCCACTCGAATCTAACTTCTTTCTTGGTCAACCGAGTCATCGGTGCAGCTATACTCGAGAAGTCCTTTACAAAACGCCGGTAATACCCCGCGAGTCCGAGAAAGCTTCGAATCTCTGCCACATTCTTCGGCCTTTCCCACTGTAGCACAGTCTCGACCTTAGAAGGATCGACAGAAATTACTTGTCCAGAAATGACATGGCCAAGGAACTTTACCTCTGTCAGCCAGAAGTCACACTTCTCCTTCTTCGCATACAACTGGTGTTCTCGAAGGGTCTGAAGAACAATCCTAAGGTGCTGCACATGTTCTTCCCAAGTCTTCGAATATACCAAGATGTCATCAATGAACACGATGACGAACTGATCCAAGTACGGCCGAAAAACCCGATTCATCAAATCCATGAATGCAGCAGGGGCATTTGTCAACCCAAACGGCATTACCAGAAACTCGAAGTGCCCATACCGAGTTCTGAAAGCAGTCTTCGAAATATCCTCCTCCCTGATTTTCAATTGGGGGTACCCGGACCTCAAATCAATCTTAGAGTAGAACTGTGATCCACCCAACTGATCGAACAATTCATCGATTCTCGGCAGTGGGTACTTATTCTTCACAGTTACCCTGTTCAATTGTCGGTAGTCAATGCACAACCGAAGAGATCCGTCGTGCTTCTTCACAAATAGCACCGGTGCACCCCAGGGGGAAGTACTATTCTGGATATATCCCTTCTCTGCCAGCTCTTCAAGCTGTGTTCTTAATTCCTTCATCTCCGCCGAAGCCATCCGGTATGGAGGAATGGAAATAGGTGCCGTTCCCGGAACCAAATCAATGTAGAATTCAATCTCCCGATCCGGCGGTAAACCCGGTAGATCCTCAGGAAATACGTCTGCAAACTCATCCACCACAGGGATTTCCACACTATCTCCGATCACTCCAGATTCACCTTCCAAGGCAAGAAGGGAGGAGAAACATGCCAGATTCTTCCGTCCCCCAACGCTGTACTTCAACAGTCGTTCCCCAAGGACTGGGTTCATCTCTGCCTGATAAGCAATCACTGTTCTGGAATCCGTCACCAAGGTCACTTTCCTACGGTAGCAATCGACAATTGCACCGTGCCTTGACAGCCAATCCATTCCGAGTACCACATCGAACAGGGTCATCGGAAGGATAATCAAATCTGCTCTCAATCGCTCACTACCAATCGTGATTTCACACGACTTACACACACTCATTACCTCCACACATCCCAGTGGGGAGTTCAGAGTCATCGGGACTTCTAAATTCTCACTCTTCAGTTTCAAAGTCCGAACAAAAGAACTTGATACAAACGAGTGTGTGGCACCTGTATCAAACAACACGTGAGCAAAGGAATGAGAGATTAGAATCGTACCCTCAACCACCGCGTTGCTGGTCTGGCCTCCAGAGCTGCCTCCTGCCAGGGTATATGCTTGTCCCTGTACTTTTCCCTTTCCTCTGTCACCAACATTAGGCCGCTGAGCCGGAGGCCTATACTGTTGTGGCGGAGGTGGTTGTGCCGGTCTCGGCGCTTGAGGCCGGAACTGTGTATACTGAGGCGGCTGATAGGTCGGCGCAGGAGGGTATGGCATATGTTGCGGCTGATATGGCGGCATGTACTGTGACGGCCCTTCTTGGCTATAGGAAGCGTCACTTTGGGCTTGTTGAGCCGGCGGCCGATTAGGACAATTCCTCCTAATATGGCCCACCTGCCCACAATGGTGACACTTGGGCCCGTACGGAGCATTTCTGTCACTCCCAGAAGAACTACTGCCACCACTTGTCATTTCCTGATTGCGGTTTCTTCTACCACTCCGCTGTGGTCCACCCGAAACAGATGGTCTACCAGAAACAGAGGGTCTACCAGAGACAGAGACCCGACCTGCTTCTTCTTCTTTACTTTGACGATAGGCCAGGTTATCCTGTTCCACCCTTGTAGCAGCAGCTATCAAATCCCGGAAGTTCCGAAGTCTTAGAGCCACCAAGGATCTCCTCACAGAGTTCTTGAGGCCCCTCTCAAACTGGAGACATCTCATGTGTTCAGACTCCACTAGAGATGGCGCAAACCGGGATAGGTCATTAAACCTAGCCTCATACTCCCTTACAGACATGTCACCTTGCTGCAGCGACATGAATTCCAGTGCCTTTTCTTCTCTATAACTCGGAGGGAAGTACTGATCATTGAACATCACCTCGAACTGTTCCCAGGTCATCCCTGTGACATCCATCCTCCTCTTGACCTGTTTCCACCAAGTGTTTGCCAATCCTTCCATCTTATACACCGCAAATTCCACCCAGTATTCATCTGGGACTCCCATAGTACTCAAGTGCTTGACTATGGAGTCAATCCAAAACTCAGCTTCCTGGGGTCCTCCCTCACTATTAAACGAGGGGATAGGCGCTCGCCTGAATTCCCAGAAATATTCCTGTTTCCGATCCCCAGCCGGTCGCTCATTCCGAGCTCTAGTGGCCATGCCTTGAAAGGCAGTAAACATGGCATCAAAGAATCCTTGATTCGGTTGTTCCGGCTGGTTACCTAGTCTGCGGCGAGGCGCCATTTCCTTCAACTGAAATCAAACTAGACTGTTCAGTGGATAACAGATGTCACACATGTATGTACAATCCCGGGGTTCTTAACCTAATGCTCTGATACCACTCTGTCATGCCCCCCAAGCGGGGTGGGTGACGTGGAGCTCGATTAGGGATTAATAAAGCAGATCCCCAACCGGGTCCCACACTTAGCTGCATTAAAATATAAATAATCTACATAATCCAGGAGCCTCTGACACACAGGGCTCCACCCCACAGGACATACAGTATCATACATACATGTTCATGTAAATAAACAATTACAACAGACATCATCCACAGTCTAGTAAATCCAAATATTAGTTAAGTTTACAGAATTTCTCAAATTCCTTACATTTGCTCAAGAGGATAACACAATCCTCACTTGCTCGATCCGTAGCACAACTCAGCTACGATGCACCGCTCCTCGAATCTCCTGGGAGGGGTTTAAACATTTGAAACATGAGCGAAAGGCCCAGTAGGATATAATTTGAAATAATTTAAATAAACGAGTAAATAAATAAGTGCGTAAATAAAATAAATAGACATTCAGTCCCGACAGAACAGCCGGAACCTCACATCCTTTTTCTCAAAGGAAATATAACAAAATAACCGTATTACAGGCTTCAGCGAGTAATTAGTACAAATTACTCACCTCACCAAGCGCCTCGCCTACCGGACCGGTTTCGGGTTCTGCCCCCGAGGATGCACTCTCCGCATCCTATCTAGGCTTACAGCAATAGACTCTATTACCAGTTCACAAGATCTCTTATCGTAAGAAATCATCCGTTTAACATTATGAAATCGTTCATAAGACCCCACGAACTACTCAAGCCGCGGGCCCCATGACTGAACAAGCCATGAGGTTCCATGACTAGACAAGCTATGGATTCCATGGACAGGACAAGCCAAGGATTTCCATAAACTAACAAGCCATGGTTTTTAAAACGTTTTTCTTTCGCAAACCAATCCCTTTCTTTAAAACATTTTCAAGGCCAAAAATCTTCTTTGAAAACAGGCTCACAAGGAAAAGGGATAGAAATCCTACCTCGCACAATCAAACCTGGGACTAGCGTTGCCCTTTTCCGGCTTCCGCTTCCTCAAGCCCCTTCAGTCTGAATCCACAGCGAGCACTGATACAAGATAACACCTTAGGATCAATCCTCAGTCCTAAAGTAATCCAATCTCAATCATATTCCAAGATTTTCCAATTAGTGTGCCCTAATCAATTTTCATGTTCAAATTCCATTCCAAGGGTTTTAAATATCAAATCAGGGATTAAAGATACTAATCCTTTCATCCCAAGTCCCCAAATGAAGCTAATTTGGGTTCTCCCCGAAAACAGGGGTCAAAACGACAATTTCAGGCCAAACAGGGTCAAACCCCGTGTACACCGGTCGACCGGAGACAGAGGAGTGCATCACCACCGGTCAGCCGGTGGTGTGCACTCCGGTCGACCGGACCGGTCGGCCGGTGGCCCTACCAAAATCCGATCGACCGATGCGGTCGACCGGTGGACATTTCCAGTTCGCGAAAACTCGCAGAAATCAGTCCAAAAACCTGCAAATCCAGTCCCAGATCACAAAATCTCAAGGGACAACCACTAGATCCGGGTTCTAGGTCCTAAAACAAGTCCAAAGAACCCAAGATCTCCAATTTCTACCCTAGTTTCACTCAAAATCCATCAAAATCCGTTTTGAACCAAAAGTAAGTTTTTGAATCCGAAAACTTGAAATTCAAGAGAGGTTCTTTCAGTAATCTTACCTTGAATCCTTCTCTTGATGTTGAAAACTCTTTGAAATCACTCTTTGGCTCAAAACCCGTTCGATTTGGGACCAAAATGGAAGAGAGAGAGAGAGAGAGAGAGAACGGGAGAGTGAGAGTGAAAGAGAGAGAGAGTGCACGGGGAAGGAAAGAAAGGAAAGAAAGAAAAGAAAGAAAAAAGAAAAGGAAAAATAAAAGAAAATGACGTGTAAAATATAACAGTCCAGAAATGCGCCCATACACACTTCTGGATTAAAATAAATTACTGTAAATAATTTAAATACCTTGGAATCATTTAAACTTAATTAATTAAATCAGATTAGGCACACTAATAATCTTAATTACCTTAATTAATCTCAATTAATTCTTCAGGGTGTTACAGCCACACACTCTCCATTTCCTCTCAAATATTTTCTCCCACTCTCCTAACCTTAAGCCACTAGCAAACCATAGAAGAAGAAGAAGAAGAAGATCAAGGGTTCAAGGAGGAGTTTAGTCAAGCATTTCTCCAATGGTATAAACTCTAAACCCTATCTTTTTATGCTTTAGTAAAGTTTGAGATGTAGAGATATTCTTCTCAAATTTTCTTATACTCCTCTAGTTCCAAGCCATTAACAAATCTTGGAGAAGAAGAGAAGGATCTCAAAGGTTCTCAAGAAAGAGTTCTTCGAGGGTAACTTCTTGAACTCTTTTCAATTATTTTCTAGCAAAGTTTAAGTTTGAGAATCCATTGATGTAAATTGTGATTCTCAAGGAAATAAGTTGTAATAAGGGTGTGTGAGTTTTATGTTGGTTTTGTGAGTTATGAGGTTAGTTTGATGTGGCATGTTTATGCTTGATATAAGTTGTTTATTTTCGGATTAGAGGAAAAAATATTTGGTGAATTTGACCGCGAAAATGAGGACCATAGAGTGAGATTTTTCAATGTTTTAAAGCTTGAACTTATAGCCCTAGATGTTTTGAACATTTTCGGTTACTATGACAAAACCTAATTTTAACTCTAAAACCAAGTTTGAAGCCATTTTGCAAAAATGGACAAGCTGTCCAACACAGTTTTGAAAAAAACTGGCAGCCACTGCTTCAGCCAAACGGGACCACTAGAGGCTGAATCTCGATTTTTCACAAAAGTGACAATTTTATATTTCGATGAGATGAAGAAATTTTATAAAGAAAAGATTTTAAAAATCTAAGCCTAAGAGGTACTAAAACACAGATTCCCGAAACAACACAGTTTTTGACTAAAACAGTTTCAAGAAAAACAGCAGCTATGGCTTTCAGCCGAACGGGGCCTTTAGAGGCCGAATTTCAACTTTTACCAAAAATGACAATTTTAGATCGCGATGAGGTTAGAAATTTTCATGAAGAAAAAAATTATGAAATCCGACTCGAAGATATAGTAAAACGTAGATTTCAGAAACTGCACAGTTTTTAACGAGACAAAATTAAACAGTGTCGGTTTCAACAAAAAGTTATAACAGAACCCGAGATAGAATTTTAGTAAAATACAATGACATTAAACCTCATTTTAATGAAAGTATTCATAAAGGAAGTTTTCAAGAAAAAATTCTTTCTTTAAAGAACTTAGTGGATTATCGAGCAAATCATCCCGACGGGCACCTACGAGCCCAACACGATAGGTCCTTAGGATTTCGAGGATTTGATGTGGGTCCAATACCCGCATTGATTTAAGAGACTCTGTCTGAGTTCAAATTTCAGCGGCCTAAGAGTTAGAATGTCGTTAATAAGTTTCTAGGCCGAATTGGGCCTTAATATCATAATGAGTCCAATGAGGAATTTTATGGAGAATAAGTTACTAGATTGGGTAAATGATTTTCAATCTAGACATAAGTATGTTATGGGCAATTAAGGAAAATAAAATTTTGAGGATCTAATAAATTGATCCTTATAGTAAATTATCCTTCAGAAAATGAAAGGAATACATGCCTTAAAAAAAGGGTTAGATTCCTTCATAAGTTGCTAAAATAGAATAGCAAACGACAGTTAATCTCACACTCTCAATGTGTGTTCATTTTCAAATATAAGCAAGTAAGAGAATAGACTATTTGGTGAAAAGTGGATTCCAGCTCTGTAAATCAGGTCAGTAGGAATCTCCCCTACAGTATGAATAGATTTTAAAGAAAAAAAGTTACACATGTTAATATGCATGTTTATGCTTTAAGTATTGTATGCGATGCTATGTTATGCTGCATACACATAAGCAGTGCACATGAATTATATGTGTTTAAATTAATTTAATGTTATAGTATGCTATGCTAGGTCATATTGCATACACCTTAATAAGTCAAGAGGAACTTATAAGAAGAAACTCAGTTGAGTGCCGTACCAGCCTCCGCAAGGGAGGTAATTAGACTCCGTAAGGGAGAAAATCAGACTCCGCAAGGGAGATAAATGAACAAAAAAAAGGGTCCTTCGCATGGGAGGCACTCAGTTCAATTTAAATCACGGGTTGTTGGGGACCTTGCAAATCCTTATGTCCCGATGATTGCGCGCAAGTGGTACGTGAGCACTCGGGCCCATCAGTAAGAAAGATAAGATAAGATAATAAGACTATGATAAGACATCATAATTAAGCATAATCAGCTCATGCATATTTATTCATGTGTACTTACAGTTATTTTGCGAGATATAGTTCCTACTTGCTGAGCGAAAGCTCAATCAGATATGTTCATGTTGTCGGTAAGAAACCTATCAGCAATTCTTGAAGGGCAATGGCGAGCGGCGGACGAACGGTGGAGATGGGAATGGATACCGCTCACGCAGTTATCTTCCGCAGTAAGTTTAAGAAAAATCATGTATATGTCTATATGATTCAAAGGTTTCAAGCATGTATGTTTAAAAAGTATATATGTACATATGTATGTTAAGAAAATCGAGGTTGTAGCAAACAACCCTAGTTTTGAGTATTTAAGTTTTAGAATGTTGCAACAGTGCATGCAACAAATAAACGAGTTTTAAACATGACGATTTAAATGATTGATTTTAAAAGGACTTTAAGATGTACTTGAATTTAAGATTTCTCACGAAATCCGTTTTAAAGTCAAATTAAATGGCCCAATTGAATTGGCTAGTTTTAGAAAGGCTTTCAAAGAGTATTTGAAACAAGAGTTCAAACACAGCTCCATTTGAAAAATATTTCTAAAAGGTTTTATCTTAATTGAAATTAAGAAAAACTTTAAGAAATTCAGTGATTTATTCTTTTGAAATTATTGTTACGAATTATGAAAGTATTCCTTCTTATGTTTAAAAAAAAATGTTTTGCAAATTTTAAGAAATGCCAGTAAGTACAAGTGGAAAACTAAGTTACGGTGGCGGCCTCATAGGAGGGTCGTCACAAATAGCTTGAGAACCTCATTCTTCGCCACTTCTTTCATTGTTGGATTCAATCTTCTTTGAAGATCTCTTCACGGGTTAGCTCCTTCTTCAAAATGAATATGATGGGAGCAAATCAAAGGACTGATCCCTTTAATGTCAGCAATCGTCCAACCCAATGCAGAACTATGCTTTTGCAGCATGTTGATCAACCGCTGCTCTTGTGATGCATCGAGTTTGGAAGAAATGATAACAGGAAAGGTATCGCTGACTCCCAAAAATGCATGTTTCAATCCTTCAAGTAGTTGAGCAAGTTTCACTATAGGGGTCTCTTCGATGGAAGGCTTTGGTTTCTCTCTCCCTTGCGGAAGTTCCTCGAAACACAGTTGCTTAAACTTAATTCCTCTATCCTGTGAGTTCTTGAAAATGGTAGAAATGTTAGCCAACTCACAAAGACCACAACTTTCAAATTCAGAATTTTGGAGGAGGTTTTTGAGATCTTCAGAGTTGCTTGTAGTAGAACCTCCTCCTCGACAAGTGTGTCGATCAGGAATGTTTGGTGACACTCGTCATCACCTTGTGGTTGTTTTACAATGTTGAAAACATTTACCTCGAGAGTCATATTCCCAAAAGAGATCTTCATTAGACCATTTCTACAATTAATTAGAGCATTTTCTGTCATGAGGAATGGTCTTCCAAGGATGATCAGAATTTTTGACTCCACATCAACCATTGACTAAGTGTCCAAAACAACAAAATCCATAGGATAGTAGAACTTATCAACTTGTAATAACACATCTTCCACTATTCCTCGTGGTCTCTTAATAGATCGATCGGCCAGTTGCAGAACCACAAATGTGGGCTTAATATCTCCAAGACCTAATTACGAGTAGACTGAATAAGGCATGAGGTTAACACTCGATCCTAGGTCTAACAATGCTTGGCCAAATTTGCGTGTCCTAATGGTGCAGGAAATGGTGGGACAGCCAAGATCTTTGTACTTCAACGGTGTCTTCTGCTCAATCACCATGCTCACTTGTTCCGTCAAGAATACAGTCTTCTTGACATGGTACTTTCTCTTTATAGTGTACAGATCCTTTATAACCTTGGCATAGGCCGGCACTTGCCTGATCACATGTAGTAAGGGAAGATTGATCTTCAATTGTGTCAAGTGCTCCAGGATCACACTTTGATTTTCTGGCACTTTCCCAGTAGGTCAGAGAGCTTGGGGGAAGGGCACCTTTACCGGAATTTTTGTTGGCTCTTCTTTCTCCTGAGCCGATTCTTCATTACTCAAAGTGGTAGTACTTGTCGATGGTGTGTCTGAATTCTTACCACTTCGAGTAGTGATGACGTTAACTTCCTTGATATTTTGACCTTCAGAGTTAGAAGTTTGAGCCATGTGTTGTCCTCTCAGATTGGACTGGGCTTGTGATGGAAATCTGCTGCGCTTTTGAACAGTTAAAGCTTTTATCAGCTTTGTGATATGACTTTTTATTTCCTTGTTCTCTTCCACCAGCTGCGTGAGCATTGAATCAACTCTTTAGTTCGTCTTATTTTGCACATCCATAAAATCTTTGAGGGTATCCTCTAGAGAATTCCCTTTCGGCTGCATGTTATTCTGAGGCGCAAAATATGTCCTTGGTGGTTGAGATTGTTAATCTGATCTCCATTGCCCTCCAGATGATTGTGCTTGTTGGTTTGAAACTCGCCAATTGAAGTTCAGGTGATTTTTCCAACCAGGATTGTAAGATTCTGAGAAAGGTCCGTAAGGCTTCTTGTATGTGCCCAATGCATTGCACTGCTCCTCATATACCCCTCTCATTTCATTTAAAGTGTGGCAATCCTGAGTTTGATGGCCCATTCCACCACAAACTAAACAAGGCTCATGTGCCTCTGTCCTTGCCACCATATAGGATCATTTAGTATCTTTACTTTTGAGGGCCTCAATTTGCTTCGTTAAAGCTTCAACTTGGGCCTTGAGGCTGTCCTCTTCCCTTAATTAATAAACTCCAACTGGTCAGAACCAATTGGTGCTCTCAGTAGCACTCGGTCCAGTCCAAGTATGAGCTTTCTCAGCTAACTCGTTCAGGTACTCGATAGTTTTGTCAGAATCCTTTTGGAGAAAATCCTCATTGCACATCATCTCAGCAAATTGGAGCTCTCGGATTGTGAGTCCATCGTAGAAATAGCTTACGAGGCGCCAATTTTCATATCCATGGTGGGGACACAGATTTAACAGATCTTTAAAACGTTTCCAAGCGTGATAAAGAGTTTCATTTTCCTTCAGAGTAAAATTCGAGATTTGTCGTTTCAAATTATTAGTCTTATGGTGTGGGAAATACTTGTTGAAGAATGTCATCGTCATTTATTCCCACGTACCAATAGACTTGGGCCTAAGAGAATATAGCCAGCTTTTGGCCTTGTCCATCAGAGAGAAAGGGAAAAACTTCAATCTGACGGTGTTTGCGGCCTCAACACGGCTGTGAAAGGTGGCCACCACTTCTTCAAACTCTCGAATGTGTACATATGGATTCTCGTTCTCTAATCCGTGAAAGGTTGGGAGAAGTGCAATCATGCCCGGCTTAAAATCCGTAGGCGGTGCATTCGGTGGGAACATGATGCAAGATGGGGTGGCCCTGTGCGTTGGGTGCAATTGCAACGTCCTCTGCTGAACTTCCTCGTGTTGTGCCATTGCAAATAGATTTTGAAATGCGAATTCTGACGACAAGTGCGAAGACGGAGATGTAGAAGACGAGTCAGATAGAATTTCACTAGGGGTTTCTAAATCTGGACGTTGAGCAAATCTCCCTAGTTCGTCTCTATATCGATGCATTCACCCTAAGCGACTCTTTTTTTATTAATTTTGTTTTTTTTTATTTTTAATCAAAAATAAAATAATTATATAGAAACGTAAATTGTAACCATCGAGAGTGCTCCCAGGAAAGACTAATATAACTCTTGGCTCAATAAATAGTCTCCTAGACAGAGCAACGTTGCCAGGAAAGATTGGTAGGGCGAGGCCCGCTTAAGTACCAACTTTCATAGACAGAACTCCCTTAGATTATACTTTCCACGTAACTACACAATTATTCTCAAAATCAATTATTAAATTTTATTGAGTAAATTATGAAATGTAATCTAATTAATGGAAACTATTCCTAAAGTCAAAAGCCTAAATCTACCAAATTATGAAAATCCTAGATTAGGAATCTAAATTAGTCAAATAATTACCATCTTTATTATAATCTTAAAAATTAATGAAACTATAAAAGAAAAAATTAAATTAGGCAACAATTAAAATATACAAATAAGGAAACAAAATAAAATCCAAATTTACCAAAAATAAAAGATTACAAAATCAAATCACAATTAATTTTAAAACTAAAAAGGAAAATAAAATTAACAATAAAAAAAAATCCTAAAAGTGTGAGTTTTTTTTTTTAGCAACATAAAACTACGGAATAAAAAAAATGTCACGCCCCCCCCCCCCCCCCCCCCCCCCCCCCCAAACGGGGTGGGTGACGTGGAGCTCGATTAGAGATTAATAAAGCAGATCCCTAACCGGGTCCCACACTTAGTTGCATTCAAATATAAATAATCTACATAATCCAGGAGCCTCTGACGCACAGGGCTCCACCCCACAGGACATACAGTATCATACATACATGTTCACCCCACAGCCTGGTTATAATCCTCATGGTACTGAAGATCATACTCACTCACCACTTCAGTCCTCTTCCAATCCTCCAAAGCTAATGACGCCAGAGTCCCTGACGTTTTCCTACTAAGGGCATCAGCCACCACATTAGCTTTCCCAGGATGATACTGCAGGGTGAAGTCATAATCTTCCATGTACTCTACCCATCTCCTCTGTCTGAGGTTGAGATCTTTCTGAGTAAACAAGTACTTCAGACTTTTATGATCAGAGAAGACCTGAAATCTTGCTCCATAGAGATAACATCTCCATATCTTCAGAGCAAATATTACCGCTGCTAACTCCAAGTCATGCGTGGGGTAGTTCCGCTCGTGCAGTCTCAGTTGGCGAGATGCGTAAGCTACTACGTGTCCGCCTTGCATCAAGACACAACCAAGCCCAACCCCCGAGGCGTCAGAGTATACCTCGTATGGCTCCTCGGTATTAGGGATCGTCAGAATCGGTGCACTTGTCAACCTTACCTTCAATTCCTGAAAGGCATGTTCACATTCAGCATCCCACTCGAATCTGACTTCTTTCTTGGTCAACCGAGTCATCGGTACAGCGATACTTGAGAAATCCTTCACAAAACGCCGGTAATACCCCGCGAGTCCGAGAAAGCTGCGAATCTCCGCCACATTCTTCGGCCTTTCCCACTGTAGCACAGTCTCAATCTTAGAAGGATCTATAGAAATTCCCTATCCAGAAATCACATGGCCAAGGAACTTCACCTCTGTCAGCCAGAAGTCACACTTCTCCTTCTTTGCATACAACTGGTGTTCTCGAGGAGTCTGAAGAACAATTCTAAGGTGCTGCGCATGTTCTTCCCAAGTCTTCGAGTAGATCAGTATGTCGTCAATGAAGACGATCATGAACCGATCCAAATACGGCCGAAAAACACGGTTCATCAAATCCATGAATGCGGTAGGGGCATTTGTCAATCCAAACGGCATTACCAGAAACTCGAAGTGCCCGTACCGAGTTCTGAAAGCAGTCTTCGGAACGTCCTCCTCCCTGATTTTTAATTGGTGGTACCCGGGCCTCAAATCAATCTTAGAGTAGAACTGTGATCTACCCAACTGATCGAACAATTCATCGATCCTCGGCAGTGGGTACTTGTTCTTCACAGTTACCCTGCTCAATTGTCGGTAGTCAATGCACAACCGAAGAGATCCGTCATGCTTCTTCACAAATAGCACCGGTGCACCCCAAGGGGAAGTACTATTCCGAATATATCCCTTCTCTGCCAGCTCTTCAAGCTGTGCTCTTAATTCCTTCATCTCCGCCGGAGCCATCCGGTATGGAGGAATGGAGATAGGTGTCGTTCCAGGAACTAAATCAATGCAGAATTCAATTTCCCGATCTGGCGGTAAACCAGGTAGCTCATCAGGAAATACATATGGGAACTCATCCACTACAGGGATTCCCACACCATCTCCGATCACTTCAGATTCACCTTCTATGGCAAGAAGGGAAAAGAAACATGCTAGATTCTGTTGGGAATAGTGTCCTGAAAGCATGAGATGTAAAAGGATATTTATTATTTATTTAATAAAATAGTTTATTCATCATTTTATGTGCATATATTTATGAATATTTTATGAATATCAAATAAAATTCCTTGATTATTTATGTAACCTTAAACATTGTATATAAGTGTTATATACAAGAGGATAATGTTTAAGGATAATAATTAAAAGTAACTGTTCATAATGAATTTAATTAAAGTTTAGAATCTTTAATTAAAACATTATTAATACATGTCATTCCCATTTAGAATGAGTGTCTTTCGCATAATGAGATTATGTGGAACATGGACTCAAACACAATATGAATTTCTAATAATTTCCGTAAAGCATAGAAATTCTAATTGAGTCTACTGATGGTCATATATAGAATGATCTTAATCCTGAGTTCTTAACAAACTCCTATTTATGGATTTATGTCTTTTGATTTACTCGGTACGGATTCCGAAACCCTGAATCCTATTCCTTGTATTTTGGAGACATAATGAAATAGGTAGCTGGGAATGTTATTATACGAGATGGAATCCATTCCTTCTTGAGAAAGAAGCAGATAAATAATTCTCTTGAGTGTTGATTCGGTACTTGGATTAGTAAAAGCGCTCTGGTTCATGAATGTGTTTTATGAATCACTATCCATTAGAGAATCAATGGTACTGAAGGATAAAGATGTAATTAGAGAGGTTAACGGATTCTACCTTACTCTAATTATGAATTATTTATGGAGGATCGATCTATATGCAATGACTATATCAAATGGACACTTCACAGTTTAGAAGTAATTAATGTCTATAATTCCGAGAGTGCAATTCCAAGTTTATAGTGGAGTAACTATTGGAATTAATAGAATTAATTAATTAATTAAAGTGTTTAATTAATTATTAATTTTATTGGAGCTCAGAATTATAGGTCCATTAGTCCCCGCATCGTCCTTGTAATTCTACCAGACACAAAGGGCAAAATGGGAATTTTAGAATTACGGAATTCTAAAATTAAATACTCGAAGAATAATTAATTGAGAATTAATTATTATTTAAATAATGAGATTATTTAAATTTGAATTTGAACATATCTAGATTTATCCATTTAAACTTAATTGATAAGTTGTTTAATTTAGAATTCAAATTAATTTAAGTTTGACTTAAATTCGAATTTGAATCTGAATTAAAATTGAACTACTGGATAATGGATAAAATATCTTCCTTCCTTATCTTATTTAGGTGCCACACACAAAGGGATAAAATCCTAGGGTGGCCGGCCATCAAAGAGATAAGGGGAAGGGATTTTTTGTTCCAAATTCAAAATTGGAGATAAGGATATGATCCTATTTTGAAGTTTGACTTCTACTCTTTAAATATGAGATAGATAGAAAATTGTAACAACAATTTTTTGACATATTTTCAGCCCTAAAGAAGGTGTGGCCGAAATTTCTCATATAGGGAAAAAGAGTGAAAAATATTTTTCTCCAAAAATTCCACATCGTGCATGCGTTGGTGTTTGTGGAAATTCGAGTGTTTAAGAAACCGTTTTGTCTCACGTGTACCCACACACACGTCTACGTGGAATCAAGGAATTGACGTGGAAGACTTTGGTGTTCTAAACACAAAGCTTGAAGCTAGGACTGTTCATGGTCAAAGAAATTCATGTTTGAAGCCTTCAAAGAAGCCCAGAAAAAGTGCCCGGAAATTTTCAGAAACGCGGCCCAGGGGTGTCCCGGACGCGGCCCAGGCGCGGCCAGGACGCGGCCCAGGCGCGGCCAGGACGCGGCCCAGGAAATCATGAGATGTTTTTTCAAACAAAATACATATTTGCAAAATAATGAGTGGGAGAGGGTTGTATGACAATACGACCCACTGGTCTCCATCATTAGTTCAACACCGTGAGATTCGAGAGGGGCTTCACGGCGGCACCGATTCCGCACTCCCTACGGAAAGTGTTCTTTCGGATCAATAACAAGGTTGACTTCCTAGCGATAGGATTCAAGGATGTATTTCCGGTTTGACCTACCCTACGGCGGCACTCCGGAGTTAAGTCTGTAGAATCTGAAATGATGGGTTACACTCATGAAGATATAATCAAATTGTTGATTATATTTTTTACCAAAATTAACGGTAGTTGATAAATATGAAAATATGAGATATTTTGATTATATTTAGTAATTGAGAAGGTCTCGGTTCAATTTGCGATATTTTGACCTACCCTACGGTGGCACTATATTCGTGGTAAATTGAATTATCGTTGGCACCCAAAATTAAAACATGATTTTTGTATTTTCATGTGCATCATGCATCATATTTAATTGTGCCAAAATTAACATGCCTTGATATTCATGCACATAAATTGATTAGATGAATATTCTATTTATTTCCAGCAATATGTCGAATCCCATTATCACACTACTAGCGACTGAAAAATTAGACGGTGATAATTATGCTAAGTGGAAAAGTAACATGAACATACTATTGGTCTGCGAAGACTATAAGTTTGTCCTAGCGGAGGAATGTCATCCTGAACCCGCGGCAACTGCATCCAAAACCGCGAGGGAGCCTTTTGATCGCTGGATCAAGGCCAACAATAAAGCAAAGTGCTTTATGCTGGCCAGCCTGAGCGATGTGCTTCGCAAGAAGCATGAGGAGATGGAGACTGCTTATGAGATAATGGAGTCTCTAGAAGCCATGTTCGGCGCTCCTTCTGAAAAGGCTCGTTTGGATGCCGTAAGGGCTTTCATGAATGACAAGATGAAGAAAGGTTCTTCAGTCAAGGCACATGTTCTGAACATGATTGATCACCTCCACGATGCGAGCTCAGTGGTGCCAAAATCGATGAAGCCACCCAAGTTGGCATCATCTTGGAAAGCCTGTCCTCTGACTTTCATGAGTTCGTAAACAACTTTGTTATGAACAAGAAAAAGTGTAATCTCACTGAACTCATGAATGACCTGCAAAACTTCGAATCCACCAACAAAAGAAGGGGAGGAGAAGCAAATGTTGTAGTTGCAGGAAGTTCTGGTAAAAATAAAAGGAAAAACCAGAACCAGGGAAGAGGAAAGAAGGGAAAGAACAAGAGACCCAAGAAACCAAAGGGCCCCATCCAGAAACCCAAAGGAAAGTGTTTCCACTGTAATGGCGAAGGGCACTGGAAGAGAAACTGTCACAAGTATCTCGAGGAGCTGAAAAAGAAAAAGGAACAAGGTAAATCAGATTTACTAGTCCTTGAAACATGTTGAGTAGAGGGTGATACCTCAGCCTGGATAATTGATTCAGGAGCGACTAATCATGTTTGTTTCTCTTTGCAGAGTCTTAGTTCTTACACCGAGCGAGCCGATGGGGACTACACGATGAAAGTAGGCAATGGCGCAAGAGTTTCGGCAAAAGCAGTGGGAGAAGTTAGACTTCGTTTTAGGGAAAATAAATTTTTAGTTTTGAACAATGTTTATTTTATTCCAGACATTCGTAGAAATTTGATTTCTGTGGCTAAATTATTTGAACAATTATTTAAAGTTTATTTTGATAATGAATTTGTTCATAATTCTCGAAATGGTTTAAATATTTGTTCTGGACGTCTGGATGATGGTTTATATTGTATAAAACCAATACCTAACTCACTGCTTAATACTGAAATGTTCAGAGTTGCCGAACCTAAGAATAAAAAGCAAAAGATTTCTCACGAAAATAACACATATCTGTGGCACCTTAGACTTTGTCACATTAACCTAAATAGGATTGAAAGACTGGTAAAGGATGGTCCTTTGCGTGAGCTAAAAGTTGGCGAGCTTCCAGTCTGTGAATCTTGTTTGGAAGGTAAGATGACCAAGATACCTTTTACAGCAAAAGGAGTAAGAGCTACAGAACCCCTACAGCTGATACATTCAGATGTATGTGGACCGTTAAACGTCCAAGCTAGAGGAGGTTACGAATATTACGTCACTTTTATTGACGACTATTCGAGATATGGTTATGTTTACCTGATGCAACGGAAATCTGAAACTTTTGGAAAGTTTAGAGAATTCCGAGCAGAAGTTGAAAAACAATTAGGTAAACCACTCAAGACACTTCGATCAGATCGAGGGGGTGAATACCTGGACCAAGAGTTCCGGGATTTCTTGATTGAAGAAGGTGTGGTATCCCAATTGACTGTACCCGGTACACCACAGCAGAATGGTGTGGCCGAAAGGAGAAATCGGACTTTGCTCGACATGATAAGATCAATGTTGAGTTATTCTTCACAGCCTACTTCTTTTTGGGGTTATGCCCTAAAAACCGCTATGTATATTCTGAATCTAGTTCCATCTAAATCTATACCTAAGACACCCCTAGAGTTGTGGAATGGTCAAAAACCTAGTTTGAGACACATTCGCATATGGGGGAGTCCAGCACACGTGCTGAGGCAAAAGACCGGGAAGTTGGAACCTAGGTCAGAAGTATGCATCTTTGTGGGATACCCACAGGGACAAGAGGAGGACTGTTTTATAGTCAAGCAGATCAAAAGGTGTTTGTATCGACAAATGCCACATTTCTGGAGCATGACTATATGATAGATTTCAAGCCCAGAAGTAAGATAGTATTAGAAGAGTTACTTTCCGATGAGATCGTACCACAATCGACAAGAGTTGTCGAACCACTCAGAGAAAAGACCACAGTTCCTAATCAGACTCCAGCGGCACCTCGTCGTAGTGGGAGGGTAAGCACGTTACTCGACCGTTATACCGGGGAAGCCCAAATCGTCACTGCTGATGACGGTAAGGAGGATCCATCGACCTTTAAGGATGCGATGGATGATTCTGATAAGGAAGAATGGCACGCAGCTATGAAACTCGAGATGGAGTCTATGCACTCTAACTCAGTCTGGCAACTTGTAGATCTACCCGAAGGGGTAAAACCCATTGGATGCAAGTGGATCTTCAAGAGAAAGAGAGGAGCGGATGGAAAAGTAGAGACTTTTAAAGCAAGGCTAGTGGCTAAGGGTTATACCCAAAATGAGGGAGTTGACTATGAGGAAACTTTCTCGCCGGTAGCCATGCTTAAGTCCATCCGGATACTCCTGGCCATTGCAGCATATTTTGACTATGAGATATGGCAGATGGACGTCAAGACAGCTTTTCTGAATGGCTATCTTGATGAAACCATCTATATGGATCAGCCATAGGGTTACATAGTGGAAGGCCAACAACAGAAAGTCTGCAAACTGCAAAGGTCCATTTATGGACTGAAGCAGGCTTCTAGATCATGGAACATCAGGTTTGATGAGGCTGTAAAGTCTTATGGATTTGATCAAAACATTGATGAACCATGCGTCTACAAGTATAAGAACGAAGAGAAAGTGGTCTTCTTAATTCTTTACGTCGATGACATCCTACTCATAGGGAATGATGTGGGAATGATGACAGATGTAAAGGAGTGGTTAGCCAGCCAATTCCAAATGAAAGATTTAGGAGAGGCAAGCTATGTCCTTGGGATCAAGATTATTCGAGATCGCAAGAAAAAGCTTTTGGCGTTATCACAAGCATCTTATATAGACAAAGTGTTGTCTAGGTATTCGATGCAAAACTCCAAGAAAGGGAATTTGCCTTCTAGGCATGGTATTCATCTTTCTAAGGCGCAATGTCCAAAGACCCCGCAGCAGGAAGAAGATATGAGAAGGTATCCCTACGCTTCGGCCGTGGGAAGCC
>JACAGA010000002.1:22646436-22737754 GCA_029231665.1 Morus indica
CTTCTTGCGAAGCACATCACTCATACTAGCCAGCATAAAGCACTTTGCTTTATTGTTGGCCTTGATCCAGCGATCAAAAGGCTCCCTTGCGGTTTTGGATGCATTAGCCGCGGGTTCAGGAGGACATTCCTCCACTAGGACAAACTTATAGTCTTCGCAGACCAATAGTATGTTCATGTTACTTTTCCACTTAGCATAATTATCACGTCTAATTTTTCAGTCGCTAGTAGTGTGATAATGGGATTCGACATATTGCTGGAAATAAATAGAATATTCATCTAATCAATTTATGTGCATGAATATCAAGGCATGTTAATTTAGGCACAATTAAATATGATGCATGATGCACATGAAAAATACATAAATCATGTTTTAATTTTTGGTGCCAACGATAATTCAATTTACCACGAATATAGTGCCGCCGTAGGGTAGGTCAAAATATCGCAAATTGAACCGAGACCTTCTCAATTAATAAATATAATCAAAATATCTCATATTTTCATATTTACTAACTACCGCTAATTTTGGTCAAAAATATAATCAACCATTTGATTATATCTCCATGAGTGTAACCCATCATTTCAGATTCTACAGACTTAACTCCGGAGTGCCGCCGTAGGGTAGGTCAAACCGGAAATACATCCTTGAATCCTATCTCTAGGAAGTCAACCTTGTTATTGATCCGAAAGAACACTTTCCGTAGGGAGTGCGGAATCGGTGCCGCCGCGAAGCCCCTTTCGAATCTCACGGTGTTGAACTAATGATGGAGACCAGTGGGTCGTATTGTCATACAACCCTCTCCCCCTCATTATTTTGCAAATATGTATTTTGTTTGAAAAACATCTCATGATTTTCAAATTGAAAAATAAACAATTTATTTTTCGGATATGTGAAATTCCAAAATTTAACTCTTAAATTTAATTTCACATGTAACATTATTTTGCAAATCAATTTTGCAACTTAAATCAATTTAATCATATTAAATCAATTTTCAGCGCATGGTTGCATAACCCCAGAATGAGGTAGGCAGTGATGAATAACTTAACATTGATCTCATCATGTCAAGCAAAGTCCGATTTCTCCTTTCGGCCACACCATTTTGCTGTGGTGTACCGGGTGCAGTCAATTGGGATACCACACCTTCTTCAATCAAGAAATCTCGGAACTCTTGGTCCAGGTATTCACCCCCTCGATCTGATCGAAGTGTCTTGATTGGTTTACCTAATTGTTTTTCAACTTCTGCTCGGAATTCTCTAAACTTTCCAAAAGTTTCGGATTTCTGTTGCATCAGGTAAACATAACCATATCTCGAATAGTCGTCAATAAAAGTGACATAATATTCGTAACCTCCTCTAGCTTGGACGTTTAACGGTCCACATACATCCGAATGTATCAACGGAAGGGGTTCCGTAGCTCTTTCTCCTTTTGCTGTAAAAGGTCTCTTGGTCATTTTACCTTCCAAACAAGATTCACAGACTGGAAGCTCGCCAACTTTTAGCTCACGCAAAGGACCATCCTTTACCAGTCTTTCAATACTATTTAGGTTAATATGACCAAGCCTAAGATGCCACAGATATGTATTGTTATCGTGAGAAATCTTTTGCTTTTTATTCTTAGGTTCGGCAACTCTGAACATTTCAGTCTTAAGCAGTGAGTTAGGTATTGGTTTTATACAATATAAACCATCATCCAGACTTCCAGAACAAATATTTGAACCATTTCGAGAAATATGAACAAATTCATTATCAAAATAAACTTTAAATAATTGTTCAAATAACTTAGCCACAGAAATCAAATTTCTACGAATGTCTGGAATAAAATAAACATTGTTCAAAACTAAAAATTTATTTTCCCTAAAACGAAATCTAACTTCTCCCACTGCTTTTGCCGAAACTCTTGCGCCATTGCCTACTTTCATCGTGTAGTCCCCATCGGCTAACTCAGTGTAAGAACTAAGACTCTGCAAAGAGAAACAAACATGATTAGTTGCTCCTGAATCAATTATCCAGGCTGAGGTATCACCCTCTACTAAACATGTTTCAAGGACTAGTAAATCTGATTTACCTTGTTCCTTTTTCTTTTCCAGCTCCTCGAGATACTTGTGACAGTTTCTCTTCCAGTGCCCTTCGCCATTGCAGTGGAAACACTTTCCTTTGGGTTTCTGGATGGGGCCCTTTGCTTTCTTGGGTCTCTTGTTCTTTTCCTTCTTTCCTCTTCCCTGGTTCTGGTTTTTCCTTTTGTTTTTACCAGAACTTCCTGCAACTACAACATTTGCTTCTCCTCCCCTTCTTTTGTTGGTGGATTCGAAGTTTTGCAGGTCATTCATGAGTTCAGTGAGGTTGCACTTCTTTTTGTTCATAACAAAATTGTTCACGAACTCATGAAAGTCAGGGGACAGGCTTTCCAGGATGATGCCAACTTGGGTGGCTTCATCGATTTTGGCACCATTGAGCTCCGCATCGTGTAGGTGATCAATCATGTTCAGAACATGTGCCTTGACTGAAGAACCTTTCTTCATCTTGTCGTTCATGAAAGCCCTTACGGCATCCAAACGAGCCTTTTCAGAAGGAGCGCCGAACATGGCTTCTAGAGACTCCATTATCTCATAAGCAGTCTCCATCTCCTCATGCTTCTTGCGAAGCACATGGCTCATGCTGGCCAGCATAAAGCACTTTGCTTTATTGTTGGCCTTGATCCAGCGATCAAAAGGCTCCCTTGCGGTTTTGGATGCAGTTGCCGCGGGTTAAGGAGGACATTCCTCCACTAGGACAAACTTATAGTCTTCGCAGACCAATAGTATGTTCATGTTACTTTTCCACTTAGCATAATTATCACCGTCTAATTTTTCAGTCGCTAGTAGTGTGATAATGGGATTCGACATATTGCTAGAAATAAATAGAATATTCATCTAATTAATTTATGTGCATGAACATCAAGGCATGTTAATTTAGGCACAATTAAATATGATGCATGATGCACATGAAAATACATAAATCAAGTTTTAATTTTAGGTGCCAACGATAATCCAATTTTCCACATATAAAGTGTACCTTTGGGTAGTCAAGTTATATGCCAATTAGACCGAGACTCTTCTCAGTTAATAAATATAGTCAAAATATCTCATATTGTCATATTTATTAACTACCGTTATTTTCAGTCAAAATATAACCAACAGATTTGATTATATTTTATGAGTGTAACCCACCGTTTCAGATCCCATAGACTTAACTCCGGATTGCTACCTTTGGGTAGTCAATTCGGAAATACATCTTGAAATCTTATCTCTAGGAAGCCAACCTTGTTATTGATCCGGCAAGGACACTCTCCTTTAGGAGGGCGATTCAATGTCGCCGCAAAGCCCCTTTCCGGATCTCACGGTGTTGCGCTAACGGCGGAGACTAGTGGGTCGTATTGTCATACAACCCTCTCCCACTCATTATTTTGCAAACATGTATTTTGTTTGAAAAACATCTCATGATTTTCAAATCGAAAAATAAACAATTTATTTTTCGGATATGTGAAAATAAAAAATTTAACTTTTAAATTCAATTTCACATGTAACATTATTTTGCAAATCAATTTTGCAACTTAAATCAATTTAATCATATTAAATCAATTTTCAGCGCATGGTTCTTATTTTATTTTATTTTTCTAAAACCCTTTTATAATAAATAAAATAAATAATAACAATTGCGCGTGTATGCATGGCATGTTATAAAAACATATGAGTAGGCACATTATATCTACATGGCATGTTATATGCAAGGACATATATAATATATAATTATCAACATAAAATATAAATATATGCAATCAACTATTGAGATGGATTTGACCGGGTCCCATGGAAAAATAAATTACAACTCAATCGAATCGAATAAATAAATAATTACAATAATTATATTCTTCCGTTACATCAACGGGACTTCGATTCTTGAATTTTTCATTCTTCGGCTTCATTCTTTGTCTCCGGGTTGGATTTCACCTTCCTTGGGATCCGGAACTTTTCCGGGCCCGTCGGCACGCTTCACGAGGGTTTCGGAAACCTTCGGGCCCGTTCGGGATCAAATCCCGAACTTGGGCCGCCAGGCGTGCTGGGCCGCAGCCTAGGCCGCGGCCTGGCCACGCGCTGGGGCGCGGCCTGGACACGCCTGGGGCGCGGCCTGGACGCGCCTGGGCCGCGTCCTGGCCGCGCCTGGGCCGCGTCCGGGACGCGCCTGGGCCGCGTCCTGGCCGCGCCTGGGCCGCGTCCGGGACGCGCCTGGGCCGCGTCCGAGACGCGCCTGGGCCGCGATTTCCAGAATTTTTCTGGGCAGTTTCTGGGCTTCTTTGAAGGCTTCAAATATGATCTTCATGGCCTCCTTCTTGATTCAAAATCATAAACCCTAATTCTACCCAAATCCTAGAATTACAATAATTCTAATCCCGAATTAAATTACAAATAATTTATTAACGAATGAATATAACCGATCCATGGAACCATATAATTAACGACCAAATCCATCATCCATACATTCATCATCATGAATAAAATAAACATCCATAAATGCAAGTGCCTACTCATCACATACATACATATTCAATTATCAAATAATCGAAGCATAAATTAATATCGTCTATAGACCGCTCTGATACCAATTGTTGGTTGCCGAATCGAATTCGGCGGCGAAAACGCAGCGGAAAAGCGGATCGTGTATCACAAAAATTTCATAAAACTTTTGAGCTACTCTATAGATTATATTAATTTATGCACCAATAAATTAATCTCATTAATTTATAAGATTCAAGGATCAACCGAAAAAATACCTTGTAGCCGACTCGGATGATATCTCGAATTTCTTTGACCACGAACAGTCCTAGCTTCAAGCTTTGTGTTTAGAACACCAAAGTCTTTCCACGTCAATTCCTTGATTCCACGTAGACGTGTGTGTGGGCACACGTGAGACAAAACGGTTTCTAAAACACTCGAATTTCCACAAACACCAACGCATGCACGATGTGGAATTTTTGGAGAGAAAAATTTTCACTCTCTTTTTTTGCTATATGAGAATTCCGGCCACACTAGGAAACTAGGGCTGAAAAGTGTTTCTAGGGTTTTATCCCTTTGTGTGTGGCACCTAAATAAGATAAGGAAGGAAGATATTTTATCCATTATCCAGTAGTTCAATTTTAATTCAGATTCAAATTCGAATTTAAGTCAAACTTAAATTAATTTGAATTCTAAATTGAACAACTTATCAAATAAGTTTAAATGGATAAATCTAGATATGTTCAAATTCAAATTTAAATAATCTCATTATTTAAATAATAATTAATTCTCAATTAATTATTCTTCGAGTATTTAATTTTAGAATTCCGTAATTCTAAAATTCCCATTTTGCCCTTTGTGTCTGGTAGAATTACAAGGACGACGCGGGGACTAATGGACCTATAATTCTGAGCTCCAATAAAATTAATAATTAATTAAACACTTTAATTAATTAATTAATTCTATTAATTCCAATAGTTACTCCACTATAAACTTGGAATTGCACTCTCGGAATTATAGACATTAATTACTTCTAAACTGTGAAGTGTCCATTTGATATAGTCATTGCATATAGATCGATCCTCCATAAATAATTCATAATTAGAGTCAGGTAGAATCCGTTAACCTCTCTAATTACATCTTTATCCTTGAGTACCATTGATTCTCTAATGGATAGTGATTCATAAAACACATTCATGAACCAGAGCGCTCTTACTAATCCAAGTACCGAATCAACACTCAAGAGAATTATTTATCTGCTTCTTTCTCAAGAAGGAATGGATTCCATCTCGTATAATAACATTCCCAGCTACCTATTTCATTATGTCTCCAAAATACAAGGAATAGGATTCAGGGTCTCGGAATCCGTACCGAGTAAATCAAAAGACATAAATCCATAAATAGGAGTTTGTTAAGAACTCAGGATTAAGATCATTCTATATATGACCATCGGTAGACTCAATTAGAATTTCTATGCTTAACGGAAATTATTAGAAATTCATATTGTGTCTGCGTCCATGTTCCACATAATCTCATTATGCGAAATACACTCATTCAATATCTCGCCATATTAACAGTGCGGATAACACCGTTCCATTCTAAATGGGAATGACATGTATTAATAATGTTTTAATTAAAGATTCCGAACTTTAATTAAATTCATTATGAACAGTTACTTTTGATTATTATCCTTAAACATTATCCTCTTGTATATAACACTTATATACCATGTTTAAGGTTACATAAATAATCAAGGAATTTTATTTGATATTCATAAAATATTCATAAATATATGCACATAAAATGATGAATAAACTATTTTATTAAATAAATAATAAATATCCTTTTACATCTCATGCTTTCAGGACACTATTCCCAACAATATATTGATCGGAGGGGATCCGTGTTCCAAATTAAATTTTGCATGATCTCCCCTAGGAGACTTACAAAATTTTGAGTTGGGAATTAGCGTTGTGAGGTTGTGATTTTTCTAGGTTTTGACACACAAACATATTTGTTGCATTATAACATGTATATATGTTTGATTACTAAATGGTTATGCAAGTTTGCTTATACTAGATATATCAATGTTTTTTGTAGATCAAAATGTCTTCTAGCGCATTATCATCGATACTTAATAAACACAACTTAACTGGCGAGAATTTTACCGATTGGAAAAGGAACCTAAAGATCGTCCTAACCTTTGAGAAACTGAATTTTGTACTGAACACACCTTGTCCTCCGGAGCCACCTGTTGATGCTCCTAATAAGGTTTTCATAGCATATCAACGCTGAAAGGACTCTGACGATATGGCTCGCTGTTATATGATGGCGAGCATGTCCACTGTGCTACAAGCACAACATGAAGATTACATAACTGCTTGATAGATTATGGATAATCTTGAGGACATGTTAGGTGGCCAAGCCACTGAAAAATGTCGGGAAGCCCTAAGCAACCTCATTAACTGCAGACAGAAGGCTGAGTTTTCCATAAAGGAACATATGCTGAACGTGATGGGCTATTTGGCTGAAGTTCAGACCAATGGGGCTGACATCGATGCTGAGTCTCAATTGACCATGATCTTTGAAACTTTGTCGAATGAATATATTCCGTTTAGGGCAACGTTCAATTTGAGCGCTAGACAGAATATAACCCTACAGAGTTGATGCAAGAACTCCAAAAGTTTGAGCGAATGATCAAGGGGTCGACTATTGTGGAGGCCAACTTTGCTGAGGCATCTTTTTCCAAACCCTCTTCAGGGAATGGAAAGAAGAAGCAAGTAGCTAAGAAGGAGAGTTCTTCAGTTCCGCCAAACACGGGAAAGAACAAGAAGAAGACCCGAACAAGCTTAAGTGCTTTCATTGCGGGACAGTGGGGCACATGAAGAAGAATTGCAAAGACTACCTAGCCACTAAAGGCAAAGGAGGTGAGTGTGATCTTTTGATTGTGGAAGCATGTCTAGTTGAGAAATCCAGTGACAACTGGGTCATAGATTCTGGAGCAACTAATCATGTATGTGTTTCTCTGCAGGGGTTCAAGCAAATGAGAAGTCTTCTAAATGAAAGCTTCACGTTGAGGATGGGCGATGGAACACTTATGTTGGCTGAAGCAGTGGGAGACGTCCATCTTTATTTTGATAGTTATTGGAGTTTATTTTTACGAGACTGTTTTTATGTTCCTCAATTTAAGAGGAATCTTATTTCTGTTGCTTGTTTATTTAAAGATTCTTATTCAGTTTCTTTTAATAATAAAGTTGTGATTCGTAAAAACAAGTCTTTTATCTGTGACAGATGGATGCAAAATAATCTATATTTTATCGAACCTAAGATGGACTCACTGCTAAACACTGAAGTTGTTAATAACTCTAAAAGGATTAAAACTTCTCACTCTAATGAGAGATATCTTTGGCATTTGCGACTTGGTCACATTAGCCTTAACAGGATACAGAGGTTGGTAAAGGATGGACCTTTAAGTTCTTTAAAGGTTGAGTCCTTACCCCAATGTGAATCTTGTTTGGAGGGCAAAATGACCAAAAGACCATTTGGGTCTAAAGGCAATAGGGCTGAAGATATTCTTGAACTTGTGCATAGTGATGTTTGTGGTCCCATGAACATCAAGGCAAGAGGAGGGTATGAGTATTATGTCACTTTTATTGACGATTACTCAAGATATGGTTATGTGTACCTATTACGTCACAAAAGCGAAACTTTTGATAAATTCAGGGAGTTTCAGGCTGAACTGGAAAAGCAACTGGGTAAACCCATAAAGGCACTTCGATCCGATCGAGGTGGAGAATACCTCTCTGATGAGTTCACCGGATACTTATTAGAGAATGAGATTCTATCCCATTTAACTGTACCTGGCACTCCACAGCAGAATGGTGTAGCTGAGAGAAGAAATAGAACCTTGTTGGACATGGTACGGTCCATGATGAGTTATTCGACATTGCCTATATCTTTCTGGGGATATGCTTTACAAATTGCATGTTATCTTTTGAACAACGTGTCAACAAAGTCGGTTCCTAAAACTCCTCACGAGTTGTGGACGGGCAGGAAGACATCCTTGAACCATATTCGCATATGGGGATGTCCTGCACATGTCCTTGACAAGGAAGCGAATAAGTTGGAAGCACGTTCAGAAGTGTGCAACGAATGCAACACTCCTTGAGGAAAGTTACATGAACGACTTTAATCCTCGTAGCAAAATGTTGCTTGAGGAAATGCCGAGTGACTTGGTCATACCAATTGTTCCTTTGGAAACCGATCCAATCAGAGTAGAAGAGGAAACCCAATAACAACCTAAGGGGCTTCGGCGTAGTGGGAGGATCAGACATGAACCTGAGAGATTCATGGCTAATGGGGAAACCTTTTTGGCAGAATCTCTGGAACATGATAGAGATCCTTATACTTACAAAGAAGCTATGGAGGATGTTGATGCAAACCTCTGGACATAAGCCATGAAAGTTGAGATGAAATATATGGATTTTAATCTAGTCTGGGAACTTGTAGATCTTCCCGATGGGATTAAGCCCATTTGGTGTAAATGCGTCTATAAGAGAAAGAGAAATGCAGAAGGAAAGGTCGAAACCTATAAGGCTAGACTGGTAGCTAAGGGATACACGCAAAAGGAGGGAATCGACTACGAGGAAACCTTTTCGCCTGTAGCCATGCTTAAGTCCATCCGCATTCTCTTATCCATTGCGGCTGCTTTCGACTATGAGATCTGGCAAATGGATGTCAAGACGGCGTTCTTGAACGGCCATCTTGAGGAAAGTATCTATGTGGTACAACCAGAAGGCTTTGAGGGTAAGGGTCAAAAGGGAAAAGTTTGCAAGTTGCTGAAATCCATTTATGGATTAAAGCAAGCTTCCCGTTCTTGGAACAAAAGATTTGACCAAGTGGTCAAGACTTTTGGATTCCAAAAGAATATGGATGAAGCTTGTGCTTATAAGCATATTCTATTGTGAATAGTGTCCTGAAAGCATGAGATGTAAAAGGATATTTAATATTTATTTAAGAAAATAGTTTATTCATCATTTTATGTGCATATATTTATGAATATTTTATGAATATCAAATAAAATTCCTTGATTATTTATGTAACCTTAAACATGGTATATAAGTGTTATATACAATAGGATAATGTTTAAGGATAATAATCAAAAGTAATTGTTCATAATGAATTTAATTAAAGTTCAGAATCTTTAATTAAAACATTATTAATACATGTCATTCCCATTTAGAATGGAACGGTGTTATCCGCACTGTTAATATGGCGAGATATTTAATGAGTGTATTTCGCATAATGAGATTACGTGGAACATGGACGCAGACACAATATGAATTTCTAATAATTTCTGTTAAGCATAGAAATTCTAATTGAGTCTACCGATGGTCATATATAGAATGATCTTAATCCTGAGTTCTTAACAAACTCCTATTTATGGATTTATGTCTTTTGATTTACTCGGTACGGATTCTGAAACCCTGAATCCTATTCCTTGTATTTTGGAGACATAATGAAATAGGTAGCTGGGAATGTTATTATACGAGATGGAATCCATTCCTTCTTGAGAAAGAAGCAGATAAATAATTCTCTTGAGTGTTGATTCGGTACTTGGATTAGTAAGAGCGCTCTGGTTCATAAATGTGTTTTATGAATCACTATCCATTAGAGAATCAATGGTACTCAAGGATAAAGATGTAATTAAAGAGGTTAACGGATTCTACTTGACTCTAATTATGAATTATTTATGGAGGATTGATCTATATGCAATGACTATATCAAATGGACACTTCACAGTTTAGAAGTAATTAATGTCTATAATTCCGAGAGTCCAATTCCAAGTTTATGGTGGAGTAACTATTGGAATTAATAGAATTAATTAATTAATTAAAGTGTTTAATTAATTATTAATTTTATTGGAGTTCAGAATTATAGGTCCATTAGTCCCCGCGTCGTCCTTGTAATTCTACCAGACACAAAGGGCAAAATGGGAATTTTAGAATTACGGAATTCTAAAATTAAATACTCGAAGAATAATTAATTGAGAATTAATTATTATTTAAATAATGAGATTATTTAAATTTGAATTTGAACATATCTAGATTTATCCATTTAAACTTATTTGATAAGTTGTTTAATTTAGAATTCAAATTAATTTAAGTTTGACTTAAATTCGAATTTGAATCTGAATTAAAATTGGACTACTGGATAAAGGATAAAATCTCTTCCTTCCCTATCTGATTTAGGCGCCACACACACAGGGATAAATCCCTAGGGTGGCCGGCCATCAAAGAGATAAGGGGATGGGATTTTTTGTTCAAAATTCAAAATTGGAGATAAGGATTTGATTCTATTTTGAAGTTTGACTTCTACTCTTTAAATATGAGATAGATAGAACATTGTAAGAACAATTTTCGAAACATATTTTCAGTCCTAAAAAGAGGTGTGGCCAAAATTCTCATAGAGGAAAAATAGAGAGCAAAATTCTTCTCCAATAATTCCACATCGTGCATGCGTTGGTGTTTGTGGAAATTCGAGTGTTTCATAAACCTGTTTTGTCTCACGTGTGCCCACACACACCTCTGCGTGAAATCAAGGAATTGACGTGGAAGACTTTGGTGTTCTAAACACAAAGCTTGAAGCTAGGACTGTTCGTGGTCAAAGAAATTCAAGATATCATCCGAGTCGGCTACAAGGTATTTTTCCGGTTGATCCTTGAATGTTATAAATTAATGAGATTAATTTATTCGTGCATAAATTAATATAATCTATAGAGTATCTCAAAAGTTTTATGAAAATTTTTGTTATACACGATCTGCCTTTCCGCTGCGTTTCCGCCGCCGAATTCGATTCGGCCACCTACAATTGGTATCAGAGCGGTCTATAGACGATATTAATTTATGTTTCGATTATTTGATAATCATAATTTATATTAAATATGTGATATTTAATTATGTATGTATGTGATGAGTAGGCACTTGCATTTATGGATGTTTATTTTTATTCATGATGATGAATGTATGGATGATGGATTTGGTCGTTAATTATATGGTTCCATGGATCGGTTATATTCATTCGTTAATAAATTATTTGTAATTTAATTCGGGATTAGAATTATTGTAATTCTAGGATTTGGGTAGAATTAGGGTTTTTGATTTTGAATCAAGAAGGAGGCCTTGAAGATCATGTTTGAAGCCTTCGAAGAAGCCCAGAAAACTGCCCAGAAAATTCCAGAAAATGAGGCCCAGACACGCCTAGGACGCGGCCCAGCACGCGGCCAGGCCATGGCCCAGCGCGGCTGGCGGCCCAAGTTCGGGATTTGATCCCGAACGGGCCCGAAGGTTTCTGAAACCCTAGTAAAGCGTGCCTACGGGCCCAAAAAATTTCCGGATCGCAAGGAAGGTGAAATCCAACCCGGAGACAAAGAATGAAGCCAAAGAATAAAGAATTCAAGAATCGAAGACCCGTTGATGTAACGGAAGAACATAATTATTGTAATTATTTATTTATTCGATTCGATTGAGTTGTAATTTATTTTTCCATGGGACCCGGTCAAATCCATCTCTATAGTTGATTGCATATATTTATATTTTATGTTGATAATTATATATTATATATGTCCATGCATATAACATGCCATATAGATATAATGTGCCTACTCATATGTTTTTCTAACATGCCATGCATACACGCGCATTCGTTATTGTTTATTTTATTTATTATAAAAGTGTTTTAGAAAAATAAAATAAAATAAGAACCATGCGCTGTAAATCGATTTAATATGATTAAATTGATTTAAGTTGCAAAATTGATTTGCAAAATAATGTTACATGTGAAATTGAATTTAAAAGATAAATTTTTGAATTTCACATATCCGAAAAATAAATTGTTTATTTTTCGATTTGAAAATCATGAGATGTTTTTCAAAACAAAATACATGTTTGCAAAATAATGAGTGGGAGAGGGTTGTATGACAATACGACCCATCCCACTAGTCTCCGCCGTTAGCGCAACACCGTGAGATCCGGAAAGGGGCTTGGCGGCGACATTGAATCGCCCTCCTAAAGGAGAGTGTCCTTGCCGGATCAATAACAAGGTTGGCTTCCTAGAGATAAGATTTCAGGATGTATTTCCGAATTGACTACCCAAAGGTAGCAATCCAGAGTTAAGTCAATGGGATCTGAAATGGTGGGTTACACTCATGAAATATAATCAAATTTGTTGGTTATATTTTGACTCAAAATAACGGTAGTTAATAAATATGAAAATATGAGATATTTTGACTATATATATTAACTGAGAAGAGTCTCGATCTAATTGGCATATAACTTGACTACCCAAAGGTACACTTTATATGTGGAAAATTAGATTATCGTTGGCACCTAAAATTAAAACATGATTTATGTATTTTTCATGTGCATCATGCATCATATTTAATTGTGCCTAAATTAACATGCCTTGATATTCATGCACATAAATTGATTAGATGAATATTCTATTTATTTCCAGCAATATGTCGAATCCCATAAACACACTACTAGCGACTGAAAAATTAGACGGTGATAATTATGCTAAGTGGAAAAGTAACATGAACATACTATTGGTCTGCGAAGACTATAAGTTTGTCCTAGCGGAGGAATGTCCTCCTGAACCCGCGGCTAATGCATCCAAAACTGTAAGGGAGCCTTTTGATCAATGGATCAAGGCCAACAATAAAGCAAAGTGCTTTATGCTGGCCAGCATGAGCGATGTGCTTCGCAAGAAGCATGAGGAGATGGAGACTACTTATGAGATAATGGAGTCTCTAGAAGCCATGTTCGGCGCTCCTTCTGAAAAGGCTCATTTGGATGTCGAAAGGGCTTTCATGAATGACAAGATGAAGAAAGGTTCTTCAGTCAAGGCACATGTTTTGAACATGATTGATCACCTCCACGATGCGGAGCTCAATGGTGCCAGAATCGATGAAGCCACCCAAGTTGGCATCATCCTGGAAAGCCTGTCCCCTGACTTTCATGAGTTCGTGAACAACTTTGTTATGAACAAAAAGAAGTGCAATCTCATTGAACTCATGAATGACCTGCAAAACTTTGAATCCACCAACAAAAGAAGGGGAGGAGAAGCAAATGTTGTAGTTGCAGGAAGTTCTGGTAAAAACAAAAGAAAGAACCAGAACCAGTGAAAAGCGAAGAAGAAAAAGGAACAAGGTAAATCAGATTTACTAGTCCTTGAAACATGTTTAGTAGAGGGTAATACCTCAGCCTGGATAATTGATTCAGGAGCAACTAATCATGTTTGTTTTTCTTTGCAAAGTCCTAGTTCTTACACCGAGCTAGCCGATGGGGACTACACGATGAAAGTAGGCAATGGCGCAAGAGTTTCGGCAAAAGCAGTGGGAGAAGTTAGACTTTGATTTAGGGAAAATAAATTTTTAGTTTTGAACAATGTTTATTTTATTCTAGACATTCGCAGAAATTTGATTTCTGTGGCCAAATTATTTGAACAATTATTTAAAGTTTATTTTGATCATGAATTTGTTCATATTTCTCGAAATGGTTTAAATATTTGTTCTGGACGTCTGGATGATGGTTTATATTGTATAAAACCAATACCTAACTCACAACTTAATACTGAAATGTTCAGAGTTGCCGAACCTAAGAATAAAAAGCAAAAGATTTCTCACGATAACAATACATATCTGTGGCATCTTAGGCTTGGTCATATTAACCTAAAAAAGATTGAACGACTGGTAAAGGATGGCCCTTTACGCGAACTAAAAGTTGGTGAGCTTCCAGTATGTGAATCCTGTTTGGAAGGTAAAATGACCAAGAGGCCTTTCACAACGAAAGGAGAAAGAGCTACAGAACCCCTTCAGTTGATACATTCAGATGTATGTGGGCCGTTAAACGTCCAGGCTAGAGGAGGTTACGAATATTACGTCACTTTTATTGACGACTATTCGAGATATGGTTATGTTTTCCTGATGCAACGAAAATCCGAAACTTTTGGAAAGTTTAGAGAATTCCGAGCAGAAGTTGAAAAACAATTAGGTAAACCAATCAAGACACTTCGATCAGATCGAGGGGGTGAATACCTGGACCAAGAGTTTTGGGATTTCTTGATTGAAGAAGGTGTGGTATCCCAATTGACTGCACCCGGTACACCACAGCAGAATGGTGTAGCCGAAAGGAGAAATCAGACTTTGCTTGACATGATGAGATCAATGTTGAGTTATTCTTCACTGCCTACTTCATTCTGGGGTTATGCCCTAAAAACAGCTGCCTACATTCTGAATAGAGTACCATCTAAGTCTATACCAACAACACCCTTAGAGTTGTGGTGCGGTCGAAAACCTAATTTGAGACACGTGCGCATATGGAGGTGTCTAGCACATGTGCTGAAGGGAAAGACTGGGAAGTTGGAACCCAAGTCTGAAGTATGTATGTTTGTAGGATATCCCGATGGGACAAAGGGAGGTTTCTTTTATAGTCCTGAAGATCAAAAGGTGTTTGTATCAACAAATGCCACTTTTCTGGAGCATGACTATATGATAGATTTTAAGCCCAGAAGTAAGATAGTATTAGAAGAGTTACTTTCCGATGAGATCGGACCACAATCGACAAGAGTTGTCGGACCACTCAGAGAAAAGATCACAGTTCCTAATCAGACTCCTTCAGCACCTCGTCGTAGTGGGAGGGTAAGTAGGTTACCTGACCGTTATACTGGGGAAGCCCAAATCGTCACTGCTGATGATGGTAAGGAGGATCCATCGACCTTTAGGGATGCGATGGATGATTCTGATAAGGAAGAATGGCAAGCAACTATGAAACTCGAGATGGAGTATATGCACTCCAACTCAGTCTGGCAACTTGTAGATCTACCCGAAGGGGTAAAACCCATTGGATGCAAGTGGATCTTCAAGAGAAAGAGAGGAGCAGATGGAAAAGTAGAGACTTATAAAGCAAGGCTAGTGGCTAAGGGTTATACCCAAAAGGAGGGAGTTGACTATGAGGAAACTTTCTCGCCGGTAGCCATGCTTAAGTCCATCTGGATACTCCTGGCCATTGCAGCATATTTTGGCTATGAGATATGGCAGATGGATGTCAAGACAGCTTTTTTGAATGGCTATCTTGATGAAACCATCTATATGGATCAGCCAGAGGGTTACATAGAGGAAGGCTAACAGCAGAAAGTCTACAAACTACAAAGGTCCATTTATGGACTGAAGCAGGCTTCTAGATCATGGAACATCAGGTTTGATGAGGCTGTAAAGTCTTATGGATTTGATCAAAACATTGATGAACCATGTGTCTACAAGTACAAGAAAGAAGAGGAAGTGGTCTTCTTAATTCTTTACGTCGATGACATCCTACTCATTGGGAATGATGTGGGAATGATGACAGATGTAAATAAGTGGTTAGCCAGCCAATTCCAAATGAAAGATTTAGGAGAGGCAAGCTATGTTCTTGGGATCAAGATTATTTGAGATCGCAAGAAAAAGCTTTTGGCGTTATCACAAGCATCTTATATAGACAAAGTGTTGTCTAGGTATTTGATGCAAAACTCCAAGAAAGGGAATTTGCCTTCTAGGCATGGTATTCATCTTTCTAAGGAGCAATGTTCAAAGACCCCGCAGCAGGAAGAAGATATGAGAAGGTATCCCTACGCTTCGGCTGTGGGAAGCCTTATGTATACCATGTTGTGTACAAGACCAGATATCTGCTATGCAGTGGGAGTAGTCAGTCGCTACCAGTCCAACCTAGGATTGGATCATTGGGTTGCAGTAAAGTGTATTCTCAAGTATCTTAGGAGAACGAGAAACTATATGTTGGTATATTCCGGAGAAGATCTGTCTCTCATCGGATACACAGATTCCGATTTCCAATCGGATAGAGATAGTCGACGGTCGACATCTGGATCTGTGTTCACTCTTAATGGAGGAGCCGTGGTATGGAGAAGTATAAAGCAAAAGTGTGTTGCTGACTCTACCATGGAAGCTGAATATGTTGCAGCTTGTGAAGCCGCAAAAGAAGCGACATGGCTCAGGAAGTTCTTAACTGATCTGGAAGTTGTTCCAGATATGGATAAGCCAATTAAGCTCTACTGTGACAACAGTGGAGCGGTGGCTAATTCAAAAGAACCTAGAAGCCATAAGAGTGCGAAACATATAGAAAGGAAATATCACGTGATCAGAGACATTGTGGATAGAGGCGATGTAGCGGTTCTGAATATCGCGTCAGAGGACAACCTTGCTGACCCGTTCACCAAGACATTGCCATTGAATGTATTTGATCGGCACTTAGATGGATTTGGGATTAGAGACATGACACACTTGCTTTAGGACAAGTGGGAGATTGTTGGGAATAGTGTCCTGAAAGCATGAGATGTAAAAGGATATTTATTATTTATTTAATAAAATAGTTTATTTATCATTTTATGTGCATATATTTATGAATATTTTATGAATATCAAATAAAATTTCTTGATTATTTATGTAACCTTAAACATGGTATGTAAGTGTTATATACGAGAGGATAATGTTTAAGGATAATAATCAAAAGTAATTGTTCATAATGAATTTAATTAAAGTTCAGAATCTTTAATTAAAACATTATTAATACATGTCATTCCCATTTAGAATGGAACGGTGTTATCCGCACTGTTAATATGGCAAGATATTGAATGAGTCTATTTCGCATAATGAGATTATGTGGAACATGGACACAGACACAATATGAATTTCTAATAATTTTCGTTAAGCATAGAAATTCTAATTGAGTCTACCGATGGTCATATATAGAATGATCTTAATCCTGAGTTCTTAACAAACTCCTATTTATGGATTTATGTCTTTTGATTTACTCGGTACGGATTCTGAAACCCTAAATCCTATTCCTTGTATTTTGGAGACATAATGAAATAGGTAGCTGGGAATGTTATTGTACGAGATGGAATCCATTCCCTCTTGAGAGAGAAGCAGATAAATAATTCTCTTGAGTGTTGATTCGGTACTTGGATTAGTAAGAGCGCTCTGGTTCATAAATGTGTTTTATGAATCACTATCCATTAGAGAATCAATGGTACTCAAGGATAAAGATGTAATTAAAGAGGTTAACGGATTCTACCTGACTCTAATTATGAATTATTTATGGAGGATTGATCTATATGCAATGACTATATCAAATGGACACTTCACAGTTTAGAAGTCATTAATGTCTATAATTCCGAGAGTCCAATTCCAAGTTTATGGTGGAGTAACTATTGGAATTAATAGAATTAATTAATTAATTAAAGTGTTTAATTAATTATTAATTTTATTGGAGCTCAAAATTATAGGTCCATTAGTCCCCGCGTCGTCCTTGTAATTCTACCAGACACAAAGGGCAAAATAGGAATGTTAGAATTACAGAATTTTAAAATTAAATACTCAAAGAATAATTAATTGAGAATTAATTATTATTTAAATAATGAGATTATTTAAATTTGAATTTGAACATATCTTGATTTATCCATTTAAACTTATTTGATAAGTTGTTTAATTTAGAATTCAAATTAATTTAAGTTTGACTTAAATTCGAATTTGAATTTGAATTAAAATTGGACTACTGGATAAAGGATAAAATCTCTTCCTTCCCTATCTGATTTAGGCGCCACACACACAGGGATAAATCCCTAGGGTGGCCGGCCATCAAAGAGATAAGGGGAAGGGATTTTTTGTTCAAAATTCCAAATTGGAGATAAGGATTTGATTCTATTTGGAAGTTTGACGTCTACTCTTTAAATATGAGATAGATAGAAAATTGTAAGAACAATTTTTGAAACATATTTTCAGCCCTAAAAAGAGGTGTGGCCGAAATTCTCATAGAGGAAAAATAGAGGGCAAAATTCTTCTCCAATAATTCCACATCGTGCATGCGTTGGTGTTTGTGGAAATTCGAGTGTTTCAGAAACCTGTTTTGGTTCATGTGTGCCCACACACACGTCTACGTGGAATCAAGGAATTGACGTGAAAGACTTTGGTGTTCTAAACACAAAGCTTGAAGCTAGGACTGTTCGTGGTCAAAGAAATTCAAGATATCATCCGAGTCGGCTACAAGGTATTTTTCCGGTTGATCCTTGATTGTTATAAATTAATGAGATTAATTTATTCGTGCATAAATTAATATAATCTATAGAGTATCTCAAAAGTTTTATGAAAATTTTTGTTATACATGATCCGCCTTTCCGCTGCGTTTCTGCTGCTGAATTCGATTCGCAACCTACATATTCAAGATGGGAAAGTTGTTTTTCTACTGTTGTATGTTGATGATATTCTACTTATTGACAATGATGTAGGGGCTTTATCATCAGTCAAAGTTTTTCTTACTAAACAGTTTGACATGAAGGACTTAGGAGAAGCTAATTATGTTCTGGGCATTCGAATCTTAAGAGATCGAAAGAACAAAATGATAGCTCTCTCTCAGGCTTCATACATAGATAAAATTCTCGAGAAGTATGCAATGCAGAATTTCAAGAAAGGTGGGCAACCATCGAGGTCAGGGATTACTCTTTCGAACAGTGATTGTCCCAAGACATCTGAAGAAAGAGAATACATGGCGAATGTGCCTTATGCTTTGGCGGTCGGGAGCCTTATGTATGCAATGCTTTGTACTCGACCGGACATTTGCCATGCGGTCGGGATTGTAAGTCAATTTCAGTCGAATCCAGGACCTAACCACTGGGTTGCGGTCAAACATATATTCAAGTATCTTCGGAGGACTAGAAATTATATGCTGGTATATTTCGGGGAGGATTTGACACCTCTAGGATATGCAGATTCAGATTTTCAATCCTGTTTGGATTCTAGGAAATCGACTTCGGGTTCTGTCTTTACTCTGGGAGGTGGTTCCGTCATTTGGAGGAGTGCCAAGTAAACTTGCACTTTTAACTCAACGATGGAAGCCGAGTATGTGGTAGCCAGTGATGCTTCAAAAGAAGCAGTGTGGCTCCGCAAATTTTTAATGGATCTTGAAGTTGTTCCTGGTGTGGATAAGCCATTGAGACTATACTGTGATAATAGTGCGGCAATAGCTAACACCAAAGAACCAAGATATCAGAAAATGAGTAAGCACATAGACAGGAAGTATCATGTGATAAGAAGCTTTATTGAAGAAGGGCATGTGGAAATATGCAAGATCGCGTTAGAGGACAATATGGCTGACCCGTTCACAAAGGCCCTACCGGCTAAGGTCTTCGAGAAGCATGTTGAGGCTATGGGGATGCGTAGCATGTCACATTTACTCACTTAAGTGCAAGTGGGAGATTGTTAGCATTTATGCCCTTAGGAATAAATGTAACAATTTTCTTTGAGACATTTTGACTATTAATAAAGATTTGTTTATTTCATATATCTATGTACTGTCCTCTTTATGTTCATAATAGTTGAATGAATGATACGTAAACTGAAAGTCTGAGACTGTCATTCTAAATCTTTAGATCATGCATGTAATGTGAAGAACATGCGGAAGACAAGAATCTAAAGATGATAGTCTAAATCTTATGATCCACAATCGAGGGAATAAAGTTGGCCGCTTTATTCATGTTAAGATTGTTATGTTGTCTACTTCCTAACAGAGACGGCTTGTCTTGGTCGTCAGAGGTAGGACTCCATGGGTAGAGACATTGATATAGTTTCTAATGGTGAAATATATATTGGATCGGACCAAAGATGAATTGTTTTAATTAATAATTCTGTTTGAATAAAACAATTCACTTTTGACAAATTATATGTTGTCATCTTAATCCTGAGATGGATGATGAACCCGTATACTCGACTTGTATCCTTTGATGTACTAAAGGGAGACATCCTAACATTATGTAAAGGTACACTTGCCGGTGCATTAGGGGTATGACTTGTGTATGCGTAGATTCGTTATTCATAGATAGTGGAATCCATAGCTCCTATAAAGAGTCAATGATATCCTCTTATGCATTATCAGTGGATTGGAAAATACGAGCGTTCGGCCATTAGACTACTCTGTGTTATCTAATGGTTTACTGTTTGTAATAGTATGAATAGTATTTTTCCAATGGAATGATAATGGAACAAAAGTCGATTATGGATATCCTATGGGGATGATATACTACTATATTGAGTCATGGACTAGAGCTAATCAGAGCTTTGTAAATATGCTATATAAATCGAGAGTGCAGCTCTAGGCTTTTAGGGGAATAGCGCTAGAGTTTTATAATCATGAGACGGACTTGTTGGTTTACAAGTAGCGTTGTGATTATAGGAGCTTGATTTATATATTTCCATCGGGTCCCTTTGCAAGCTCCCATAATTTCCTGTAACGATACGGTGTATTTCCTACATATTGGTAACTTGTGTTATTTCCGTAAAATAGGTTCAAAGTTAATTCATGAGTGATTTATCGGGTGAATTAATTGATAAATTGATTCTAGATAAATTGGTTGAATTATTGTTTTAAGAGTTGTTTAATATGGGAAGACTATTATATGACTGTTTTGATCTGGCAATTTCTCTATTGGGTTGCTTGAATGAAAACTGAGGCTCTATGCAAGTTTCCTGTATTGAAACACTAAGAAAATAATTTTCGTTAGTGCAGACCCGTCGACCGGTCCGGTCGACCGGTCAGTGAAGACAGGTCAACCGGTGAGCTATAACATCTCTATCACCGGTCGACCGGTTGCAATGTAAAATACATGTTGACGTGGCAAAATCAACTCTGTATGCGATTAGAACTTTGTGAAACCTAATTGTTACGGAAGTATGACTTCCTAAACACTATAAATAGCCTATTAAGTGACATTACTCATTAGATCACTTGAGAGACTTTTTGGAGGCTATTGATAAGAGATTCCAAGAGGAAAAATTATTTAATTAGCAAGAACAATTTTTCTTTGGCTCTCTTGTGATTGGAAGGAGATCAAGAATACCAAGAGGAGATTAAACGATGTGTGCCCACCCGCACACCGATCGTGGAAATGAGAATAGCAAAGAAGACCAGTTGGTTGAGGCTCTTCTGGTTGCTGTTTAGAACGCTTAGATCTGTCAGACGTGCAGTTTCCTGAAATCTCAAAAGGTATGATTTAGATCTTTAGTATTTATGTTATATAGCATCATGAACATGTTCTTGTTTGGCTTTGGCATTGATTAAAATTTTTTAAATGCGCACTCGATGCCGTTATTTTCCAACACCTCATGGCTTGCCCAGTCATGTGGCCCGCGGCTTGAGTAGTTCGTGGGGTCATATTAACGATTTCATAATGTTAAATGAATAATTTCTTAAGATAAGAGATCTTGTGAATCAGTAAGAGAGTCTATTGCTGTAAGCCTAGATAGGATGCGAAGAGTGCATCCTTGGGGGTAGAACTCGAAACTCGGTCCGGGTAGGCGAGGCACTTGGTTAGGTAAGTAATTTGTACTAATTACTTGCTGAAGCCTGTAATACGGTTATTTTCAGTTATATTTCCTTTGAGAAAAAGGATGTGAGGTTCCAGCTGTTCCCTCGGACTGAATGTCTTATTTTATTTAGTTATTCATTTATTTATTTACGCGCTCATTTATCTATTCATTTATTTTAAGTATTTCAAATTATATCCTACTGGGCCTTTCGCTCACGTTTCATTATTTTAAATGTTAAACCCCTCGCAAGAGACTCTAGGAGCGGTGCGGGGTAGCTGGAGATTGCTACTGTTGGATCGAGTGAGGATTGAGTTCATCCTCTTGAACGAATGTAAGGAATTTGAGAATTCTGTAAACTTATGTAATATTTGGATTTACTAGATTGTGGTTGATGTTTGTTGTAATGATTATTTACATGAGCATGCATGTACGATACTGTATCTCCTGTGGGGTGGTGCCCTGTGTGTCAGAGGCTCCTGGATTCTGTAATTTATTTATATTTTAATGCAGTCAAGTGTGGGGCCCGGTTGGGAATCTGCTTTATTAATCCCTAATCGAGCTCCACGTCACCCACCGTGTTTGGGGGCGTGACAGGAGTGGTATTAGAGTTTTAGGTCAAGAACCCCAGGATTGTACATGCATGTGTGACATCTGTTATCCACTGAACAGTCTAGTTTTATTTCTGTTGATGGAAAATGGCGCCTCGCCGTAGACCAGGTACCCAACTGGAACAACTGAACCAAGGGTTCTTGGATGCCATGTATGCTGCTTTTCGGGGCATGGCCATGAGAGATCAGAATGAGCGGCCGGTTGAGGACAGGAAACAAGCGTATTTCTGGGAATTTAGACGAGCGCCTATCCCCTCGTTTAATAGTGAAGGAGGACCCCAGGAAGCAGAGTTCTGGATTAACTCCATAGTCAAGCACCTGAGTACCATGGGAGTCCCAGATGAATACTGGGTAAAATTTACTGTGTATAAGATGGAGGGTTTAGCAAACACCTGGTGGAAACAGTTCAAGAGGAGAATGGATGTCGTAGGGTTGACCTGAGAACAGTTTGAGACATTGTTCAATGACCAGTACTTCCCTCAGAGTTATAGGGAAGAAAAAATATTAGAATTCATGTCGCTGTAGCAAGGTGACATGTTTGTGAGGGAATATGAGGCTAAGTTTAATGACCTATCCCGGTTTGCACCATCTCTAGTGGAGTTTGAACACATGAGATGTCTTAAGTTTGAGAAGGGCCTCAAGAACTCTGTCAGGAGATCCTTGGTGGCTCTGAGACTTCGGAACTTCTGGGATTTGGTAGCTGCTGCTACAAGGGTGAAAAAGGATAACTTGGCCTATCACCAAAGTAAAGAAACAACGGGTCGAGTCTCTGTCTCTAGTAGACCTTCTGTTTCAAGTAGGCCACAGCGAAGTGGTAGAAGAAACCGCAACCAGGGACAGACGGTTGGGCAAATGGCAAGCAGTGGCAGTAGTTCGTCTGGGAGAGACAGAAATACTCCATACAGGCCCAGGTGTGTAACACCCTGAGGAATTAATTGAGATTAATTAAGGTAATTAAGATTATTAGTGTGCCTAATCTGATTTAATTAATTGAGTTTAAATGATTCCAAGGTATTTAAATTATTCACAGTAATTTATTTTAATCCAGAAGTGTGTATGGGCGCATTTCTGGACTGTTATATTTTTACACATGTCACTTTCTTTTATTTTTCTTTTTCTTTTCTTTTTCTTTTCTTTTCCTTTTCTCTTCCTTCCCGTGCATTCACTCTCCCTCTCTCTCTCACTCTCACTTCCGTGCTCTCTCTCCCTCTCTCTCTTCCATTTGTGTCTCAAATCAAGAGAAGGATTCAAGGTAAGATTACTGAAAGAACCTCTCTTGGATTTCAAGTTTTTCAGATTCAAAACTTACTTTTGGTTCAAAACGGATTTTGATGGATTTTGAGTGAAACTAGGGTAGAAATTGGAGATCTTGGGTTCTTTAGACTTGTTTTAGGACCTAGAACCCGGATCTAGTGGTTGTCCCTTGAGATTTTGTGAATAGGGACTGGATTTGCAGGTTTTGAACTGATTTCTGCGAGTTTTCGTGAACTGGAGTTCTCCATCGGTCGACCGCATCGGTCGACCGGATCTCACTACGGCCACCGACCGACCGGACCGGTCGACCGGATGCACACCACCGGCTGATCGGTGGTGATGCACTCCTTTGTCTCCGGTCGATCGGTGTACACGGGGTTTGACCCTGTTTGGCCTGAAATTGCTGTTTTGACCCTTGTTTTTGGGAAGAACCCAAATTAACTTCATTTGGGGACTTGGGATGAAAGGATTAGCATCTTTAATCCCTGATTTGATATTTAAAACCCTTGGAATGGAATTTGAAACATGAAAATTGATTAGGGCACACTAATTAGAAAATCTTGGTATATGATTGAGGTTGGATTACTTTAGGAATGAGAATTGATCCTAAAGTGTTATCTTGTATCAGTGATCGTTGAGGATTCAAACTGAAGGGGCTTGAGGAAGCGGAAGCCGGAAAAAGGCAACGCTATCCCCAGGTTTGATTGTGCGAGGTAGGATTTCTATCCCTTTTCCTTGTGAGCCTGTTTTCAAAGAAGATTTTGGCCTTGAAAATGTTTTAAAGAAAGGGATTGGTTTGCGAAAGAAAAATGTTTTAAAAACCATGGCTTGTTAGTTTATGGAAATCCTTGGCTTGTCCTGTCCATGGAATCCATAGCTTGTCTAGTTATGGAACCTCATGGCTTGTCCAGTCATGGGGCCCGCGGCTTGAGTAGTTTGTGGGGTCATATGAACGATTTCATAATGTTAAACGGATGATTTCTTAAGATAAGAGATCTTATGAACTGGTAATAGAGTCTATTGCTGTAAGCCTAGATAGGATGCGGAGAGTGCATCCTCGGGGGCAGAACCCGAAACCGGTCCGGTAGGCGAGGCACTTGGTGAGGTAAGTAATTTGCACTAATTACTTACTGAAGCCTGTAATACGGTTAGTTTCTGTTATATTTCCTTTGAGAAAAAGGATGTGAGGTTCCGGCTATTCTGTCGGGACTGAATGTCTTATTTTATTTCATTTATTTATTCATTCACGCACGCATTTTATTTAAGTACTTTAAATTATATCCTACTGGGCCTTTCGCTCATGTTTCAATGTTTTAAATGTAAACCCCTCCCAGGAGACTCGAGGAGCGGTGCATCGTAGCTGAGTGGTGCTACGGATTGATCAAGTAAGGATCGCGTTCATCCTCTGTTATAAATGTAAGGAAATTGAGAAAGGTTATGTAAACTTATTTAATATTTGGATTTACTAGACTGTGGATGATGTCTGTTGTAATTGTTTATTTACATGAACATGTATGTATGATACTGTATGTCTTGTGGGGTGGAGCCCTGTGTGTCAGAGGCTCCTGGATTATGTAGATTATTTATATTTTAATGCAACTAAGTGTGGGACCCGGTTGGGGATCTGCTTTATTAATCCCTAATCGAGCTCCACCTCACCCACCCCGTTTGGGGGGCGTGACAAGGTGTCACCATTGTGGGCAGGTGGGCCATATTAGGAGGAATTTTCCTAATCGGCCGCCGGCTCAACATGCCCAAAGTGACGCTTCCTACAGCCAAGAAGGGCCACCATAGTACATGCCACCATACTAGCCGCAACAGATGCCATACACTCCTGGGCTGACTTATCAGACACCTCAGTATACACAGTTCTGACCTTAATCGCCGAGACTGGTACAACCGCCTCCACCACAACAGTATAGGCCTTCGGCTCAATGGCCTAATGTTGGTGACAAAGGGAAAGGAAAAGTACATGGGCAAGCTTATACCCTGGCAGGAGGCAGTTCAGGAGGTCAGACCAGCAACGCGGTGGTTGAGGGTATGATTCTAATCTCTCATTCATTCTTTTGCTCATGTGTTGTTTGATACAGGTGCCACGTACTCGTTCATATCAAGTTCTTTTGTCCGGACTTTGAAACTGAAAAGTGAGAATTTAGAAGTCCCGATGACTTTGAACTCCCCACTGGGATGTGTGGAGGTAATAAGTGTGTGTAAATCGTGTGAGATCGTGATTGACAGTGAGCGATTGAGAGCAGATTTGATTATTCTTCTGATGAACCTGTTTGACGTGGTACTCGGAATGGATTGGTTGTCAAGACAAGGTGCAATTGTTGATTGCTACCGTAGGAAAGTGACTTTGGTGACGGATTTTGAAACAGTAATTTCTTATCAGGCAGAGATGAACCCAGTCCTTGGGGAATGACTATTCAAGTACAGCATTGGGGGACAGAAGAACTTAGCATGTTTTTCTTCGCTTCTTGCTTTAGAAGGTGAACCTGAAGTTATCGGAGACAGTACGGGAATCCCTATAGTGGATGAGTCTATAGATGTATTTCCTGATGAGCTACCTGGTTTACCGCCAGATCGGGAGATTAAATTCTGTATTGATTTGGTTCTGGGAACGGCACCTATTTCCATTCCTCCATACCGGATGGCTCCGGCGGAGATGAATATGGCGACCCGCGCCCTCGCGGCGCGGTCGCCGTGCCTTATACTACTACTAATGGGCTAAGCTATAGTCTAATCCATTATTCGTTATTAGACTATTATATCTTTAATTTACGTTCATGTGCGGGTAAATTTTTTTTCTTTACTTTAACCATCGGGTTCTTAACATGTTATGTTGTTACACTAATAACATATCTTGCTATTACTTTAAAGATTCGGATATCAAACTAGTTTCCGAAAATTTGTCTTAATTTATTACAGTCCGTTGTTCTTTACTAAGACAATGGTTGTAATATCTTCTTCTTAGAACTGAACATACATACTAGCATTCTATATTACATTACTTTGCAGCAGAATTTAATTTCTAAGCGAGCGTAGTAGAGACCACTCCCGTGTACCCATGACATTTCCGCCATCCTTGCCTCCGCTTGTTCATCAACCAAACCACTATATGGCTGGCTGCTTACCTTTGTTACCTGCACACGAGTAAACTGATGAGCTAACGCTCAACAAGTATAAACATGCATACCTCATAAACTAATAGAAGTTACATTAAGAGTTATGATGCAAATATACTCGTGTGAAACATGCTTTAAATTACTTTCTATCTTTCTGTTCTTACCTCTGTGGGCCTGGGCCCCTGCTTACTGTCTGGTCTGGTCAGAATCTCTACTCTTTGAGATTTTTCCTCCCTTGCGGAGGCTGACGACTCATCAGTCTTTTACTTTACTGGTCATTTCTAACTAGCTAGTCTAGTCAGAATCTCTACTCTGTGAGATTTCCCTCCCTTGTGGAGGCCGACGACCCGTCAGTATTAACTGTGCATAAGGGTAACCATATGTCGCCCTTTTACAATCTAGAGCACTAAGCCTTTCAAACACGTATAATCACATGTAATCACATAGACTTAGGAACATAAGTAAATTCATAGTTGTAAGTCTAACTATAGCTTACTCGAGTCCAGACAAACATATATGTCTATACTTACCGTTAATCCGCTATTATTCCCGCTTGCTGGAAGTTCTTTCTCGTGCCAAAACCTGTTTCATGGAAATAGGTATTAACCACCTATTTCAAGCATCAAAATTTCTCATACTTGGATTCCTAAATCCAATTTCAACTCATTTTCGAACTTAACCCCTCTAGGCCGAATTCTAGCTCAAGAGGCAAACTACACCTATTCGTGTATCTCGGTTTCTGAATCATAATCTATTCACTTCCGAGCTTTAAAACTGTTACTCATTCTCGAGAGTTGAATTCTTAATTCAATGCTTACTAACTAGGTTTTAGAAATTTCGGCAGAGTTTTGCCTTCTTTTTTCTAGTTTCACGAGTTTTCAATAACTTGTTTTACTTCCGATTTCGGTACCTGTAGTCCAGATTCACATTCCTGAACACAAATTGCTACATAAAATGAACAACAACACATTTTCTCCATTTCTAGTGTATTTCGGATTTTTAGTGTTAATCCAAAAAAATTGTTCAATCCTTTTAATACTTGCACATTAAACTCCTATCATAGTCCCCGACAAAACCTCGGTTTCATTTTTCAGTTTTACGGATTTTTTCCGAGATGAGTTACTATTCATAAAAATGAAAAAGCAAGCAGTTTCTCATGAAAAATCCGAAATCTTACCTTGAAAAGTTGAGATTCTCTGCTAGAATGCCTCGGGTTATGTTTCTACCGGACTGAACGGAAGAAATTTCGGCAAAAACGGGTGATTCCTTGATTTTCCCTTGATTTTCTCTCTTTTCTCTCTATCTTTCTTCTTGGTCGGCCACTCTTTAGAAAATAGAACACTTTGTGTTCTAATGTGCTTCCGTAGGTCACTTTTAATGTAATAATGAATATTATAATATTATTTTTAATAATATCTAATATTACTTTCTAAAATTAAGTTTGACACTTAATTTAAGTGGTTCCGTGTTCCCCACATTTTTCTTATCGAGGCCAAACTTTCCGTTTTTCAAAACGAGTCTCTTTCTGGTACCGATAATTTCACACCCGGTACAGGTTCTATACTGGTTTTCTGGACTACCGAGCACCCTGGGTCAAATTTCTCACATTCAACCCATTTCTCTTGGGTATCTCAATAGTCAATTTCTTTTTCTGAAATTTTCATTTTAAACGATCTAGAATTGCCCAAAACGCGTACCCTCGCGGTACTCGTTTTTTTCGCAGTTTCCTGCTTTAACTGACTCGGGAAAATTCTGTTTCAGGAACTTTTGCCATTTTCCTTACTTCTAATATTTTTACTCTTTTTCTAACTGGCCATTTGGTCATTTACCAAATATTTCAGTTTTTGATAACTAAAATATACCTGTTAAAATTTCTAACTTTTAACTGATATTTCACTATTTACAACTGATATTTACGAATTTTCTCTGTAAAAATATTCGTATTATAACTTTACACTCTTCGGGTGATTTTACCCCGTATATAAAGTTTCTACATAACACTTTCCTGATTACATCAATATTTCTACTACTTTCTGTTCCGGGAAGAATTACGGTCAAATACCGAACTATCCGAATTTGACTTAAAATTTTCCCGGTCATTACAATGAAGGAATTAGGAACGCAGCTTGAGGAGTTGGCAGAAAAGGGATATATCCGGAATAGTACTTCTCCTTGGGGTGCACCGGTGCTATTTGTGAAGAAGCACGACGGATCTCTTCGGTTGTGCATTGATTACCATTAATTGAACATGGTGACTGTGAAGGACAAATACCTACTGCCGAGAATCGATGAGCTATTCGATCAGTTGGGTGGATCACAGTTTTACTCTAAGATTGATTTGAGATCTGGGTACCATCAACTGAAAATCAAGGAGGAAGACATTCCGAAGACTGGTTTCAGAACTCGATATGGACACTTTGAGTTTCTGGTAATGCCATTTGGAGTGACGAATGCCCCGGCTGCATTCATGGATCTGATGAACCGTGTATTCCGACCATACTTGGATCGGTTCGTGATCGTCTTCATTGACGACATACTGGTTTACTCAAAGACTTGGGAAGAACATGCGCAACACCTGAGAATTGTTCTTCAGACTCTTCGAGAACACTAGTTATATGCGAAGAAGGAGAAGTGTGACTTCTGGCTAACGGAAGTAAAGTTCCTTGGGCATGTAATTTCTGGACAAGGAATTTCTGTCGATCCTTCTAAGATCGAGACTGTGCTACAGTGGGAGAGGCCGAAGAATGTAGTGGAGATTCGCAGTTTCCTCAGACTTGCAGGGTATTACCGGCGTTTTATAAAGGACTTCTCGAGAATCACTGCACCGATGACTTGGTTGACGAGGAAGGAGGTCAGATTCGAATGGGATGTCGAATGTGAAAATGCTTTTCAGGAATTGAAGGTCAGACTAACAAGTGCACCAGTCTTGACTATTCCTGACAGTGAAGAACAATATGAGGTGTATACTGATGCCTCGGGGAGTAGGCTTGGCTGTGTCTTAATGCAATGGGGACGCGTGGTAGCGTACGCATCTCACCAATTAAGACCACATGAACGGAATTACCCCACTCATGATTTGGAGCTGGCAGCAGTAATATTTGCTCTGAAGATATGGAGATGTTATCTCTATGGAGCAAAGTTTCAGGTCTTTTTTGACCATAAAAGTCTGAAGTACTTGTTCACTTAGAAGGACTTGAATCTCAGGCAAAGGAGATGGGTGGAGTACATGGAAGACTATGACTTCACTATGCAGTATCATCCTGGAAAAGCTAATGTGGTGGCTGATGCCCTTAGCAGGAAGCCGATAGGGAATCTGGCATCATTAGCTTTGGAAGATTGGAAAAGGACTGAAGTGGTGAGTGGGTATGACCTTCAGTTCTACGAAGATTATAACCAGGCTATGGTGTATAATCTGGTCTCTACACCGGATATTGTGCAACAAGTTAAGCATAATTAATGGCAGGATCCACACCTCCAAGGAATTTGGATTCGAATCCAGAATGGAGAGTAATTCGAGGATTGGAGAATCCAAGAGGATGGAGCCTTGGATTTTCGCAACCGCCTTGCTGTTCCTAAGGCGGGTGAGGTAAAGAAGAAGATTTTGTAAGAGGCACACAAATTGAGATATATTATTCATCTAGGAAGTACAAAGATGTACCAGGACCTAAAAAGACAGTACTGGTGGAGAGGCATGAAAAGGGACGTTCGTGAGTATGTCTCGGAATGTATGACTTGCCTCCGGGTTAAAACTGAGCACTAGAAGCCAGCGGGAGAGTTGCAAACTCTTTTGGTCCCGGGATGGAAATTGGAGCACATGACCATGGATTTTCTAATGGGGCTACCGAGAACTGAGCTGAAGCACGATGCCATTTGGGTGGTGGTGGACAGGTTGACGAAGTATGTGCACTTCATACCATTCCGTGCGATGTATTCTCAAAAGATTTTGTTAGAAATGTACCTGGAGCACATTGTGAGACTACACGGAGTGCCACTGTCTATCACATCTAATCGTGACATGCGTTTTAATGCGCGGTATTGGAGGAGTTTTCAGGAAGCGATGGGAACGGATTTGAATTTTAGCACCGCATTTTATCCTCAGACGGATGGACAATCTGAAAGAGTTATTCAGATTCTAGAGGATATGCTTCGTGCTTGTATTCTGGAATTTAGTGGGAACTGGAAGAAATACCTGCACCTAGCTGAATTTGCAGACAACAACAGCTATAAGGTTAGTATTGGAATGGCACCGTTTGAAGCTCTGTATGGTCATCCTTGTAGGTCACCTGTGTGTTGGTTGGAACTAGAGGATCGACTGAGCACTGGACCGAAAGTCATCCAAGAGAATAATGAGAAGATAGCTGTAATTCGGGAATGACTGTTGACAGCTCAAAGTCGTCAGAAAAGCTATGCTGACAGAAGACGTAGGCCTTTGGAATTCCAAGAGGGCGACTTTGTCTTGCTAAAGGTTTCCCCACGCAAGGGAGTTGTTTGGTTTGGTGTAAAGGGAAAACTTGCACCAAGATATGTGGGACCATTCCCGATCGTGCAACGAGTCGGAGTGGTGGCGTACCGGTTGGCTTTACCGCCTGAATTATCTCACGTGCTTGACGTGTTTCATGTCTTCATGCTTCGGAAGTGTCAACCTGTAATGACTGGGAAAAATTTAAGTCAAATTCGGACAGTCCGGTATTTGACCGTAATTCTTCCCGGAGCAGAAAGTAGTAGAAATATTGATGTAATAAGGAAAGGGTTATATAGAAACTTTATATACGGGGTAAAATCACCTGAAAAGAGTAAAGTTATAATACGAATATTTTTACAAAGAAAATTCGTAAATATCAGTTGTGAATAGTGAAATATTGGTTAAAAGTAAGAAATTTTAACAGGTATATCTTAGTTATGAAAAAATGAAATATTTGGTAAATGACCAGTTAGAAAAAGAGTAGAAATATTAGAAGTAAGGAAAATGGCAAAAGATCCGGAAACAGAATTTTCCCGAGTCAGTTAAAGCGGGAAACTGCAAAAAAAAAATGAGTACTGTGAGGGTACGCGTTTTGGGCAATTCTGGATCGTTTAAAATGAAAATTTCAAAAAAAAAATTTGACTATTGAGATACCCAAGAGAAATGGGTTAAATATGAGAAATTTGACCCAGGGTGCTCGGCAGTCCAGAAAAGCAGTATAGAACCTGTACCGGGTGTGAAATTATCGGTACCGGAAAGAGACTCGTTTTGAAAAACAAAAAGTTTGGTCTCGATAAGAAAAATGTGGGGAACACGGAACCACTTAAATTAAGTGTTAAACTTAATTAGAATTAGTAGAATTAAATTATGGGAATTAAAGTTATTTCTCTAATTTAATTTTAGAAAGTAATGTGAGATATTTTTAGAAATATTAATATAATATACATATTACACTTAAAAAGGGCCTACGGATTACATTAGAAGCCACATTTGCTTCTTCTTCTAACTGTGGCCGAGAGATAGAGAAAAGAAAGAGAAAAGAGAGAAAATCAAGGGAAAATCAAGGAATCACCTGTTTTCGCCGAAATTTCTTCTGTTTAGTCCGGTAGAAACATAACCCGAGGCATTCAGTGGAGAATCTCAACTTTTCAAGGTAAGATTTCGGATTTTTCATGAGAAACTGCATGCTTTTTCGTTTTTATGAATAGTAACTCATCTCGGAAAAAATCCGTAAAACTGAAAAACGAAACCGAGGTTTTGTCGGGGACTATGATTGGAGTTTAACGTGCAAGTATTGAAACGATTCAACAAATTTTTTTGGATTAACACTAAAAAATCCGGAATACCCTAGAAATGGAGAAAAAGTGTTGTTGTTCATTTTATGTTGAAAATTGTGTTCAGGAATGTGAATCTGGACTACAGGTACCGAAATCGGAAGTAGAACGAGTTATTGAAAACTCAGGAAACTAGAAAAAATAAGGCGAAACTCTGCCGGAATTTCTAAAATCCTAGTTAGTAAGCATCGAATTAAGAATTCGATTCTCGAGAATGAGTAACAGTTTTAAAGCTCAGAATTGAATAGATTAAGATTCAGAAACCGAGATACACGAATAGGTGTAATTTGCCTCTTGAGCTAGAATTCGGCCTAGAGGGGTTAAGTTTGAAAATGAGTTGAAACTCGATTTAGGAATCCAAGTATGAGAAATTTTTGATGCTTGGAATAGGTGGTTAATACCTATTTCCATGAAACAGGTTTTGGCACGAGAGCCGAAGCAACGAGAAAGAACTTCCAGCAAGCGGGAATCCTAGCAGATTAACGGTAAGTATAGACATATATGTTTGTCTTAACTCGAGTAAGCTATAGTTAGACTTAGAACTATGAATTTACTTATGTTCCTAAGTCTATGTGATTACATGTGATTATACGTGTTTGGAGGGCTTAGTGTTCTAAATTGCAAAAGGGCGACATATGATTACCCTTATGCACAGATAAAGTATGCAAGAATTATTATGCATTTTATGTTTTCATGTGCACGTAGAGAAACGTTGCATATCATTTAGTAAAGAAAAAGACTGACGGGTCGTCGGCCTCTGCAAGGGAGGGAAATCTCATAGAGTGGAGATTCCGACTAGACCAGCCAGTAAGAAATGATCAGTAAAGTAAAAGACTGACGGGTCGTCGACCTCCGCAAGGGAGGAAAATCTCAAAGAGTAGAGATTCTGACTAGACCAGACAGTAAGCAGGGGCTCAAGCCCACAGAAGTAAGAGCAGAAAGATAAAAAGTAGTTTAAAGCATGTTTCACACGAGCATATTTGCATCATAACTCTTAATGTAATTTCTATTAGTTTATGATGTATGTATGTTTATACTTGTTGAGCGTTAGCTCATCAGTTTACTCGTGTGCAGGTAACAAAGGTAAGCAGCCAGTCATATAGTGGTTTGCTTGATGGACAAGCGGAGGCAAGGGTGGCGGAAATGTCATGGGTACACGGGAGTGGTCTCTACTACGCTCGCTTAGAAATTAAATTCCGCTGCAAAGTAATGTAATATAGAATGCTAGTATGTATGTTCAGTTCTAAGAAGAAGATATTACAACCATTGTCTTAGTAAAGAACAACGGATTGTAATAAGTTAAGACAAGTTTTCGGGAACTAGTTTGATATCCGAATCATTAAAGTAAAAGCAAGATGTGTTATTAGTGTAACAACATAACATGTTAAGAACCCGAAGGTTAAAGTAAAGGAAAAAAATTTACCCGCATATGAACGTAAATTAAAGAGACAATAGTCTAACAACGAATAATGAATTAGACTATAACTTAGCCCATTAGTAGTAGTATAAGGAATGGCGACCGCGCTGCGAGGGCGCGGGTCGTCACAGTTGGTATTAGAGCGGCGTTCCTACTCCTGCCATGATAAGTCTCGCACCTATGCTTCTGCGCAGTCCAGGTAAATTAGTTTATGAACTAGAACTGAGAATTGCTTATTTCTTTTGGCAAGACAGAACAGGTACTAATGGATCGATCATATCCATCATCCCGGTTAGCACCCACACCACAAGAGAATACGTTGTGGGGACGGGTAAGAATGTTTCTATTGTCACGGTTCTGACAAACAGAAAGGTCGGTACCCACTCTTGCTAGATATAGCCATCCACCAGTGGATCGGGAGGTAAGGGCTCTAGAGCCCATGGCGGCCGAGGCTGTACACCGAGCAAGGAGAGTCATTTTGACTACAGGCCGAGCCGCAGCTAGGCTCTACACCTGTAATCCACCTTCCTTTGATGGGCTTTCACATCCCACTAGAATTAGGGATTGGCTGCACCGTGTCGAGTATGTGATGCGAGCCTGTGACATAGCTCGAGAGGAGTGGATTGTACTCGCAGCGAGTTTGTTAGAGGGCAATGCCCTAATCTTTTGGCAAGCTTTGGATGAGGACGAAATAGCAGAGATGCAATGGGAAGAGTTTTGCCACATGTTGAAGCTGTTGGTTGCCGAATCGAATTCGGCGGCGGAAACGCAGCGGAAAGGCGGATCGTGTATAACAAAAATTTTCATAAAACTTTTGAGATACTCTATAGATTATATTAATTTATGCACGAATAAATTAATCTCATTAATTTATATCATTCAAGGTTCAACCGAAAAAATACATGGTAGCCGACTCGGATGATAACTTGAATTTCTTTGACCACGAACAGTCTAGCTCTAAGCTTTGTGTTTAGAACACCAAAGTCTTCCACGCCAATTCCTTGATTCCACGTAGACGTGTGTGTGGGCACACGTGAGACAAAACAGGTTTCTAAAACACTCGAATTTCCACAAACACCAACACATGCACAATGTGGAATTTTTGGAGAAAAATATTTTCACTATTTTTCCCTATGAGAATTTCGGCCACCACTCTGGAATTAGGGCTGAAAATTATGTCAAAAATGGTTTTCACAATTTTCTATCTATCTCATATTTAAAGAGTAGAAGTCAAACTTCAAAATAGAATCAAATCCTTATCTCCAATTTTGAATTTGGAACAAAAAATCCCTTCCCCTTATCCTTAAGGTGGCCGGCCACACTCTATGGTTTTATCCCTGTGTGTGGCGCCAATTATAGATAGGGAAGGAAGAGATTTTATCCTTTATCCAGTAGTCGAATCTTAATTCAGATTCAAATTCGAATTTAAGTCAAACTTAAATTAATTTGAATTCTAAATTAAACAACTTATCAAATAAGTTTAAATGGATAAATCTAGATATGTTCAAATTCAAATTTAAATAATCTCATTATTTAAATAATAATTAATTCTCAATTAATTATTCTTCGAGTATTTAATTTTAGAATTCCGTAATTCTAAAATTCTCATTTTGCCCTTTGTGTCTGGTAGAATTACAAGGACGACGCGGGGACTAATGGACCTATAATTCTGAGCTCCAATAAAATTAATAATTAATTAAACACTTTAATTAATTAATTAATTCTATTAATTCCAATAGTTACTCCACTATAAACTTGGAATTGCACTCTCAGAATTATAGACATTAATTACTTCTAAACTGTGAAGTGTCCATTTGATATAGTCATTGCATATAGATCGATCCTCCATAAATAATTCATAATTAGAGTCAGGTAGAATCCGTTAACCTCTCTAATTACATCTTTATCCTTGAGTACCATTGATTCTCTAATGGATAGTGATTCATGAAACACATTCATGAACCAGAGTGCTCTTACTAATCCAAGTACCGAATCAACACTCAAGAGAATTATTTATCTGCTTCTCTCTCAAGAAGGAATGGATTCCATCTCGTATAATAACATTCCCAGCTACCTACTTCATTATGTCTCCAAAATACAAGGAATATGATTCAGGGTTTCGGAATCCGTACTGAGTAAATCAAAAGACATAAATCCATAAATAGGAGTTTGTTAAGAACTCAGGATTAAGATCATTCTATATATGACCATCGGTAGACTCAATTAGAATTTCTATGCTTAACGGAAATTATTAGAAATTCATATTGTGTCTGTGTCCATGTTCCACATAATCTCATTATGCGAAATACACTCATTCAATATCTCGCCATATTAACAGTGCGGATAACACCGTTCCATTCTAAATGGGAATGACATGTATTTATAATGTTTTAATTAAAGATTCTGAACTTTAATTAAATTCATTATGAACAATTACTTTTGATTATTATCCTTAAACATTATCCTCTTGTATATAACACTTATATACCATGTTTAAGGTTACATAAATAATCAAGGAATTTTATTTGATATTCATAAAATATTCATAAATATATGCACATAAAATGATGAATAAACTATTTTATTAAATAAATAATAAATATCCTTTTACATCTCATGCTTTTCGGACACTATTCCCAACAGAAGCATCAGTTTCTTCCCTAAGTCATGCCATCAGGGTGAGTGTAGCCGTGACCAACACCTAAGCTTGAGAGTTTATCATACAAGCCGAGAGGGCTAGTATGAGATCGGATGAGGCCATTGTAGCCTATATAGCGAGAGTTTTGACAGAGGTACTACCTCCAAATCAAATTTTTAATCTAAGTGAGGAGGAGCGGTGTCAGATCCTATGGAGAGGTCTGACGGAAGAGTACCAGCGTCGGCTAGTTCCGCAATCGGATCAGACGCTCACACAATTTATTGCCGAGGCGAAGCATTGTGAGCGCCAGCTGTTAGTGGAGAGGACATGGCCAGCAGTGGTTATGCGAGACTTCCCATTTTCCAATACCCGTATTAGGAGACATGACGCGGAAGCCACTACCTCTCGACAACGACCGAGACCTGAGATAGAGGCAGCAGACGAGCCTATGGTCGTTCGGCGAAGATGGACCTACGTTGGGACTGTTGGTGAGGAAGCTAATGGTAACCCTCAGTCGCATCCCGAGGAGGATTCGAAGGAAGACCCCGAGGAGGATCCGGAAGAGGATCCTGAGGAACACTTAGATGATGAGGATTAAGTTAGGACTTAGCGCCTTATTTATTTAAATATGATGCAAGGTTATGTAAATAGTATTGAGAAACTTAGACTAATGATGCTTTATGTATGATGTGATATGTATGGAATGGGACATACATAATAGATTTGAATGAAAGGCTTAAAAACCTTTACTTTTGTGATGATTTGTATATGATGTGATATGCATGATATGGGGCATGCATAATAGGAGAACATATAGAATGTATGTTTTGCTAGTTGATATGAGAATGAATGATACTTTAAAGTATTGCAAGTCGAGGAACTTTAGAAGCAGTTCTTTTTGCACTTAGACTAACGATGTTGCTCTTTTGATTAATATAGACACAGCAACATGGTTCGTACACGTCAAAAGAGAACACAAGCATAACAGAATCCTCCAGCACTAGACCTAGATGAAGAAGTAGCAGGTCTGAGGGGGCAAATTGCAGCCCAGACTGAGGAAAGTAGACAGTTACGAGAATTGCTTACTGATTAGTGCATGAAAATGCACCCTAAATACTGCTTTTGATTTATATAATATTAAAATATTTAAGCTTTAATTAAGCAATTCCATTATTTTTATTCATAATATTTCTAATTGGAATTTGTCTAGCTTTTGCTTAATTATTTACAGATAAAAAGCAGTGTAAAAAGCCACACAAAAATAAGCCATGAAAGCCATATTTTCAAACCACTCGGAACCAAGCTCTCAGCCGAGCCGCACAAGCCGATCAGAGAGAGAGAGAGCCGAGTAGCTTAGCCGAGCCAACATCAGCTCGTGGACCCCACCACTCAGCGCAGGAATCCGCGCGCGCTTCTTTCCGCCATCTCACGCTTCGCGCGTCACCAGCACGCCGCACATCAGACCGCGCGTTCCTTCCACGCAGCCATTAGCGCGCGTCCGAGCTTCAATCCGCGTGGGTCCCGCACGACAGCAGCATACCTACTGCCTTCTCTGCGTGCGCCACCTGTCCAACGCGGGCCCTCCACACTAACCGCGCCAGCACACGCCAACCAATCCTCATGCGACACGTGACACGATTCTCCTCAGTTCCAATCACGTTGCGACACGTGTCCGAGGCGGTGATCAATCCGGATTTCTTCTCCTCAAATTACCGGATTTCTTCTCCAAATTAAATATGTGATTTCTCCTAATTTATGTGTAATTTTATTTTGTTTCCTTTTCTTTTGTAATTTTCTAGTTTTATAATTTATTTCCTTATTTGACAGGTAACCTCTGAACACTATAAATAGAGGGGTTGGCCTTAGGTTTTAGAAAGCTTTTGATTATTCAGTTTTCTGTCGTCTTGCTGTGAGTCTCATATTTTCTCTCTAAAACTTGTGAGAATGTTTTGCAAGATAGGCTAGAGTTCTTTTGGTGAGGTTAGAGATGAACTTCTGTTGAGCGATCCAATTCAGAGTTTTGATTCCTTGTGCTGTAAAGTTCAACATCTGAATAAATTAAATCTCATCTATTTTTCTATTACTTCTCAAAATATTGTGTGCCAATTTTTATATAAGTTCAGTCACGCTTTTCTTATGTAATTCTGTCATGCAATGTTTTGTTATTCAAATTATTTTACAAATTGTCTTTTACTGCAATATTGTCAGATTGATATATTGTCGATTTTAGATAACTTGTAATAATAATATTTCCGGAGTCAACATGGAGATTTAATCTATTCAGTTCTTTTATTTTGTGAATCAAAACTGGAATTGGTGAACGAAACATTAGGGATTCTCGACACCTTACCGTTTTTATTATTGAATTTTCTTCATACAAATTTTCTCATTTTTATTATATTTGCAACAAAAATCTCAAAAATTATTCTTTTTCTTTAATTCACTTTTCTCTAACGCTCTTATTCTGTTAATCGTTCTTGTTATTTTGTTATCTCTCTGTGGATACGACCGCCCTTCTGTGCTACAATTGACCGCTTGTGAACATCACTTTTGGGCGTTAATCAAATTTTGGCGCCATTGCCGGGGAGATGCTATTAACAAGACTGATCAGTAGATTTTTGAGCCAAAACGGTAAGTGAATTTATTTATTTTTTTTATTTTACTCAATTTCTCTTTCTTGATTTGCGTGATTTGGTTTTAGCCTTATTAAAAAAAAAAAAAAAAAACTTTTGTCGCTCGTGTTTTCATTTACTGATTTCTTTAGATTAGTTTATTAGTTGTTAACCTTTTACCTTCTTTCTTTCCTTCATTTTCGTTTTAGGTTTTTAAGTCTGTAGTCCTTTAGTTTGTCTTTAATAAAACATATATATATATAAACTTTTGTACGTAAAAAAAAAAAAAAAAGAAAGTTGGCTGGAGCCTGCAAGTTAACGTGCTTTTGTTCAAGTTGTTACATTTTTTTTTCCTGTTGTCGTCCATTAATCGAAACAAAAAAAAAAGAAGAATTTCTTTTATCATTTTTTTTATTTTCCGTAGTTTAGGTTGCTGAAAAAAAAAATCTCATTGCTAATTTTAGTTTTCCTTTTTAGTTTTAGAATTAATTGTGATTTGATTTTGTAATCTTTTAGTTTTGGTAAATTAGGATTTTATTTTGTTTCCTTATTTATATATTTTAATTGTTGCCTAATTTAATTTTTCCTTTTATAGTTTCATTAACTAGGATTGTAATTAATTGACTAATTTAGATTCCTAATCTAGAATTTTCATAATTTGGTAGATTTAGGCTTTTGACTTTAGGAATAGTTTCCATTGATTAGATTACATTTCATAATTTACTCAATAAAATTTAATAATTAATTTTGAGAATAATTGTGTGGTTACGTGGAAAGTATAATCTGAGGGAGTTCTGTCTAGGAAAGTTGGTACTTAAGCGGGCCTCGCCCCACCAATCTTTCCTGGGAACGTTGCTCTGTCTAGGAGACTATTCATTGAGCCAAGAGCTATAGTCTTTCCTGGGAGCACTCTCGGTGATTACAATTTACGTTACTATATAATTATTATTATTTTTTTATTAAAAAAAAACAAAAAAAAATAATAAAAAAAGAGCCGCTTAGGGTGAATGCATCGGTATAGAGACGAACTAGGGAGATTTGCTCAACGTCCAGACTTAGAAACCCCTAGTGAAATTCTATCTGACTCGTCTTCTACGCCTCCATCTTCACACTCGTCGTTGGAATTCGCACTTCAAAATCTATTCGCAATGGCACAACACGAGGAAGTTCAGCCTAGGACGTTGCAAGATTACTTGCACCCAACGCGTACGGCCACCCCATCTTGCATCATGTTCCCACCGAATGCACCGCCTATCGACTTCAAGCCGGGCATGATTGCACTTCTCCCAACTTTTCACGGGTTAGAGAATGAGAACCCCTATGTACACATCCGGGAGTTTGAAGAGGTGGTGGCCACCTTTCACAGCCGTGCTGAGGTCGCAAACACCGTCAGATTAAAGTTTTTCCCTTTTTCTCTGAAGGACAAGGCCAAAAGCTGGCTGTATTCTCTTAGGCCCAAGTCTATTGGTACGTGGGAAGAAATGACGACGACATTCTTCAACAAGTATTTCCCACACCATAAGACCAATAATTTAAAACGATAGATCTCGAATTTCGCTCAGAAGGAAAATGAAACTCTCTATCAAGCCTGGGAGCGTTTTAAAGATCTATTAAATTTGTGTCCCCACCATGGATATGAAAGTTGGCGCCTCGTAAGCTATTTCTACGATGGACTCACAATCCGAGAGCGCCAATTTGTTGAGATGATGTGCAATGGAGATTTTCTCCAGAAGGATCCTGATGAAGCTATCGAGTACCTGAACGAGTTAGCTGAGAAAGCTCATACTTGGACTGGGCCGAGTGCTACTGAGAGCACCAGTAGGTCCCGACCAGTTGGAGTTTATCAATTAAGGGAAGAGGACAGTCTCAAGGCCCAAGTTGAAGCTCTGACGAAGCAAATTGAGGCCCTCAAAAGTAAAGATAGTAAAGGACCCTACATGGTGGCAAGGATAGAGTCACATGAGCCCTGTTTAGTTTGTGGTGGAATGGGCCATCTAACTCAGGATTGCCACACTTTAAGTGAAATGAGAGGGGTATATGAGGAGCAATGTAATGCATTGGACACATACAAGAAGCCTTATGGACCTTTCTCAGAATCTTACAATCCTGGTTGGAAAAACCACCCGAACTTCAGTTGGCGAGATTCAAATCAAAATGCACAATCATCTGGAGGGCAATGGAGATCAGAGCAACAATCTCAACCACCAAGGACATATTTTGCGCCTCAGAATAACATGCAGCCGAAAGGGAATTCTCTAGAGGATACCTTAAAAGCTTTTATGGATGCGCAAAATAAGACGAATCAAAGGGTTGATTCAATGCTCACGCAACTAGTGGAAGAGAACAAGGAAATAAAAAGTCAGATCACAAAGCTGACAGAAGCTTTAACCGTTCAAGAGCGCGGTAGATTTCCATCACAAGCCCAGTCCAATTTGAGAGGACAAAACATGGCTCAAACTTCCAACTCTGAAGGTCAAAATATCAAGGAAGTTAACGCCATCTCTACTCGAAGTGCTAAGAATTTAGACGTGCCATCGACAAGTGCAACCACTTCGAGTAATGAAGAATCGGCTCAGGAGAAAGAAGAGCCAACTAAAATTCCGGTAAAGGTGCCCTTCCCCCAGGCTCTCTGACCTGCTGGGAAAGTGCCAGAAAACCAAAGTGAGATCCTGGAGCACTTGACACAATTGAAGATCAATCTTCCCTTACTACATGTGATCAAGCAAGTGCCGGCCTATGCCAAGGTTATAAAGGATCTGTGCACCATAAAGAGAAAGCACCACGTCAAGAAGACTGCATTCTTGACGGAACAAGTAAGCGCGGTGATTGAGCAGAAAACACCGCTGAAGTATAAGGATCCAGGTTGTCCTACCATTTCTTGCCAGATCGGGACACATGAATTCGGCCAAGCGTTACTAGACCTAGGATCGAGCGTGAACCTCATGCCTTATTCGGTCTACTCTCAATTGGGTCTTGGAGAGATTAAGCCCACATCTGTGGTTCTGCAACTGGCCGATAGAACCATTAAGAGACCACGGGGAATAGTAGAAGACGTTCTGTTACAAATCAACAAATTTTATTACCCCGTGGACTTTCTTGTCTTGGATACACAAACCGTGGTGAATATGGAGTCATCCATTCCCATCATTCTAGGAAGACCTTTCCTTGCCACAGCAAACGCACTCATCAATTGTAGGAATGGTCTCATGAAGATATCTTTCGGGAATATGACCCTTGAGGTGAATATTTTTCATATTCAAAAGCAACCATGTGATGACGACGAGTGTCACCAAACATTTATGATCGACAAACTTGTCGAGGAGGAGGTTCTGCCGCAAAGCAACTCTGAAGATCTTGAAAACCTCCTCCAAAAGTCTGAATCTGAGAGTTCCGGTCCTTGTGAGCTGGCTAACATTTCTGCCATTTTCAAAGAATCACAGGACAAAAGAACCAAGTTTGGGTCACCATGTCTTCAGGAGCTCCCAACAGAAGGAGAAAAACCGAAATCATCCACCGAGGAGACTCCAAAAGACAAGCTAGGCCAACCACCTGAGGGCTTAAAACGTGCATTCTTAGGAGATGAAGACACATTCCCAATCATCATCTCATCTAAACTCGATCCATTACAAGAACAACGATTGATCAACAAGCTGAAAGAGCACAATTCCAGGATCAAGGTAAAAATGAAAGCGGTTCATGACAAGCAAATCCTGAAGAAGAATTACTTTGAGCAGGTGAACCAGGTTGAAGAGATCATTCTCGACGATCCCGTTTACCAGTCCTGAGTAGTTTGCTCACATCTACTGTATCATATTTTCATTTTCTATTTTCTTCTTTTCTTTTTACATTTTTATTTTTTTTATTTTTTTATGTGTGTGTTTTTGGAGAATCATATCAGGAAACTCAGGCTGTGCTCATACGTGGAAAGCTTATCATCCAGGTGTCTTCTTTCTCTATTTTTCATAATTTTTGACATTGAGGACATTGTCTGATTTTGGTTGGGGGTGGTGAGCATATTCATGCGTAAGAGTGATTTTTGTCATGTTGATATTTGAGTTAAAATTTTTGCAAAGTTGTCTGAGTATGATTTCAAAATGATTGGTTTGAGTCGATTTTTGCTATCTTGGTTACTAAAAAATGACTTCCAGAGTTTCTTTTTGCACGTGCTAAACCTTGTGGTAAGATGGATGTTAATGCATGTCAGCTAAGAAAATTCTTGAGTTTAAGTGCTTTATTTTTGGTGAGTTAAGAGAGTTGAGAAAACGACTTTTGAACCTTCATTGACCTTTTGAGCTGGTAAAATCACTGTTAGAACATCATTACATGGTTAGTGGTATGCTTGGTGCATATGCTTGAGGGATGGATTTTGGGTTAGATAGGAATGATCTTATGTAATAGAGCCTCATTTCTCATCTAAAAAAAACAAAAAAAAACAAAACAAAAAAAAACAAAACAAAAAAAGAAAAAAGAAAAAGAGCAAGAGCAACATTTCACAAATTATGTAGTTTGGTTGTTCTCACATTTGATGCTATATAGTTGTTTGTCAAAAAGTAATTTATGCAAGCTTTTTGACTCTTTGTTCGTTTCTGTAAATTTCTGTTTGACCCGAATGAAATCCCAAAAGCTGGTTTGTGGTAAGAATGGTGGAATGTTCTAAGAGTTGATTAACCTATCTTTTGGTCAATGTTTGTTTGACTGTTTGTCCTAAATTTGACCTTCCTCACACTGAGCGTTGATTGTTTCATTTCCAACTCCATGAGAGAAAACCTTTACACTCGAATATTTCTGACACCTGTGAGATCAATGGAGTTGAGGCTTCTACTTGGTGAATTTTTCAAAGCTGCATGTGTTATGGTCAGTGGTAAGAAGGTTACGGTTTGGAGCACACACACACGACTCTGGAGTTATGACTGAAATAATCTTGATAGTATCTTTTGACTTCTTGCTAACAGTTTGTTTGAAATGCTCAGGTGACCAAGCGAGTTGAGACTTAGATTTTCTTTGTGACATGATTTCTTTTGCGCTTGGATTGCTAGAGACTAGCAATAAGCTGGTTGGGGGTTGTGATTAGTGCATGAAAATGCACCCTAAATGCTGCTTTTGATTTATATAATATTAAAATATTTAAGCTTTAATTAAGCAATTCCATTATTTTTATTCATAATATTTCTAATTGGAATTTGTCTAGCTTTTGCTTAATTATTTACAGATAAAAAGCAGTGTAAAAAGCCACACAAAAATAAGCCATGAAAGCCATATTTTCAAACCACTCGGAACCAAGCTCTCAGCCGAGCCGCACAAGCCGATCAGAGAGAGAGAGAGAGCCGAGTAGCTTAGCCAAGCCAACATAAGCTCGTGGACCCCACCACTCAGCGCAGGAATCTGCGCGCGCTTCTTTCCGCCATCTCACGCTTCGCGCGTCACCAGTACGCCGCACATCAGACCGCGCGTTCCTTCCACGCAGCCATTAGCGCGCGTTCGAGCTTCAATCCGCGTGGGTCCCGCACGATAGCAGCATACCTGTTGCCTTCTCTGCGTGTGCCACCTGTCCAACGCGGGCCCTCCACACTGACCGCGCCAGCACACGCCAACCAATCCTCATGCGACACGTGACACGATTCTCCTCAGTTCCAATCACGTTGCGACACGTGTCCGAGGCGGTGATCAATCCGGATTTCTTCTCCTCAAATTACCGGATTTCTTCTCCAAATTAAATATGTGATTTCTCCTAATTTATGTGTAATTTTATTTTGTTTCCTTTTCTTTTGTAATTTTCTAGTTTTATAATTTATTTCCTTATTTGACAGGCAACCTCTGAACACTATAAATAGAGGGGTTGGCCTTAGGTTTTAGAAAGCTTTTGATTATTCAGTTTTCTGTCGTTTTGCTGTGAGTCTCATATTTTCTCTCTAGAACTTGTGAGAATGTTTTGCAAGATAGGCTAGAGTTCTTTTGGTGAGGTTAGAGATGAACTTCTGTTGAGCGATCCAATTCAGAGTTTTGATTCCTTGTGCTGTAAAGTTCAACATCTGAATAAATTAAATCTCATCTATTTTTCTATTACTTCTCAAAATATTGTGTGCCAACTTTTATATAAGTTCAGTCACGCTTTTCTTATGTAATTCTGTCACGCAATGTTTTGTTATTCAAATTATTTTACAAATTGTCTTTTACTGCAATATTGTCATATTGATATATTGTCGATTTTAGATAACTTGTAATAATAATATTTCCGGAGTCAACATGGAGATTTAATCTATTCAGTTCTTTTATTTTGTGAATCAAAACTGGAATTGGTGAACGAAACATTAGGGATTCTCGACACCTTACCGTTCTTATTATTAAATTTTCTTCATACAAATTCCCATATTTTTATTATATTTGCAACAAAAATCTCAAAAATTATTCTTTTTCTTTAATTCACTTTTCTCTAATGCTCTTATTCTGTTAATCGTTCTTGTTATTTTGTTATCTCTCTGTGGATACGACCGCCCTTCTGTGCTACAATTGACCGCTTGTGAACATCACTTTTGGGCGTTAATCACTTACCCAGTTGATACAGGGTCAGCAGGTTGGAGGAGCACCCCCTCCGCAGGCGGTTCAGCACAAGCCGCCCAACCTAAGCAACCCGCAGAAAGGGTTGAACCCCAAGAGCCAGTAAGGGGTGAGATGGGGCACCGAGAAATGGTAAGGTTTAAGAGAATGGCACCTCCAGAGTTCAACGGATCAACAGATCCACTCAAGGCTGAGGAATGGTTAGCATCCATTCAGACAGTGTTTGAGTTTATGGAACTCACCGACAGGGAGAAGATTCAGTGTGTGGCTTTTGTATTAAAGAAAGATGCCCGCTATTGGTGGGAATCAGTGTGCGCTAGAAGGAATGTGAGACAGATGTTGTGGGATGAATTCCTGTGGTAATTTAACCATAAGTATTACAACTTAGAAGCCCTGAAGACTCAACAAAATGAGTTCAACAAGTTTAAGCAGGGCGACCAGACAGTTGTAGAAGCATGCCGACGATTTGATCAGTTGGCATGACTATGTCCTCAGTTGGTTCCAACAGAGGAAGAGAAGGTTAGGAGGATGGTTAATATGCTCCGTGGAGATATAGCCACCGTTGTGGAAAGTGGGGAGTATCCACCAACCACGTGCAGAGCATAACATTGCCAAATCTAGAGAGGAACGGGCTAAGATGTGGGAAGACAAGAAGAAATAGAGAGAAAAGACACAGGCACCCACTAAGCAGAGCCCCGGTGCTAATTCGCAAAGCCAAGGAAGCCGTAGCCACCAGGGATCGAAACCTGGATAGGGGAACTAGCAAAACCCCAGCAAGAGGAGAGGGAATCGCAATCAGAATCAGCGAAACCCCCAACAGAAGCAGGACCAGTATACCAGTCCTAGTGTTCCTATATGCCTGACCTATGGAAAGAAACACTCCGAAGAATGTAAAGCCGGCACAGATGTATCCTCTACGTGTGGACAGAAAGGACATTATGCAATGCAGTGTCCGTTCAAAGCAGGATCTCCTGGAACGGCTCCATAAAGGCCACCAGTTCCACAATTTAACGCCATGCAAGCGCAGAAGGTATTCTCGACCCCTCAGCTGAACAGAGTAGAAGCTGCTCCACAGGCCAATGCTCACTTAATGACATACACTAAGGAGGAAGCTGAGGCAGGCACGTCCAACGTAGTGACAGGTCAGCTTACTGTTGCCCATGTCCCTGCACGAGCATTATTTGATTCAGGGGCCACACATACATTTGCATCAGTAGAATTTGTTAAACGAATACTACATCCTCAAGAGAGGGTAGGGCAAGCCTTTAAGACAGCACTACCATCAGGTGATGTGTTGCTGTCTAGTCACTGGTTACTATTGGAAATGTGTCCATAAAGTGGGATGTAATTTGTTATTTATGAAATGACAAATGTAAGACATTATTATTTTGCTGATTTTATAAAATAAGATAAAGTTATGTTTTGACACATACTCAAGAGTGTTAGTAACATTGCTTAGTCCATAAACTGTTACCAACGAAAGAAGAGTCAGGGGAACCCTGCCGGACAAACTCTTCTGATACAGTTTAAAATAGATATTCGCAGTCTTAGGATTGATTGGGCAATCGAATCCGATTATGACTGTTAGATCGAACCATGTGACTGATTAGGTTAGAGTAAAAAACCGTTTACACAACTCTAAACCTAATCATCACAACTTAAGTATATTTGTATAATTATCTTAATCCTGAAGTGAATGCATAGCTCAACTTAGTATCTCATGATCTTTGATTCACCAATGAGATTAGTTCACAGTTATTGAACGACATCTCGGTCATTGGGATCATGACAATATTAAGTTGGAGTTATGTGATTCACAGATATGGAATTCGTAAGAAATAATATCACCTCATGCTTTATTGTGTGTGAATAAATAAACCAGGCCTGGTATTCAATGATGATATTCATTGATTAAGACATCGTGACATGTACGAGACATCTTACGAACGTTTGTCTTTCTTATTCACAGTCATATAAAGGAGTTGAGGAAATAATTATTAGAATGGTAAAACGGTAATATTATATACCATTCTGATCATGGATATTTACGAAGGATAATAATACATTTACACTATGGACCGTGTGATAAATTGTATCAACACCAAAAGAAAATTAGCGCACATGAATCGAGAGATTATTCGACATCGAACTTTTAGTGGAGTTGTACGATGTCGGAATTAAATATGTCGATAACTTATAGGGATGAGTTAGTCGAATATTGTACTTCCATAGCTTTGTTCATGTGGGTCCATTCGGTCTCAAGGCTAGCTCTAATAAATGGGAAAAACAGAAACTGATAATTATGTTTAAATTCATTGTGTTATTTTTCATTTATTTGATAATTGAAAAATAAAAGGAATGAGTTTTGAATTTCGAAATTAATAGAGATTAATTTAAAATTCAAAATGAAATTTAAACATGATTTTATTTGGCAACTAAAGGAAAGAGAAAAGTGATATATTATTTTGGGAAAATTCAGAAATCCCTTACCATAAGGGGATTTCGAATTTTGCTCCAAAAAGGGGAAGGAAATTCGGAAATCCCTAATCCATGTAGGGATTTTCGGATTTCAATCCAAGGGTTAAGGAGAAATTCGAAAATCCCATATAGGGTTTGAGTTTTTGAATTTCCTCCTATATAAGGATATTATTGAAAACCCTAGAGAAGAGTCTCTAAGAGAGAAGAAAAATATATCACATTTTTCCTTAGGGTGGCCGGATTTTGTAGAGACAAAAATAGAAGGAAACAGTTTCCTTAGGTTTTTGAAAAGAGCCCACTATCTCATCCCAAATACCATAGAGTCATAGCTTTGAATCAACGAGTGGTTTTTGGTGTGATCGTGGTATTGAACAACGATCTTGTTTCACGGCAATTCTCCATCTTGGAACGTGAGATAGTGAGATAAGATCCTTGCGGTCATTTAATTCAATCGTCACAAAGGTATGTGTGATACTCTAATCCTTTGTCTATAAACATATATCATGCATGCATCTCTCGTTGTGGTTTACGTTTAATTTTGAATTAAATGGATATGATAAAAATTTTTTGAAATTCCGCCTACAATATTGTTGTTGTTCAAATGATTTTACATATATAAATCACAATAAGATCCTACAGTTACGTCACGTACCAGTAGAGATAGCAGGAAGAGAACTAAGTGCGGACCTAGTTGTACTAAACTTAGTAGATTATGATGTGATCCTAGGAATGGATTTTCTAGGAAAGTATAATGCTGCAATAGACTGTAGAAAGAAAAAGGTAGTTTTTCAGCCAGAAGGAGAACAAATATTTGAGTACATGGGTTCCACATCAGGGACACCCATACGTTTTATTAGTTCCCTAGAAGCCAGACAATTGATGTCTAGCTGATGCACTCGATATTTGGCGTATGTGGTGGACAGGAACAAAGAGGGGAAACATCAACCAGAAGACGTTCCCATAGTCAAGGAGTTCCTAGACGTTTTTCCAGAGGAACTACCCGGACTTCCTCCAGATCGGGAAATAACTTTTGAGATAGAGCATCTCCCCGGCACAACACCAATATCCAAAGCACCGTACAGGATGGCTCCAGCGGAACTGAAAGAGTTGCGGGTTCAACTCCAAGAGATGTTAGACAAAGGCTTCTTCAGACCGAGTTTCTCGCCATGGGGAGCTCTGGTCCTCTTTGTCAAAAAGAAGGATGGCACGCTTCGGATGTGCATAGATTATAGAGAGCTCAATAAAGTCACCATCAAGAACAAGTACCCGTTGCCACGAATCGATGACTTGTTCGACCAGTTGAAGGGAGCTACCAGATTTTTGAAGATAGACCTTCGATCGGGGTATCATCAGCTCAAAATTAGAAAAGAAGACATTCCCAGAACGGCATTCAGAACTCAGTATGGACACTACGAATTCTTAGTGATGCCGTTTGGACTTACAAATGCCCCAGCGGCGTTTATGGACCTTATGAACAGAGTCTTCAGAGAGTATTTAGATAAGTTTGTTATTGTTTTCATCGATGACATCCTTATATACTCACGAGATCCATAGGAGCATGCAGAACATTTGAGGATCGCACTACACATGTTGAAGAAACATCAGCTATATGCAAAGTTTTCTTAGTGCGAGTTCTGGTTAGATAAAGTCCACTTCTTCGGACATGTAGTATCCGAGGAAGGAATCACCGTGGATCCAGCAAAGGTTGAAGCGGTTGAGAAGTGGCCAGTTCCAAAGAGTGTTACGGAAATTTAAAGTTTCCTAGGATTGGCAGGGTATTACAGAAGGTTTGTGGAGGGATTTGCTCGTCTTGCAGCTCCTCTCACTGCCTTAACCAGAAAAGATAGAAGGTATGAATGGACAGATGGATGTGAACAGAGTTTCAGAGAGATCAAAAGAAGATTAATTAGTGCTCCAGTACTCACGATCCCAGAAGAGGGAGAAAAATTTGACATCTACAGTGATGCCTCAAAGACAGGACTAGGAGCCGTGTTGATGCAAAATGGCAAGGTCATTGCTTACGCATCTCGTCAACTAAAGGATCACGAGCGTAATTACCCAACGTATGATCTTGAGTTAGCCGCAGTTGTTTTTTGCGCTCAAGTTATGGCGGCATTACCTATATGGGTTTCAATGCCAAATTTATACGGACCATCAGAGCCTAAAGTACTTCTTCACGCAGAATGAGCTTAATATGAGACAAAGACGATGGCTTGAACTTGTGAATGACTACGATTGTGAAATCCTTTACCATCCAGGTAAAGCCAATCGAGTAGTAGACGCTTTGAGCAGAAACCCAGCACTACGGACTCCAGTGGAGACTGAATTGTTGCCCAAGCAGCTTCAATAATAGATTAATCTCCTAGACGTCAAATTAATCTCTGGTAAGTTAGCTTCTCTGAGGCTGCAGCCTGTGCTACAGGACGAGATACGAGAAGCTCAGAAAGGTGATCCAATTATGGATGGATACAGGAAGGAGATAGTAGAAAATGCAAGGTCAAATTTCAGCCTTTCAAAGGACAAAATTCTCCTATACAAAAGAAGAATTTGTGTACCGGATCAAGCGGGGATCAAGAAGCAGATACTCGTGGAAGCGCACAACACGCCATATTCCGTCGGTGCTTGACATGCCATAAGGTCAAAGCAGAACATCAGAGACCAGCTGGAAGCTTACAGCCACTAGAGATCCCGGAATGGAAGTGGGAACACTTAGCCATGTACTTTGTGACCGGACTTCTAAGAACCAGTGAGGGATACGATGCCATTTGGGTAGTCGTGGATCAGTTAACGAAATCAGCGCATTTCATTCCGATCAAGATAACTTACTCCTTAGAGAGGTTAGCTGAGTTATACGTGGCTAAGGTAGTAAAGCTACATGAAGTACCAGTTAGTATAGTTTCGGACAGAGACAACCGATTTACCTCCAATTTTTGAAGAAGTGTTCAGGAAGCGATGGGGTCAGAATTACGCTATAGCACAGCGTTTCATCCCCAGACAGATTGTAATGACCGGGAAAATATTAAGTCAAAATCGGACAATCCGGTATTTGACCGTAATTATTCCCGGAACAGAAAGTAGTAGAAATATTGATGTAATCAGGAAAGTGTTATGTAGAAACTTTATATACGGGGTAAAATCACCCGAAAAGTGTAAAGTTATAATACGAATATTTTTACAGAGAAAATTCGTAAATATCAGTTGTGAATAGTGAAATATCGGTTAAAAGTTAGAAATTTTAAAAGGTATATTTTAGTTATGAAAAACTGAAATATTTGGTAAATGACCAAATGACCAGTTAGAAAAAGAGTAGAAATATTAGAAGTAAGGAAAATGGTAAAAGTTCCTGAAACAGAATTTTCCCGAGTCAGTTAAAGCGGGAAACTGTAAAAAAAAACGAGTACTGCGAGGGTACGCGTTTTGGGCGATTCTGGATCGTTTAAAATGAGAATTTCAGAAAAAGAAATTGACTATTGAGATACCCAAGAGAAGTGGGTTGAATATGAGAAATTTGACCCGGGGTGCTCGGCAGTCCAGAAAAGCAGTATAGAACCTGTACCGGGTGTGAAATTATCGGTACCGGAAAGAGACTCGTTTTGAAAAACGGAAAGTTTGGTCTCGACAAGAAAAATGTGGGGAACACGGAACCACTTAAATTAAGTGTTAAACGTAATTAGAATTAGCAAAATTAAATTATAGGAATTAAAGTGATTTCTTTAATTTAATTTTAGAAAGTAATAATAGATATTATTAAAAATATTATTATAATATTCATTATTACATTAAAGAGGCCTACGGAAGCACATTAGAACACAAAGTGTTCTATTTTCTAAAGAGTGGCCGACCAAGAAGAAAGAGAGAGAGAAAAGAGAGAAAATCAAGGAAAAATCAAGGAATCACCCGTTTTTGCCGAAATTTCTTCCGTTCAGTCCGGTAGAAACATAACCCGAGGCGTTCTAGTGGAGAATCTCAACTTTTCAAGGTAAGATTTCGGATTTTTCATGAGAAACTGCTTGCTTTTTCATTTTTGTGAATAGTAACTCATCTCGGGAAAAATCCGTAAAACTGAAAAACGAAACCGAGGTTTTGTCGGGGACTACGATAGGAGTTTAATGTGCAAGTATTGAAAGGATTGAACAATTTTTTTTGGATTTACACTAAAAATCCGAAAATCCCTAGAAATGGAGGAAATGTATTTTTGTTCAATTGATGTAGCAATTTGTGTTCAGGAATGTGAATCTGGACTACAGGTACCGAAATCGGAAGTAAAACGAGTTATTGAAAACTCGGGAAACGAGGAAAATTAAGGCGAAACTCTGCCAAAATTTCCTAAAATCTAGTTAGCAAGCAATGAGTTAGGAATCTGATTCTAGAGAATGGATAACAGTTTTAAACCTCGGAAACGAATAGATTAAGATTCAGAAACCGAGATACACGAATATGTGTAAATTGCCTCTTGAGCTAGAAGTCGGCCTTAAGGGGAAAAAGTCCATAAATGAGTTTGAAATTAGATTTAAGAATCTAAGTATGAGGAATTGTGATTGGAATAGGGAATTGATACCTATTTCCATGGAACAGGTTTTGGCATGAGAGCCGAAGCAACAAGAAAGAACTTCCAGCAAGCGGGAATCCTAGCGGATTAACGGTAAGTATAGACATATATGTTTGTCTGGACTCGAGTAAGCTGTAGTTAGACTTAGAACTATTAATTTACTTATGTTCCTAAGTCTATGTGATTTCATGTGATTATACATGTTTGGAGGGCTTAATGCTCTAGATTTCAGAAGGGCGACATATGGTTACCCTTATGCATAGTTACAAGACTGACGGGTCGTCGGCCTCCGCAAGGGAGGAAAATCTCAAAGAGTAGAGATTCCGACTTGACCAGCCAGTAAGTAATGAGCCAGTAAAGTAAAAGACTGACGGGTCGTCGGCCTCCGCAAGGGAGGGAAATCTCACAGAGTAGAGATTCTGACTAGACCAGCCAGTAAAGTAAGAACAGAAAGATAGAAAGTAGTTTAAAGCATGTTTCACACGAGCATATTTGCATCATAACTCTTAATGTAATGTCTATTAGTTTATGATGTATGCATGTTTATACTTGCTGAGCGTTAGCTCATCAGTTTACTCGTGTGCAGGTAACAAAGGTAAGCAGCCAGTCAGATAGTGGTTTGGTTGATGGACATGCGGAGGCAAGGGTGGCGGAAATGTCATGGGTGCACGGGAGTGGTCTTTACTACGCTCGCTTAGAAATTAAACTCCGCTGCAAATTAATGTAATATAGAATAATAGTATGTATGTTTAGTTCTAAGAAGAAGATATTACAACCATTGTCTTAGTAAAGAACAACGGACTGTAATAAGTTAAGACAAGTTTTCGGGAACTAGTTTGATATCCGAATCCTTAAAGTAATAGCAAGATATGTTATTAGTGTAACAACATAACATGTTAAGACCCGAGGGTTAAGGTAAAGAAAAAAAAATTTACCCGCAATTGAACATAAATTAAGGAGACAATAGTCTAAAAATGAATAATGAATTAGACTATAGCTTAGCCCATTAGTAGTAGTATAAGGAACGGCGACCGCGCCGTGAGGGCGCGGGACGTCACAGTTGGTATCAGGGCGGCGTTCCTACTCCTGCCATGACAAGTCCCGCACCTATGCTTCTGCGCAGTCCAGGTAAATTAGTTTATGAACGAAAACTAAGAATTTCTTATTTCTTTTTGCAAGACAGAGCAAGTACTAATGGATCGATCATATCCATCATCCCGGTTAGCGCCCACACCACAAGAGAATACGTTGTGGGGACGGGTAAGAATGTTTCTAATGTCACGGTTCTGACAAACAGAGACGTTGCTACCCACTCCTGCTAGATATAGCCATCCACCAGTGGATCGGGAGTTAAGGGCTCTAGAGCCCATGGCGGCCCAGGCTGCACACCGAGCAAGTAGAGTTGTTTTTACTACAGGTCGAGCCACAACTAGGTTCTACACCTGTAATCCACCTTCCTTTGATGGGCTTTCACATCCCACTAGAATTAGGGATTGGCTGCACCGTGTCGAGTATGTGATGCGAGCCTGTGACATAGCTTGAGAGGAGTGGATTGTACTCGCAGCAAGTCTGTTAGAGGGCAATGCCCTAATCTTTTGGCAAGCTTTAGATGAGGACGAAATAGCAGAGATGCAATGGGAAGAGTTTTGCCACATGTTGAAGCATCAATTTCTTCCCCAGGTCATGCCATCTGAGTCGGCACCACAGCAGACTGGAGAGACACAGAGTCAGGTGAGTGTAGCCGTGACCTACACCCAAGCTCGAGAGTTTATCATACAAGCCGAGAGGGCTAGTATGAGATCGGATGAGGCCGTTGTAGCCTATATAGCGAGAGTTTTAACAGAGGTACTAGCTCCGAATCGAATTTTTAATCTAAGTGAGGAAGAGCGGTGTCAGATCTTATGGAGAGGTCTGACGGAAGAGTACCAGCGTCGACTAGTTCTGCGATCGGATCAGACCCTCACACAATTTATCGCCGAGGCGAAGCATTGTGAGCGCCAGCTGTTAGAGGAGAGGACACGGCCAACGGTAGTTAGGCGAGACTTCCCGTTTTCCATTACCCGTATCGGGAGACATGATGCGGAAGCCACTACTTCTCGACAATGACCGAGACCCGAGATAGAGGCAGCGTACGAGCCTATGGCCGTTCGGCGAAGACAGACCTATGTTGGGACAGTTGGTGAGGAAGCTAGTGGTAAGCCTCAATCGGATCCCGAGGAGGATTCGGAGGAAGACCCCGAGGAGGATCCTAAGGAACACGTAGATGATGAGGATTAAGTTAGGACTTAGCGTCTTATTTATTTAAATATGATGCAAGGTTATGTAAATAGTTTTGAGAAACTTAGACTAATGATATTTTATGTATGATGTGATATGTATGGAATGGGATATGCATAATAGATATGAATGAAAGGCTTAAAAACCTTTACTTTTGTGATGATTTGTATATGATGTGATATGCATGATATGGGGCATGCATAATAGGAGAACATATAGAATGTATGTTTTGCTAGTTGATATGAGAATGAATGATAGTTTAAAGTATTGCAAGTCAAGGAACTTTTGAAGCAGTTCTTTTTGCACTTAGACTAACGATGTTGCTCTTTAAGTGATATAGACACAGCAACATGGTTCGTACATGTTCAAAGAGAACACAAGCAGAACAGAATCCTCCAGCACCAGACCTAGCTGAAGAAGTAGCAGGTCTGAGGGGGCAAATAGCAGCCCAGGCTGAGGAAAGCAGACAGTTACGAGAATTGCTTACCCAGTTGATACAGGGTCAGCAGGTTGGAGGAGCACCCCCTCCGCAGGCGGTTCCAGCACAAGCCGCCCAACCTGAGCAACCCGCAGAGAGGGTTGAACCCCAAGAGCCAGTAAGGGGTGAGATGGGGTACCGAGAAATGGTCCCAAGGGAACCATTGTATGTGAGGTTTAAGAGAATGGCACCTCCAGAGTTCGATGGATCAACAGATCCACTCGAGGCTGAGGAATGGTTAGCATCCATTCAGACAGTGTTTGAGTTTACGGAACTCACCGACAGGGAGAAGATTCAATGCGCCGCTTTTGTATTAAAGAAAGATGCCCGCTATTGGTGGGAATCAGTGTGCGCCAGAAGGAATGTAAGACAGATGTTGTGGGATGAATTCCTATGGGAATTTAACCGTAAGTATTACAACTTAGAAGCCCTGAAGACTCAACAGAATGAGTTCAACAATTTTAAGCAGGGCGACCAGACAGTTGTAGAAGCATGCCGACGATTTGATCAGTTGGCACGACTATGTCCTCAGTTGGTTCCAACAGAGGAAGAGAAGGTTAGGAGGATGGTTAATATGCTCCGTGGAGATATAGCCACCGTTGTGGAAAGTGGGGAGTATCCACCAACCACGGTAGCCGATCTAGTGAATCGGGCAATACGTGCGGAGCATAACATTGCCAAATCTAGAGAGGATAGGGCAAGCCTTTAAGACAGCACTACCATCAGGTGATGTGTTGTTGTCTAGTCACTGGTTACGTCACGTACCAGTAGAGATAGCAGGAAGAGAACTAAGTGCGGACCTAGTTGTTCTGAACTTAGTAGATTATGATGTGATCCTAGGAATGGATTTTCTAGGAAAGTATAATGCTACAATAGACTGTAGAAAGAAAAGGGTAGTTTTTCAGCCAGAAGGAGAACAGGTGTTTGAGTACATGGGTTCCAGATCAGGGACACCCATACGTTTTATTAGTTCCCTAGAAGCCAGACGATTGATGTCTAGCGGATGCACTGGATATAAGGCGTATGTGGTGGATAGGAACCAAGAGGGGACACATCAACCAGAAGACGTCCCCATAGTCAAGGAGTTCCTAGACGTTTTTCCAGAGGAACTACCCGGACTTCCTCCAGATCGGGAAATAGCTTTTGAGATAGAGCTTCTCCCTGGCACCGCACCAATATCCAAAGCACCATACAGGATGGCTCCAGTGGAACTGAAAGAGTTGCGGGTTCAACTCCAAGAGATGTTAGACAAAGGCTTCATCAGACCGAGTTTCTCGCCATGGGGAGCTCCAGTCCTCTTTGTCAAAAAGAAGGATGGCACGCTTCGGATGTGCATAGATTATAGAGAGCTCAACAAAGTCACCATCAAGAACAAGTACCCGTTGCCACGAATCGATGACTTGTTCGACCAGTTGAAGGGAGCTACCACGTTTTCGAAGATAGACCTTCGATCGGGGTATCATCAGCTCAAGATTAGAGAAGAAGACATTCCCAGAACGGCATTCAGAACTCGGTATGGACACTACGAATTCTCAGTTATGCCGTTTGGACTTACAAATGCCCCAGCGGCGTTTCTGGACCTAATGAACAGAGTCTTCAGGGAGTATTTAGATAAGTTTGTTATTGTTTTCATCGATGACATCCTTATATACTCACGAGATCCACAGGAGCACGCAGAACATTTGAGGATCGCACTACACACGTTGAAGAAACATCAGCTATATGCGAAGTTTTCTAAGTGCGAGTTCTGGTTAGATAAAGTCCACTTCCTCGGACATGTAGTATCCAAGGAAGGAATCAACGTGGATCCAGCAAAGGTTGAAGCGGTTGAGAAGTGGCCAGTTCCAAAGAGTGTTACGGAAATTCGAAGTTCCTAGGATTGGCAGGGTATTACAGAAGGTTTGTGGAGGGATTTGCTCGTCTTGCAGCTCCTCTCACTGCCTTAACCAGAAAAGATAAAAGGTATGAATGGACAGATAAATGTGAACAGAGTTTCAGAGAGATCAAAAGAAGATTAATTAGTGCTCCAGTACTCACGATCCCAAAAGAGGGAGAAAAATTTGACATCTACAGTGATGCCTCAAAGACAGGACTAGGAGCCGTGTTGATGCAAAATGGCAAGGTCATTGCTTACGCATCTCGGCAACTAAAGGATCACGAGCGTAATTACCCAACGCATGATCTTGAGTTAGCCGCAGTAGTTTTTGCGCTCAAGTTATGGCGGCATTACCTATATGGGGTTCAATGCCAAATTTATACAGACCATCAGAGCCTAAAGTACTTCTTCACGCAGAAGGAGCTTAATATGAGACAAAGACGATGGCTTGAACTTGTGAAGGACTACGATTGGGAAATCCTTTACCATCCAGGTAAAGCCAATCGAGTAGCAGACGCTTTGAGTAGAAACCCAACACTACGGACTCCAGTGGAGACCAAATTGTTGCCCAAGCAGCTTCAACAAGAGATTAATCTCCTAGACCTCGAATTAATCTCTGGTAAGTTAGCTTCTCTGAGGTTGCAGCTTGTGCTACAGGACGAGATACGAGAAACTCAGAAAGGTGACCCAATTATGGATGGATACAGGAAGGAGATAGTAGATAATGCAAGGTCGAATTTCAGCCTTTCAAAGGACGGAATTCTCCTATACCAAAGAAGCATTTGTGTACCGGATCAAGAGGGGATCAAGAAGCAGATACTCGCGGAAGCGCACAGCACGCCATATTCTGTACACCCAGGTGCCACCAAAATGTATCAAGATTTGAAACAACATTTTTGGTGGAGGCGAATGAAGAATGACATAGTTGACTATATTAGTCGCTGCTTGACATGCCAAAAGGTCAAAGCAGAACATCAGAGACCAGCTGGAAGCTTACAGCCACTAGAGATCCCAGAATGGAAGTGGGAACACTTAGCCATGGACTTTGTGACTGGACTTCCGAGAACCAGTGAGGGATACGATGCCATTTGGGTAGTCGTGGATCGGCTAACGAAATCAGCGCATTTCATTCCGATCAAGATAACTTACTCCTTAGAGAGGTTAGCTGAGTTATATGTGGCTAAGGTAGTAAAGCTACATGGAGTACCAGGTAGTATAGTGTCGGACAGAGACAGCCGATTTACCTCCAATTTTTGGAGAAGTGTTCAGGAAGCGATGGGGTCAGAATTGCGCTATAGCACAGCGTTCCATCCCCAGACGGATGGGCAGTCAGAGAGGACCATTTAGACCCTAGAAGATATGCTTCGTGCATGCACAGTGGATTTCAAGGGCGCATGGAGTATGAAGTTGCCATTGATCGAATTCTCGTATAATAATAGTTACCAAGCTTCCATCCGCATGGCCCCGTATGAAGCACTTTACGGAAGGAAGTGTAGATCCCCAGTTCATTGGTATGACACTCGGGAAAAGCAGCTTCACAAGACGGAATTCGTTCAAGAGGCCATTGAGACAGTGCAAAAGATCCGTAGAAGATTAGAGACGGCTCAGAGCCGGCAAAAGAGCTATGCAGATAAACGACAGAGACCCTTGGAATTTTCTGTAGGGGACTCTGTATTCCTAAAAGTCGCACCAAGGAAGGGTGTGATGCGTTTTGGGAAGAAAGGTAAGCTGAGTCCACGTTACATAGGGCCTTTTGAGATCATTGAAAGAATAGGAAAGGTAGCTTACCGACTAGCTCTACCGCCAGAGTCGGCTTCAGTGCACAGTGTGTTTCATGTAGCAATGCTCCGGAAGTATATCTCGGATCCATCGCATGTGTTACAACATGAGCCTATTCAAGTTCACGAAGATTTGTCCTATGAGGAACAACCAGTCCAACTTCTAGCCAGAGAAGAAAGGAAACTCAGAAGTCGTAGTATCCCAATGGTTAAAGTGCAGTGGAAAAATCACAATGTTGCAGAAGCCACTTGGGAAGTAGAAGAAGAGATCAGACAGAAGTACCCCAAGTTGTTCTGATTTTCGGGACGAAAATTCCTTAAGGAGGGGTGAATGTAATGACCGGGAAAATATTAAGTCAAAATCGGACAGTCCGGTATTTGACCGTAATTATTTCCCATAACAGAAAGTAGTAGAAATATTGATGTAATCAGGAAAGTGTTATGTAGAAACTTTATATACGGGGTAAAATCACCCGAAAATTGTAAAGTTATAATACGAATATTTTTACAGAGAAAATTCGTAAATATCAGTTGTGAATAGTGAAATATCGGTTAAAAGTTAGAAATTTTAACAGGTATATTTTAGTTATGAAAAACTGAAATATTTGGTAAATGACCAAATGACCAGTTACAAAAAGAGTAGAAATATTAGAAGTAAGGAAAATGGCAAAAGTTCCTGAAACAGAATTTTCCCGAGTCAGTTAAAGCGGGAAACTGTAAAAAAAACGAGTACCGCGAGGGTACGCGTTTTGGGCGATTCTGGATCGTTTAAAATGAGAATTTCAGAAAAAGAAATTGACTATTGAGATACCCAAGAGAAGTGGGTTGAATATGAGAAATTTGGCCCTGGGTGCTCGGCAGTCCAGAAAAGCAGTATAGAACCTGTACCGGGTGTGAAATTATCGGTACCGGAAAGAGTCTCGTTTTGAAAAACGGAAAGTTTGGTCTCGACAAGAAAAATGTGGGGAACACGGAACCACTTAAATTAAGTGTTAAACTTAATTAGAATTAGCAAAATTAAATTATAGGAATTAAAGTGATTTCTTTAATTTAATTTTAGAAAGTAATAATAGATATTATTAAAAATATTATTATAATATTCATTATTACATTAAAGAGGCCTACGGAAGCACATTAGAACACAAAGTGTTCTATTTTCTAAAGAGTGGCCGACCAAGAAGAAAGAGAGAGAGAAAAGAGAGAAAATCAAGGGAAAATCAAGGAATCACCCGTTTTTGCCGAAATTTCTTCCGTTCAGTCCGGTAGAAACATAACCCGAGGCGTTCTAGTGGAGAATCTCAACTTTCCAAGGTAAGATTTCGGATTTTTCATGAGAAACTGCTTGCTTTTTCGTTTTTGTGAATAGTAACTCATCTCGGGAAAAATCCGTAAAACTGAAAAACGAAACCGAGGTTTTGTCGGGGACTACGATAGGAGTTTAATGTGCAAGTATTGAAAGGATTGAACAATTTTTTTTTGGATTTACACTAAAAATCCGAAAATCCCTAGAAATGGAGGAAATGTATTTTTGTTCAATTTATGTAGCAATTTGTGTTCAGGAATGTGAATCTAGATTGCAGGTACCGGAATCGGAAGTAAAACGAGTTATTGAAACCTCGGAAAACGAGGAAAATTAAGGCGAAACTCTGCCGAAATTTCCAAAAATCTAGTTAGCAAGCAATGAGTTAGGAATCTGATTCTAGAGAATGAATAACAGTTTTAAACCTCAGAAACGAATAGATTAAGATTCAGAAACCGAGATACACGAATATGTGTAAATTGCCTCTTGAGCTAGAATTTGGCCTTAAGGGGAAAAAGTCCATAAATGATTTGAAATTAGATTTAACAATCTAAGTACGAGGAATTGTGATTGGAATAGGAAATTAATACCTATTTCCATGGAACAGGTTTTGGCACGAGAGCCGAAGCAACGAGAAAGAACTTCCAGCAAGCGGGAATCCTAGCAGATTAACGGTAAGTATAGACATATATGTTTGTCTGGACTCGAGTAAGCTGTAGTTAGACTTAGAACTATTAATTTATTTATGTTCCTAAGTCTATATGATTACATGTGATTATACATGTTTGGAGGGCTTAATGCTGTAGATTTCAGAAGGGCGACATATGGTTACCCTTATGCATAGTTACAAGACTGACGGGTCGTCGGCCTCTGCAAGGGAGGAAAATCTCAAAGAGTAGAGATTCCGACTTGACCAGACAGTAAGTAATGAGCCAGTAAAGTAAAAGACTGACGGGTCGTCGGCCTCCGCAAGGGAGGGAAATCTCACAGAGTAGAGATTCTGACTAGACCAGCCAGTAAAGTAAGAACATAAAGATAGAAAGTAGTTTAAAGCATGTTTCACACGAGCATATTTGCATCATAACTCTTAATGTAATTTCTATTAGTTCATGATGTATGCATGTTTATACTTGCTGAGCGTTAGCTCATCAGTTTACTCGTGTGCAGGTAACAAAGGTAAGCAGCCAGTCATATAGTGGTTTGGTTGATGGACATACGGAGGCAAGGGTGGCGGAAATGTCATGGGTGCACGGGAGTGGTCTCTACTACGCTCGCTTAGAAATTAAATTCCGCTGCAAAGTAATGTAATATAGAATATTAGTATGTATGTTCAGTTCTAAGAAGAAGATATTACAACCATTGTCTTAGTAAAGAACAACGGACTGTAATAAGTTAAGACAAGTTTTCGGGAACTAGTTTGATATCCGAATCCTTAAAGTAATAGCAAGATATGTTATTAGTGTAACAACATAACATGTTAAGACCCGAGGGTTAAGGTAAAGAAAAAAAAATTTACCCGCAATTGAACATAAATTAAGGAGACAATAGTCTAAAAATGAATAATGAATTAGACTATAGCTTAGCCCATTAGTAGTAGTATAAGGAACGGCGACCGCGCCGCGAGGGCGCGGGACGTCACACAGATGGGCAGTTAGAGAGGACCATTCAGACCCTAAAAGATATGCTTCGTGCATGCGCAATGGATTTCAAGGGCGCATGGAGTATGAAGTTGCCATTGATCGAATTCTCGTATAATAATAGTTACCAAGCTTCCATCGGCATGGCCCCGTATGAAGCACTTTACGGAAGGAAGTGTAGATCCCCAGGCCATTGAGACAGTGCAAAAGATCCGTAGAAGATTAAAGACGGCTCAGAGCCGGCAGAAGAGTTATGCAGATAAACGACGGAGAGCCTTGGCATTTTCTGTAGGGGACTCCGTATTCCTAAAAGTCGCACCAATGAAGGAAAGGTAGCTTACCGACTAGCTCTACCGCCAGAGTTGGCCTCAGTGCACAGTGTGTTTCTGTAATGATCGGGAAAATATTAAGTCAAATTCGGACAGTCTGGTATTTGACCGTAATTATTCCCGGAACAGAAAGTAGTAGAAATATTGATGTAATTGGGAAAGTGTTATGTAGAAACTTTATATACGGGGTAAAATCACCCGAAAAGTATAAAGTTATAATACGAATATTTTTACAGAGAAAATTCGTAAATATCAGTTGTGAATAGTAAAATATCGGTTAAAAGTTAGAAATTTTAACAGGTATTTTTTAGTTATGAAAAACTGAAATATTTGGTAAATGACCAAATGACCAGTTACAAAAAGAGTAGAAATATTAGAAGTAAGGAAAATGGCAAAAGTTCCTAAAACAAAATTTTCCCGAGTCAGTTAAAGCGGGAAACTGCAAAAAAAACGAGTACCGCGAGGGTACGCGTTTTGGGCAATTCTGGATCGTTTAAAATGAGAATTTCAGAAAAAGAAATTGACTATTGAGATACCCAAGAGAAGTGGGTTGAATATGAGAAATTTGACCCAGGGTGCTCGGCAGTCCAGAAAAGCAGTATAGAACCTGTACCGGGTGTGAAATTATCGGTACCGGAAAGAGACTCGTTTTGAAAAACGGAAAGGTTGGTCTCAACAAGAAAAATGTGGGGAACACAGAGCCACTTAAATTAAGAGTTAAACTTAATTAAAATTAGTAGAATTAAATTATGGGAATTGAAGTTATTTCTCTAATTTAATTTTAGAAAGTAATGTGAGATATTTTTAGAAATATTAATATAATATACATATTACACTTAAAATTGCCTACGGATGAGATTAGAAGCCAAAATTGCTTCTTCTTCTAAGTGTGGCCGAGAGATAGACAAAAGAAAGAGAAAAGAGAGAAAATCAAGGGAAAATCAAGGAATCACCCGTTTTCGTCGAAATTTCTTCTGTTCAGTCCGGTAGAAACATAACCCGAGGCATTCTAGCGGAGAATCTCAACTTTTCAAGGTAAGATTTCGGATTTCTCATGAGAAACTGCTTGCTTTTTCGTTTCTATGAATAGTAACTCATCTCGGAAAAAATTCGTAAAACTGAAAAACGAAACCGAGGTTTTGTCGAGGACTGTGATAGGAGTTTAATGTGCAAGTATTGAAAGGATTGAATAACTTTTTTTGGATTTGCACTAAAAATCCGAAAATCCCTAGAAATGGAGGAAATGTATTTTTGTTCAATTTATGTAGCCATTTGTGTTCAGGAATGTGAATCTGGACTACAGGTACCGAAATCGAAAGTAAAACGAGTTATTGAAAACTCGGGAAACGAGAAAAATTAAGGCGAAACTCTGCCGAAATTTCCTAAAATCTAGTTAGTAAGCAATGAGTTAGTAATCCGATTCTAGAGAATGGATAACAGTTTTAAAGCTCGGAAATGAATAGATTAAGATTCAGAAATCGAGATACACAAATATGTGTAAATTACCTCTTGAGCTAGAATTCAGCCTAGAGGGGTTAAGTTCAAAAATGAGTTGAAATTGGATTTAGGAATCCAAGTATGAGAAATTTTGATGCTTGGAATAGGTGGTTAATACCTATTTCCATAGAACAGGTTTTGGCACGAGAGCCGAAGCAACGAGAAAGAACTTCCAGCAAGCGGGAATCCTAGCGGATTAACGGTAAGTATAGACATATATGTTTGTCTGGACTCGAGTAAGCTGTAGTTAGACTTAGAACTATGAATTTACATATGTTCCTAAGTCTATGTGATTACATGTGATTATACGTGTTTGGAGGGCTTAATGCTCTAGATTGATAAAGGGTGACATATGGTTACCCTTATGCACAGTAAATACTAACGGGTCGTCGGCCTCCGCAAGGGAGGAAAATCTCACAGAGTAGAGATTCCGACTAGACCAGACAGTAAGAAATGACTAGTAAAGTATAAAGACTGACGGGTCGTCGGCCTCTGCAAGGGAGGGAAATCTCACAGAGTAGAGATTCCGACTAGACCAGCCAGTAAGAAATGACCAGTAAAGTAAAAGACTGACGGGTCGTCGGCCTCCGCAAGGGAGGAAAAATCTCAAAGAGTAGAGATTCCGACTAGACCAGACAGTAAAGTAAGAACAGAAAGATAGAAAGTAGTTTAAAGCATGTTTCACACGAGCATATTTGCATCATAACTCTTAATGTAATTTCTATTAGTTTATGATGTATGCATGTTTATACTTGCTGAGCGTTAGCTCATCAATTTACTCGTGTGCAGGTAACAAAGGTAAGCAGCCAGCCATATAGTGGTTTGCTTGATGGACATGCGGAGGCAAGGGTGGCGGAAATGTCATGGGTGCACGGGAGTGGTCTCCACTATGCTCGCTTAGAAAATAATTTTCCGCTGCAGATTAATGTAATGTAGAATACTAGTATGTATGTTCAGTTCTAAGAAGAAGATATTACAACCATTGTCTTAGTAAAGAACAACGGACTGTAATAAGTTAAGACAAGTTTTCGGGCACTAGTTTGATATCCGAATCCTTAAAGTAATAGCAAGATGTGTTATTAGTGTAACAACATAACATGTTAAGAACCCGATGGTTAAAGTAAAGAAAAAAAAATTTACCCGCACATGAACGTAAATTAAAGAGCAATAGTCTAACAACGAATAATGGATTAGACTATAGCTTAGCCCATTAGTAGAGTAGTATAAGGAACGGCGACCGCGCCGCGAGGGCGCGGGTCGTCACAGTTTCATGTAGCATTGCTCCGGAAGTATATCTCGGATCCATTGCACGTGTTACAGCATGAGCCTATCCAGGTTCACGAAGATTTGTCCTATGAGGAACAACCAGTCCAAATTCTAGCTAGAGAAGAAAGAAAACTCAGAAGTCGTAGTATCCTAATGGTTAAAGTGCAGTGAAAAAATCACAATGTTGCAGAAGCCACTTAGGAAGTAGAAGAAGAGATCAGACAGAAGTACCCCCAGTTGTTTTGATTTTCGGGACGAAAATTTCTTAAGGAGGGGTGAATGTAATGACCGGGAAAATTTTAAGTCAAATTCGGACAGTCCGGTATTTCACCATAATTCTTCCCGGAACAGAAAGTAGTGGAAATATTGATGTAATTAGGAAAGGGTTATGTAGAAACTTTATATACGGGGTAAAATCACCCGAAAAGTGTAAAGTTATAATACAAATATTTTTACAGAGAAAATTCATAAATATCAGTTGTGAATAGTGAAATATCGGTTAAAAGTTAGAAATTTTAACAGGTATATTTTAGTTATGAAAAACTGAAATATTTGGTAAATGACCAAATGACCAGTTAGAAAAAGAGTAGAAATATTAGAAGTAAGGAAAATGGCAAAAGTTCCTGAAACAGAATTTTTCCGAGTCAGTTAAAGCGGGAAACTGCAAAAAAAAATGAGTACCGCGAGGGTACGCGTTTTGGGCAATTCTGGATCGTTTAAAATGAAAATTTCGGAAAAAGAAATTAACTATTGAGATACCCAAGAGAAATGGGTTGAATATGAGAAATTTGACCCAAGGTGCTCGGCAATCCAGAAAAGCAGTATAGAACTTGTACGAGGTGTGAAATTATCGGTACCGGAAAGAGACTCGTTTTGAAAAACAGAAAGTTTGGTCTCGACAAGAAAAATGTGGGGAACACAGAACCACTTAAATTAAGTGTTAAACTTAATTAGAATTAGTAGAATTAAATTATGGGAATTAAAGTTATTTCTCTAATTTAATTTTAGAAAGTAATGTGAGATATTTTTAGGAATATTAATATAATATACATATTACACTTAAAAAGGGCCTACGGATTACATTAGAAGCCACATTTGCTTCTTCTAACTGTGGCCGACAGATAGAGAAAAGAAAGAGAAAAGAGAGAAAATCAAGGGAAAGTCAAGGAATCACCCGTTTTCGCCGAAATTTCTTCCGTTCAGTCCGGTAGAAACATAACCCGAGGCATTCTAGCGGAGAATCTCAACTTTTCAAGGTAAGATTTCGGATTTTTCCTGAGAAACTGCATGCTTTTTTATTTTTATGAATAGTAACTCATCTCGGAAAAAATCCGTAAAACTGAAAAATGAAACTGAGGTTTTGTCGGGGACTATGATAGGAGAAAAAGTGTTGTTGTTCATTTTATGTTGAAAATTGTGTTCACGAATGTGAATCTGGACTACAGGTACCGAAATCAGAAGTAGAACGAGTTATTGAAAACTCGGGAAACTAGAAAAAATAAGGCGAAACTCTGCCGAAATTTCTAAAAACCTAGTTAGTAAGCATCGAATTAAGAATTCAATTCTCGAGAATGAGTAACAGTTTTAAAGCTCCGAATTGAATAGATTAAGATTCAAAAACCGAGATACACGAATAGGTGTAATTTGCCTCTTGAGCTAGAATTCGGCCTAGAGGGGTTAAGTTCGAAAATGAGTTGAAATTGGATTTAGGAATCCAAGTATGAGAAATTTTTGATGCATGGAATAGGTGGTTAATACCTATTTCCATGAAACAGGTTTCGGCACAAGAGCCGAAGCAACGAGAAAGAACTTCCAGCAAGCGGGAATCCTAGCGGATTAACGGTAAGTATAGACATATATGTTTGTGTGGACTCGAGTAAGTTGTAGTTAGACTTAGAACTATGAATTTACTTATGTTCCTAAGTCTATGTGATTACATGTGATTATACGTGTTTGGAGGGCTTAGTGTTCTAAATTGCAAAAGGGCGACATATGATTACCCTTATGCATGGATAAAGTATGCAAGAATTATTATGCATTTTATGTTTTCATGTGCACGCAGAGAAACGTTGCATACCATTTAGTAGAGAAAAAGACTGACGGGTCGTTGGCCTCCGCAAGGGAGGGAAATCTCATAGAGTAGAGATTCCGACTAGACCAGCCAGTAAGAAATGATTAGTAAAGTAAAAGACTGACGGGTCGTTGGCCTCCGCAAGGGAGGAAAATCTCAAAGAGTAAAGATTCCGACTAGACCAGACAGTAAGCAGGGGCTCAAGCCCACAGAAGTAAGAGCAGAAAGATAAAAAGTAGTTTAAAGCATGTTTCACACGAGCATATTTGCATCATAACTCTTAATGTAATTTCTATTAGTTTATGATGTATGCATGTTTATACTTGCTGAGCGTTAGCTCATTAGTTTACTCGTGTGCAGGTAACAAAGGTAAGTACCCAGTCATATAGTGGTTTGCTTGATGGACAAGCAGAGGCAAGGGTGGCGGAAATGTCATGGGTACATGGGAGTGGTCTCTACTACGCTCGCTTAGAAAATAATTTTCCGCTGCAGATTAATGTAATATAGAATACTAGTATGTATGTTCAGTTCTAAGAAGAAGATATTACAACCATTGTCTTAGTAAAGAACAACGGACTGTAATAAGTTAAGACAAGTTTTCGGGAACTAGTTTGATATCCGAATCTTTAAAGTAAAAGCAAGATATGTTATTAGTGTAACAACATAACATGTTAACAACCCGAGGGTTAAAGTAAAGGAAAAACATTTACCCGCATATGAACGTAAATTAAAGAGACAATAGTCTAACAACGAATAATGAATTAGACTATAACTTAGCCCATTAGTAGTAGTATAAGGAATGGCGACCGCGCCGCGAGGGCGCGGGTCGTCACACAACCTGAGCCAGAAGCTGTAGTGCAGTGGTTTGACGTTCTAATACAGTATGATGCGTCATACGAGGAGGCACTAGTTCAGATTCTTGACCGGAAAATAAAGAATCTGCGTCATCAAGAGATCCCATTAGTGAAAGTATAATGGCAGCACCATGGAGTTAAGGAAGCGACATGAGAGCTTGAAACGATGATGCAGGATCAGTATCCGCATCTGTTTACACTTTGAGGTAGGTTTTAATTTCGGGGATGAAATTGCCTAAGGGGGTGGAGCTATAGCACCCTGAAGAATTAATTGAGATTAATTTGTAGGATCTTATTGTGATTTATATATGAAAAATCATTTGAACAACAACAATATTGTAGGCGGAATTTCAAAAAATTTTATCATATCCGTTTAATTCAAAATTAAACGTAAACCACAACGAGAGATGCATGCATGATATATGTTTATAATCAAAGGATTAGAATTTCTCACATACCTTTGTGACGATTGAATTAATTGACCGCAAGGATCTTGTCTCACTATCTCACGTTCCAAGATGGAGAATTGCCGTGAAACAAGATCGTTGGTTATTGCCACGATCACACCAAAAACCACTCGTTGATTCAAGGCTATGACTCTACGATATTTAGGATGAGAGAGTGGGCTCTTTTTCAAAAACCTAAGGAAACTATTTCCTTCTATTTTGTCTCTACAAAATCCGGCCACCCTAAGGAAAAGTGTGATCTCTTTTTCTTTTCTCCAAAAGACTCTCTTCTAGGGTTTTCAATAATATCCTTATATAGGAGAAAATTCAAAAACTCAAACCCTAGATGGGATTTTCGAATTTCTCCTTAACCCTTGGATTGAAATCCGAAAATCCCTACATGGCTTAGGGATTTCTGAATTTCCTTCCCCTTTTTGGAGCAAAATTTGAAATCCCCTTAAGGCAAGGGATTTCCGAATTTTCCCAAAAATAATATATCACTTTTCTCTTTCCTTTAGTTGCCAAATAAAATCATGTTTAAATTTCATTTTGAATTTTAAATTAATCTCCATTAATTTTGAAATTCAAAACTCATTCCTTTTATTTTTCAATTATCAAATAAATGAAAAATAACACAATGAATTTAAACATAATTATCAGTTTCTGTTTTTCCCATTTATTAGAGCTAGCCTTGATACCGAATGGACCCACATGAACAAAGCTATGGAATTACAATATTCGACTAACTCATCCCTATAAGTTATCGACATATTTAATTCCGACATCGTACAACTCCACTAAAAGTTCGATGCCGAATAATCTCTCGGTTCATGTGCGCTAATTTTCTTTTGGTGTTGATACAATTTATCACACGGTCCACAGTGTAAATGCATTATTATCCTTCGTAAATATCAGTGATCAGAATGGTATATAATATTACCGTTTTACCATTCTAATCATTATTTCCTCAACTCCTTTATATGACTGTGAATAAGAAAGACAAACGTTCGTAAGATGTCTCGTACATGTAACGATGTCTTAATCAATGAATATCATCATTGAATACCAGGCCTGGTTTATTTATTCACACACCCGTCAATAAAGCATGAGGTGATATTATTTCTTACGAATTCCATATCTGTGAATCACATAACTCCAACTTAATATTGTCATGATCCCAATGACCGAGATGTCGTTCAATAACTGTGAACTAATCTCTTTGGCGAATCAAAGATCATGAGATACCAAGTTGAGCTATGCATTCACTTCAGGATTAAGATAATTATACAAATATACTTAAGTTGTGATGATTAGGTTTAGAGTTGTGTAAACGGTTTTTACTCTAACCTAATCAATCACATGGTCTATTCAACATGTTGCGAGCCTGTCTAGATCAACCACAGAGTCCAACTCCCATGCCCCGAGACCAGCATCACATGGTTCGATCTAACAGTCATAATCGGATTCGATTGCCCAATCAACCCTAAGACTGCGAATACCTATTTTTAAACTGTATCAGAAGAGTTTGTCCGGCAAGGTTCCCTTGACTCTTCTTTCGTTGGTAACAGTTTATGGACTAAGCAATATCACAAACACTCTTGAGTATGTGTCAAAACATAACTTTATCTTATTTTATAAAATTAGCAAATTAATAATGTCTTACATTTGTCATTTCATAAATAACAAATTACATCCCACTTTATGGACACATTTCCAACATAATTAAGGTAATTGATATTATTAGTTTGCCTAATCTGATTTAATTAATTGAGTTTTGATTAATAAATGTTTCTGAAATGAGAGTTTAAATAATTCCAAGGTATTTAAATTATTCTCAGTAATTTATTTTAATCCAGAAGTGTGAATGGGCGCATTTATGGACTGACATATTGTACACATGTCATTTTCTTTTTATTTTTCCTTTTCTTTTCTTTTTCCTTTTCTTTTCGCAACAAGCATAATAATAATAATAACCGTAATATTATGGTTCCATCCTAGAGAAAAGAAAGAAATTAAAGATTACAAAGAATAATCGAAACATATATCGATTCTTCATCTTGAATCTTCCCGGTTGTCCTTGAATTCTTCATCACAATCTAATTCTGGTTATCATAAAATTATTTTCCATGTTTTCTTGAAAAAATCTCAAAAAATTGCAAAATCGTATACTGTCCCGTTAGGTCCGGTCGACCGAAGACAGAGTAGTTATACTCTACCGGTCGACCGCCTTACACTAACCGGTCGACCGGTGAGGTCGACCGGTGCCCGTGCGACAATAACCCAGATTTTCAGAAATCAAAGCAGTTTTTCAATTTATTCAAAAAACACAAAACAATTTTATAAACCAAGGAAAAATTAGATACCTTCATCTCTGTCATCTTCAATCTCCTCCAAGAATTTTACATAAAAATTCCTATACCGTTTTCCGGTTTACAAAATTTCTACTAGAGAAAATAAAATAAACCCTAACGGCGATGATAGGCCGCATATCTAATTACATTGCAAAGAACAAATTCCTGTACAACCATTCTAAACTCTAAGGAACCATAACCGGTAAAAATTAAATAATAAATAATCATTGATAATTTATAAATGACAACCAATAATAATTATTTAATCATTCATTCACCATATATTCATGACAACAACATAATATAGAAACCCTAGAGTGCCATCTCTCTAAAATATCAATTCAAGCATAAAAGAGATATTTTTAGATCACAAATCTATGTACATAGCATAATCATGAACAAATAACCATGTCTCTGATACCAATTGTTGGAAAATAATTGCATCGAGTGCGCAGCGGAATTTAAAAATTTTAATCAATGTCAAAGCCAAACAAGAACATGTTCATGATGCTATATAACATAAATACTAAAGATCTAAATCATACCTTTTGAGATTTCAGGAAACTACACGTCTGACAGATCTAAGCGTTCCAAACAACAACCGGAAGAGCCTCAACCAACTGGTCTTCTTTGCTATTCTCGTTTCCACGATCGGTGTGCAGGTGGGCACACTTCGTTTTAATCTCCTCTTGGTATTCTTGATCTCCTTCCAATCACAAGAGAGCCAAAGAAAAATTGTTTTTGATAATTAAACAATTTTTCCTCTTGGAATCTCTTATCAATAGCCTCCAAAAAGTCTCTCAAGTGATCTAATGAGTAATGTGACTTAATAGGCTATTTATACTGTTTAGGAAGTCGTACTTCCGTAACAATTAGGTTTCCCAAAGATTTAATCGCACCCAGAGTCAATTTTGCCACATCAGCACGCGTTACGCGTTACAACCGGTCGACCGAAGACAGAGACGTTATAACTCACCGGTCGACCTGTCCTTCACAAACCGGTCTACCCACCGGTCGACCTGACCGGTCGACCTGTGACCGGTCTACCCACCGGTCAACTTGTCTGCACTGACGAAAGTTGTTTTCCTAGTTCTTCAACATGGGAAACTTGCATAGAACCTCAGTTTTGATTCAAGCAACCCAATAGAGAAATTGCCTGATCAAAACAGTCATATAATAGTCTTCCCATATTAAACAACTCTTAAAATAATAATTCAACCAATTTATCTAGAATCAATTTATCAATTAATTCACCCGATAAATTAATCATGAATTAACTTTGAACCTCTTTTACGGAAATAACACAAGTTACCAATATGTAGGAAATATACCGTATCATTACAGGAAATTATGTGAGCTAGCAAAGGGACCTAATGGACATATATAAATCAAGCTCCTATAATCACAACGCTACTTGTAAACCAACAAGTCCGTCTCATGATTATAAAACTCTAGCGCTATTCCACTACAAGCCTAGAGCTGCACTCTCGATTCATATAGCGTATTTACAAAGCTCTAATTAGCTCTAGTCCATGACTCAATATATTAGTATATCATCCCCATAGGATATCCATAATCGACTTGAGGTCAAGTTCTGTTTTACCTTCCCCATTACATTTATCTTATGTTCCATTATCAAACCATTGGAAAAACACTATTCATACTATTACAAACAGTAAACCATTAGATAACACATAGTAGTCTAATAGCCGAGCGCTCGTATTTTCCAATCCACTGATAATGCATAAGAGGATATCATTGACTCTTTATAGGAGCTATGGATTCCACTATATATGAATAACGAATCTACGCATACACGAGTCATACCCCCAATGTACCGGCAAGCGTACCTTTACATAATGTCAGGAGGTCTCCCTTTAGTACATCAAAGGATACAAGTCAAGTATACGGGTTCATCATCCATCTCAGGATTAAGATGACAACATATAATTCGTCAAAAGTGAATTGTTTTATTCAAACAGAATTATTAATTAAAACAATTCATCTTTGGTCCGATCCAATATAGATTTCCCCATTAGAAACTATATCAATGTCTCTACCCATGGAGTCCCACCTCCGACGACCAAGACAAGCCGTCTCCGTTAGGAAGTAGACAACATAACAATCTTAACATGAATAAAGCGCCCAACTTTATTCCCTCGATTGTGGATCATAAGATTTAGACTATCATCTTTAGTTTCTTGTCTTCCGCATGTTCTTCACATTACATGCATGATCTAAAGATTTAGAATGACAGTCTCAGACTTTCTGTTTGCTTATCATACATTCAACTATTATGAACATAAAGAGGACCATACATAGATATATGAAATAAACAAATCTTTATTAATAGTCAAAATGTCTCGAAGAAAATTGTTACGTTTATTCCTAAGGGCATAAACGCTAACAATACTTTCCTAGAAAATCCATTCCTAGGATCACATCATAATCTACTAAGTTCAGAACAACTAGGTCCGCACTTAGTTCTCTTCTTGCTATCTCTACTGGTACGTGACGTAACCAGTGACTAGACAACAACACATCACCTGATGGTAGTGCTGTCTTAAAGGCTTGCCCTATCCTCTCTTGAGGATGTAGTATTCGTTTAACAAATTCTACTGATGCAAATGTATGTGTGGCCCCTGAATCAAATAATGCTCGTGCAGGGACATGGGCAACAGTAAGCTGACTTGTCACTACGTTGGACGTGCCTGCCTCAGCTTCCTCCTTAGTGTATGTCATTAAGTGAGCATTGGCCTGTGGAGCAGCTTCTACTCTGTTCAGCTGAGGGGTCGAGAATACCCTCTGCGCTTGCATGGCATGAAATTGTGGAACGGGTGGCCTTTATGGAGCCGTTCCAGGAGATCCTGCTTTGAATGGACACTGCCTTGCATAATGTCCTTTATGTCCACACGTATAGCATACATCTGTGCCGGCTTTACATTCTCCGGAGTGTTTCTTTCCACAGGTCAGGCAGATAGGAACACTAGGACTGGTATACTGGTCCTGCTTCTGTTGGGGGTTTCGCTGATTCTGATTGCGATTCCCTTTCCTCTTGCTGGGGTTTTTCTGGTTCCCCTGTCCGGGTTTCGATCCCTGGACGCTACGACTTCCTTGGCTTTGTGGATTAGCACCAGAGCTCTGCTTATTAGGTGGCTGTGCCTTTTCTCTCTATTTCTTCTTGTCTTCCACAGCTTAGCCCGTTCCTCTCTGGATTTGGCAATGTTATGCTCTGCACGTATTGCCCGATTAACTAGATCGGCTACCGTGGTTGGTGGATACTCCCCACTTTCCACAACGGTGGCTATATCTCCACGGAGCATATTAACCATCCTCCTAACCTTCTCTTCCTCTGTTGGAACCAAATGAGGACATAATCGTGCCAACTGATCAAATCGTCGGCATGCTTCTACAATTGTCTGGTCGCCCTGCTTAAAATTGTTGAACTCATTCTGTTGAGTCTTCAGGGCTTCTAAGTTGTAATACTTATGGTTAAATTCCCATAGGAATTCATCCCACAACATCTGTCTCACATTCCTTCTGGCGCACACTGATTCCCACCAATAGCGGGCATCTTTCTTTAATACAAAAGCGGCGCACTGAATCTTCTCCCTGTCGGTGAGTTCCATAAACTCAAACACTGTCTGAATGGATGCTAACCATTCCTCAGCCTCAAGTGGATCTGTTGATCCATCGAACTCTAGAGGTGTCATTCTCTTAAACCTGACATACAATGGTTCCGTTGGGACCATTTCTCGGTACCCCATCTCACCCCTTATTGGCTCTTGGGGTTCAACCCTCTCTGCGGGTTGCTCAGGTTGGGCGGCTTGTGCTGGAACCGCCTGCGGAGGGGGTGCTCCTCCAACCTGCTGACCCTGTATCAACTGGGTAAGCAATTCTCGTAACTGTCTGCTTTCCTCAGCCTGGGCTGCTATTTGCCCCCTCAGACCTGCTACTTCTTCAGCTAGGTTTGGTGCTGGAGGATTCTGTTCTGCTTGTGTTCTCTCTTGACGTGTATGAACCATGTTGATGTGTCTATATCACTTAAAGAGCAACACCGTTTGTCTAAGTGCAAGAAGAACTGCTTCTAAAGTTCCTTGACTTGCAATACTTTAAACTATCATTCATTCTCATATCAACTAGCAAAACATACATTCTATATGTTCTCCTATTATGCATGCCCCATATCATGCATATCACATCATATATAAATCATCACAAAATTAAAGGTTTTTAAGCCTTTCATTCAAATCTATTATGTATGTCCCATTCCATACATATCACGTCATACATAAAACATCATTAGTCTAAGTTTCTCAATACTATTTACATAACCTTGCATCATATTTAAATAAATAAGACGCTAAGTCCTAACTTAATCCTCATCATCTACGTGTTCCTCAGGATCCTCCTCCGGATCCTCCTTGGGGACTTTCTCCGAATCCTCCTCGGGATCCGACTGAGGGTTACCACTAGCTTCCTCACCAACGGTCCCAACGTAGGTCCATCTTTGCCGAACGGCCATAGGCACGTCCGCTGCCTCTATCTCAGGTCTCGGTCGTTGTCGAGAAGTAGTGGCTTCCGCATCATGTCTCCTGATACGGGTATTGGAAAACGGGAAGTCTCGCCTAACCGCCGCTAGCCGTGTCCTCTCCTCTAACAGCTGGCACTCATAATGCTTCGCCTCGGTGATAAATTGTGTGAGGGTCTGATCCGATCGCGGAACTAACCGACGTTGGTACTCTTTCGTCAGACCTCTCCATAGGATCTGACACTGCTCCTCCTCACTTAGATTAAAAATTCGATTCGGAGCTAGTACCTCTGTCAAAACTCTCGCTATATAGGCTACAACGGCCTCATCCGATCTCATACTAGCCCTCTCGGCTTGTATGATAAACTCTCGAGCTTGGGTGTAGGTCACGGCTACACTCACCTGACTCTGTGTCTCTCCACTCTGCTGTGGTGCCGACTCTAATGGCATGACTTGGGGAAGAAACTGATGCTTCAACATGTGGCAAAACTCTTCCCATTGCATCTCTGCTATTTCGTCCTCATCCAAAGCTTGCCAAAAGATTAGGGCATTGCCCTCTAATAGACTCGCTGCGAGTACAATCCACTCCTCTCGAGCTATGTCACAGGCTCGCATCACATACTCGACATGGTGCAGCCAATCCCTAATTCTAGTGGGATGTGAAAGCCCATCAAAGGAAGGTGGATTACAGGTGTAGAACCTAGCTGCGGCTCGACCTGTAGTCAAAATAACTCTCCTTGCTCGGTGTGCAGCCTCAGCCGCCACGGGCTCTAGAGCCCTTAACTCCCGATCCACTGGTGGATGGCTACATCTAGCAGAAGTGGGTACCGACCATTCTGTTTGTCGGAACCGTGACATTAGAAACATTCTTACCCGTCCCCACAACGTAGTCTCTTGTGGTGTGGGCGCTAATCGGGATGATGGATATGATCGATCCATTAGTACCTGTTCTGTCTTGCCAAAAGAAATAAGCAATTCTCAGTTTTAGTTCATAAACTAATTTACATGGACTGCGCAGAAGCATAGGTGCGGGACTTGTCATGGCAGGAGCAGGAACGCCGCTCTGATACCAACTGTGGTGACCCGCGCCCTCGCGGCACGGTCGCCGTTCCTTATACTACTCTACTAATGGGCTAAGCTATAGTCTAATCCATTATTCGTTGTTAGACTATTGACTCTTTAATTTACGTTCATGTGCGGGTAAATTTTTTTTTCTTTACTTTAACCATCGGGTTCTTAACATGTTATGTTGTTACACTAATAACATATCTTGCTATTACTTTAAAGATTCGGATATCAAACTAGTTTTCAAAAACTTGTCTTAATTTATTACAGTCCGTTGTTCTTTACTAAGACAATGGTTGTAATATCTTCTTCTTAGAACTGAACATACATACTAGTATTCTATATTACATTACTTTGCAGCGGAATTTAATTTCTAAGCGAGTGTAGTAGAGACTACTCCTGTGTACCCATGACATTTCCGCCATCCTTGCCCCCGCCTGTCCATCAAGCAAACCACTATATGGCTGGCTGCTTACCTTTGTTACCTGCACACGAGTAAACTGATGAGCTAACGCTCAGCAAGTATAAACATGCATACATCATAAACTAATAGAAGTTACATTAAGAGTTATGATACAAATATACTCGTGTGAAACATGCTTTAAACTACTTTCTAACTTTCTGTTCTTACCTCTGTGGGCCTGGGCCCCTGCTTACTATCTGGTCTAGTCGGAATCTCTACTCTTTGAGATTTTCCTCCCTTGCGGAGGCCGACGACCCGTCAGTCTTTTACTTTACTGGTCATTACTTACTGTCTGGTCTAGTCAGAATCTCTACTCTGTGAGATTTTCCTCCCTTGCGGAGGCCGACGACCCGTCAGTATTAACTGTGCATAAGGGTAACCATATGTTGCCCTTTTTCAATCTAGAGCACTAAGCCCTCCAAACACGTATAATCACATGTAATCACATAGACTTAGGAACATAAGTAAATTCATAGTTCTAAGTCTAACTATAGCTTACTCGAGTCCAGACAAACATATATGTCTATACTTACCGTTAATCCGCTAGGATTACCGCTTGCTAGATGTTCTTTCTCGTTGCTTCGGCTCTCGTGCCAAAACCTGTTTCATGGAAATAGGTATTAACCACCTATTTCAGGCATCAAAATTTCTCATACATGGATTCCTAAATCCAATTTCAACTCATTTTCGAACTTAACCCCTCTAGGCCGAATTCTAGCTCAAGAGGTAATTTACACATATTTGTGTATCTCGGTTTCTGAATCTTAATCTATTCATTTCTGAGCTTTAAAACTGTTACTCATTCTCGAGAATCGAATTCTTAATTCGATACTTACTAACTAGGTTTTTAGAAATTTCGGCAGAGTTTCACCTTATTTTTTCTAGTTTCCCGAGTTTTCAATAACTCGTTTTACTTCCGATTTCGGTACCTGTAGTCCAGATTCACATTCCTGAACACAAATTGCTACATAAATTGAACAAAAATACATTTCCTCTATTTCTAGGGATTTTTGGATTTTTAGTGCAAATCCAAAAAAAATTGTTCAATCCTTTCAATACTTGCACATTAAACTCCTATCACAGTCCCCGACAAAACCTCGGTTTCGTTTTTTAGTTTTACGGATTTTTTCCGAGATGAGTACTATTCATAAAAATGAAAAAGCAAGCAGTTTCTCATGAAAAATCCGAAATCTTACCTTGAAAAGTTGAGATTCTCCGCTAGAATGCCTCGGGTTATGTTTCTACCGGACTGAACGGAAGAAATTTCAGCAAAAACGGGTGATTCCTTGATTTTCCCTTGATTTTCTCTCTTTTCTCTTTCTTTCCTCTATCTCTCGGCCACACTTAGAAAAAGAAGCAATTTTGGCTTCTAATGTCATCCGTAGGCCTCTTAAAGTGTAATAATGAATATTATAATATTATTTCTAATAATATCTCTTATTTCTTTCTAAATTAAATTAAAGAAATCCCTTTAATTCTTATAATTTAATTTGACTAATTCTAATTAAGTTTCACACTTAATTTAAGTGGTTCTGTGTTCCCCACATTTTTCTTATTGAGACCAAACTTTCCGTTTTTCAAAACGAGTCTCTTTCCAGTACCGATAATTTCACACCCGGTACAGGTTCTATACTGCTTTTCTGGACTGCCGAGCACCCTGGGTCAAATTTCTCATATTCAACCCACTTCTCTTGGGTATCTCAATAGTCAATTTCTTTTTCTGAAATTCTCATTTTAAACGATCCAGAATTGCCCAAAACGCGTACCCTCGCGGTACTCTTTTTTTTGCAGTTTCCCGCTTTAACTGACTCGGGAAAATTATGTTTCAGGAATTTTTACCATTTTCCTTACTTCTAATATTTCTACTCTTTTTCTAACTGGTCATTTGGTCATTTACCAAATATTTCATTTTTTCATAACTAAAATATACCTGTTAAAATTTCTAACTTTTAACCGATATTTCACTATTCACAACTGATATTTACGAATTTTCTCTGTAAAAATATTCGTATTATAACTTTACACTTTTCGGGTGATTTTACCCCGTATATAAAGTTTCTACATAACACTTTCCTGATTACGTCAATATTTCTACTACTTTCTGTTCCTGGAATAATTACGGTCAAATACCGGACTGTCCGAATTTGACTTAATATTTTCCCGGTCATTACATTCACCCCTCAACCCCTTGATCATCCGCTCAAACTTTTGGAGTTCTTCCATCAACTCTGTTGAGGTTATATTCTGTCTAGCGCTCAAATTGAACATTGCCTTAAACGGAATATACTCATTCGATAAAGTTTCAAAGATCATGGTCAATTGAGACTCAGCATCGATGTCGGCCCCATTGGTTTGAACTTCACCCAAATAGCCCATCACCTTCAGCATATGTTCCTTTATGGAAGACCTAGCCTTCTGTCTGCAGTTAATGAGGTTACGAAGGGCTTCCTGGAACATGTCCTCAAGATTATCCATAATCTGACGAGCAGTTATGTAGTCTTCATGTTGTGCTTGTAGCACAGTGGACATGCTCGCCATCATATAATAGCGAGCCATATCGTTAGAGTCCTTCTAGCGTTGATACGCTATGAAAACCTCATTAGGAGCATCAACAGGTGGCTCTAGAGGACAAGGTGTATTCAGTACGAAATTCAGTTTCTCAAAGGTTAGGACGATCTTTAGGTTCCTTTTCCAATCGGTAAAATTCTCATCAGTTAAAGTGTGTTTATTAAGTATCGATGATAGTGCGTTAGAAGACATTTTGATCTACAATAAACATTCATATATCTAGTATAAGTAAACTTGCATAAACATTTAGTAATCAAACATATATACATATTATAATGCAACAAATATGTTTGTGTGTCAAAACCTTGAAGAAATCACAATCTCACAACGATAATTTCCAACTCAAAATTTTGTAAATCTCCTAGGGGAGATCATGCAAAATTTAATTGGGAACACGGATCCCCTCCGATCAATATATATCATCCGGATCAATCTCTATCCAGCATATATTGATAATCGTTTTCTTTGGCCATTAATTTAATTAGTAGAGCTCCTAGGGGAGATTAATAATTAAATTAATCTTGAGTGTATAACCATTGTTTCAACTATTTGATCCATATTTTATAATTGTCACCTAGGGGTGTGCAACCATAAAATATGCTCAAATAAATTATCCTCTCAGAGATCCACACCGGTACATAATGAATTCCTTCCTAGGGGTCGGTATTACCATGTGTTACCTGCGGACCAACGATGGAAACCATGGGTCTTTTCTTCAAAAACCCTCACCCACTCAATCTTTTGGAAAACAAGGTTTTATGTTAAGAAATATGCATGAACAATTTTAATGAGCGACACTCCCTATTCTACATGACATGTTATCACAGATATAGCAAATCATATTATATGCAATCATACAAAGCAATTAAGCTAGGCAACAAGCATAATAATAATAATCGTAATATTATGGTTCCAACCTAGAGAAAAGAAAAAATAAACATTACTAAGAATAATCAAAACATATATCGATCTTTCATCTTGAATCTTCCCGATTGTCCTCGAATTCTTCATCACGATCAAATTCTGGTTATCATAAAATTATTTTTCATGTTTTCTTGAAAAAATATCAAAAAACTGTAAAAAATGTATACTGTCACGTTAGGTCCAGTTGACTAGTGACAGAGTAGTTATACTCAACCGGTCAACTGCCTTACACTAACCGGTCGACTGGAGCGATCGACCGGCATCTGTGCGACAGTAACCTTGATTTTCAGAAATCAAAGCAATTTTTCAATTTATTCAAAAAACACAAAACAATTTTATAAACGAAGAAAAATTAGATACCTTTATATCCTTCATCTTTAAGATCCATCTTCAAGATCCATCTTCAATATCATTCTTCAAGATTCATGATAAATCTCTTCCAAGAATTTTCACATGAAAAATTCCTATTCTGTTTTTCAGTTTACAAAATTTCTACTAAATAAAATAAAATAAACCCTAATGGTGATGATAGGCCATATATCTAATTACATTGTAATGAATAAATTCCTATACAACTATTCTAAACTCTAAGAAACCATAACCGGTAAAAATTAAATAATAAAAATTCATTGATAATTTATAAATAATAATCAATAATAATTATTTAATCATTCATTCACCATATATTCATGATAACAACAAAATATAGAAACCCTAGAGTGCTATCTCTCTAAAATATCAATTCAAGCATAAATGAGATATTTTTAGATCACAAATCTATGTGCATAGCATAATCATGAACAAATAATCATTGCTCTGATACCAATTGTTGGAAAATAATGGAATCAAGTGCGCTGCGGAATTTTAAAAAAAATTAAATCAATGCCAAAGCCAATTAAGAACATGTTCATGACGCTATATAACATAAATACTAAAGATCTAAATCATACCTTTTGAGATTTAAGAAACTGTACATCTGACAGATCAAAGTGTTCTAAACAGCAACCGGAAGAGCTTCAACCAACTGGTCTTCCTTGCTATTCTTGTTTCCACGATCGGAGTGCGGGTGGGCACACGTCGTTCAATCTCCTCTTGGTATTCTTGATCTCCTTCCAATCGCAAGAGAGCCAAAGAAAAAATCATTCTAGAGAATTAAACAATTTTTCCTCTCAGGAATCTTTTGTCAATAGCCTCCAAAAAGTCTCTCAAGTGATCTAATGAATAAAGTGACTTAATAGGCTATTCATAGTGTTTAGGAAGTCATACTTCCGTAATAATTAGGTTTCCCAAAGTTCTAATCGCATCCAAAGTCAATTTTGCCATGTCAGCATGCATTTTACATTACAACCGGTCGACCGGTGACAGAGACATTATAAGTCACCGGTCAACCTGTCTTTAGTAACCGGTCGACTGGTCTACACTAACGAAACTTATTTTCCTAGTTTTTCAACACGGAAAACTTGCATAGAGCCTCAATTTTGATTCAAGCAACCCAATAGAGAACTTGCCTAATCAAAATAGTCATATAATAGTCTTCCCATATTAAAAACTCTTAAAACAATAATTCAACTAACTTATCTAGAATTAATTTATCAATTAATTCATCCGATAAATCACTCATGAATTAATCAATCTCATATTAACTTTGAGCCTCTTTTACAGAAATAACACAAGTTACCAATATGTAGGAAATATACCGTATCATTACAGGAAATTATGTGAGCTAGCAAAGGGACCTAATGGACATATATAAATCAAGCTCCTATAATCACAACGCTACTTGTAAACCAACAAGTCCGTCTCATGATTATAAAACTCTAGCGCTATTCCACTAAAAGCCTAGAGCTGCACTCTCGATTTATATAGCATATTTACAAAGCTCTGATCAGCTCTAGTCCATGACTCAATATATTAGTATATCATCCCCATAGGATATCCATAATCGACTTGAGGTCAAGTTCTGTTTTACCTTCCCGATTACATTTATCTTATGTTCCATTATCAAACCATTGGAAAACACTATTCATACTATTACAAACAGTAAACCATTAGATAACACAGAGTAGTCTAATAGCCGAGCGCTCGTATTTTCCAATCCACTGATAATGCATAAGAGGATATCATTGACTCTTTATAGGAGCTATGGATTCCACTATATATGAATAACGAATCTACGCATACACGAGACATACCTCCAATGTACCGGTAAGCGTACCTTTACATAATGTCAGAATGTCTCCCTTTAGTACATCAAAGGATACAAGTCAAGCATACGGGTTCATCATCCATCTCAAGATTAAGATGCCAACATATAATTCGTAAAAAGTGAATTGTTTTATTCAAACAGAATTATTAATTAAAACAATTCAACTTTGGTCTGACCCAATATAGATTTCACCTTTAGAAACTATATCAAAGTCTCTACCCATGGAGTCCCACCTCCGATGCCCAAGACAAGCCATCTCCGTTAGGAAGTAGACAACATAACAATCTTAACATGAATAAAGCGTCCAACTTTATTCCCTCGATTGTGGATCATATGATTTAGACTATCATCTTTAGATTCTTGTCTTCTGCATGTTCTTCATATTACATGCATGACCTAAAGATTTAGAATGACAGTCTTAGACTTTTAGTTTGTTTATTATACATTCAACTAATATGAACATAAAGGGAACAATACGTAGATATATGAAATAAATAAATCTTTATTAATAGTCAAAATGTCTCAAAGAATATTGTTACATTTATTCCTAAGGGCATAAACGTTAACACTCTGCTTCCTGGGGTCCTCCCTCACTATTAAAGGTGGGGATAGGTGCACGCCTAAACTCCTGGAAGTAACTCTACTTCCTGTCCTCGGCCGGTTGCTCATTCTGAGCTCGAGTGGCCATGCCTTGAAAAGCGGCATACATGGCATTCATGAACTCTTGGTTCTGTGGAGCCGGGTTGTTAACCAACCTATGACGCGGCGGCATCTTCTTTATCTGAAAGAAATTAGACTATTCAGTGGATTCCTGATGTCATACATGTATGTACAATCCTGTGGTTTCTTAACCTAGGTCTCTGATACCACTCTGTCACGCCTCGGGATAGGGGTCGGTGACGTAGAGCTCGATTAGGGTTTAAACGCATGATAATAAAGGAAATTCCCAACGAGTCCCACACTCAATTAAAATAAATTATGGGGTCTTTCCACAGGATCTCATTACCGTGCATACACGACATGTAAACAAACCATTACAATTACAGACACCATCCACAGTCTAGGATTCCAAATATCAGAGTTTATAAAAATTTACAAATCCTTACATATATCTAAGAAGATGAACACAATCCTTACTTGATCGAACAGTAGCAAGCAATCCCGCTACTCCGCATCGGTCCTATATTCGCCTGGGAGGGGTTTAGCATTTATAAAACAATAGAAACGTGAGCGAAATGCCCAGTAGGATATAATTTGAAATAAACTTTATAAATGAATAAGTAAGCGGTAAATAAATAAATGAATAAGTAAATAAATGAGACATTCAGTTCCAACACAACAGCCGGAACCTCACATCCTTTTTCTCAAAAGAAATATAACTAAAAATTACTGTATTACATGCATCAGCAAGTAATTTATACAAATTACTTACACAACCACGTGCACAAGCCTTCTCGGACTGGGTTTCGGGTTCTGCCCCGAGAATGCACTCTCCACATCCTATCTAGGCAATAAGCCAGTTTACCAGTTTGCAAGATTTCTTTCCTTAAGAAATCATTCGTTAAAGTTTATGAAATTGTTATTATAATCCCACGAACTACATAAGCCGTGGGCCCCATGAACTACAACAAGCCACGGGTTCCATGTACTACAACAAGCCATGAATTTCGTGAACTACAACAAGCTATGGTTTTTTAAAGATTTTTCTTTCGCAAACAAGCCCCTTTCTTTAAAACATTTGCAAGGTCAAAACTCTTTTTGAAAATCAAGCTCACGAGAAAAAGGGGATAGAAATCCTACATCGTAATTATCAAACCTGTGGCTAGTGGTGCACTATTCCGGCTTCCGCTTCCTCAAGCCACTCAATCCGAGTCCTCAACTATCACTAATACAAGACAACACTTTAGGATTTAATTCTCATTCCTAAAGCAATCCAGTCTTAATTACATCCTTTGATTTCCTATTAGTGTGCCATAATTCAATTACCGGTTCCACAAACCATTTCATGTTTCAAATCATCATTCCAAGGGTTTTCAATCTCAAAACATAGATTAAAGATGCTAATCTATCTACTCTAGGTCCCCAAATGAAGCTAATTTGGGTCATTCTCGAAAACAGAGGTCAAAACAGTATTTTCAGGCCAAACAGGGTCAAATCCCGTGTACACCGGTCGACTGGTGATAGAGCAGTGCAACACCACCGGTCACATTCTCGAAAACAGAGGTCAGAACAGTATTTTCAGGCCAAACAGGGTCAAATCCCGTGTACACCGGTCGACTGGTGATAGAGCAGTGCAACACCACCGGTCGACCGGTGGTGTGCAATCCGGTCGACTGAATTGGTCGATCGGTCAGGCCAATGCAATCCGGTCGATTGGTGAAGAACACCAGTGCGAGAAACTCACAGAAATCAGTTTGAAAATTTGCAAATCCAGTCCGAAATCAAAATAGTTCAAGGGACAACCTCTAGATTTCGGTTCTAGGTCCTAAAACAAGTCTAAAGAACCAAAGATCTCTAATTTCTACCATAGTTTTACTTAAAATCCATTTCGAACCGAAAAATAAGTTTTTAAATCTGAAAACTTAAGATTCAAGAGAGGTTTTTCAGAGATCTTACCTCAAATCCTTCTCTTGATGTTGAAAACTTCTTGAAATTCTTCTTTGGTTCGAAATCCGGTTGATTTGAGACAAAAATGGGAGAGAGAGAGAGAGTGAGGGAACGAGGGATTGAGAACGGAGAGAGAGAGAGAGAGAGAGAGATAGAGATAGAGAGTGGGTATGCATGGGAAAGGAAAGAGAAAAGGAAGAAAAAAAAAAGAAAAAGAAAAGAAAAGAAAAGAAAAGAAAAGACATGTGGCACAACTTCAAAGACAGTCTAGAAATGTGCCCATACACACTTCTGAGTAAAATTGTAAATACTGAGAATATTTAAATACCTTGGAATTATTTAAATTTACACGTCAGAAATATTTATTAATTAATAAATAAATAATTAATTCAAATAAGGCACACTAATAAATCTCAATTCCCTTAATTAATCTCATTTAATTCTTCGAAGCATTACATATCATAATTATATTAATAACTCTAATATTATTATTTTCTCATATAATATGATATTATAATAATATGATAATTATTTTAATAATATGATATTATAATTATAATATAATGTATATTTATTATAATATAATATAATACAATAAAACTATTATTAAATAATATATTATATAATTATAATATAGAATATAATAATATTATTAAAATGGTTAATATAATTACAATATTATAAAACATATTATAATATTACATAAGAAATATTAATATTTCAGTTATAATATAATTAAAAATTACAACTATATTATATTATAATATATTAATAATAATTATTATATTATATTAAACAAATATATTATAATTAATATATTATATAAATACATTATAATATATAATAATATTATAATTATAAGATTATATTAATCTTTTATTATATTAATTATAATATTATTAATATAATAAATATAATTATATCAATACAATATAATATATAATATATTATAAAATAATAATTACAATCATATTATAAATAGTAATATAATTACAATATCATATACGATTATAATATATACTAATATCATATTTATTATAGTAAATATAATAAAACTATTATATGTTATTTAATAATAATTTTATTATATATATTAAATATAATAATAAATATATATTATATTTTAATTATATATAATTATATTATAGTATAATATAATATAATCGTTATTTTAATATTCAATTATTATTTTAATAATATTATTATATTCTATATCATAATTATATAATAAATTATATAATAATATTTTTTTATTATATTAAATATAATAATAAATATAGGCAAGGTCTCTGGTCAGGCACTTAAAAAGTCAGTCAGTTGTATAATTATGTATGAATTTATACATATTTACAGGTAAGTTGTCTATATTTACAAGTAAGTTGTGTATATTTACATGACACTTGTATAATTGGGCCAATCGTGTATATTTACATGTAAATCGTGTATATTTACATATAATTCTGTATGTTAAGTATAAAAAATAACAATGTATTATTCCTCAAAACATGTATTTTTTATAGCAATTTGTGAACACATAGTATGAAAATATGTCTATTGGCTGATTTGTTGTATTTTATGTTAAATATACACAATTTTACATGTAAATATACACGATTTACCTATAATATACACAATTCATGCACAATTATACAAGTACCTGACCGGAGACAATTCCAATAAATATATATTATATTGTAATTATATATGTTATATTATAGTATAATATAACATAATCATAATATTTAACTATCCACACCAATTTAACCTCACAATTTACTAATGTTATTACACTTATTTTAAAACTAGCATAGCTATGTAATTATAATTTACCAAATATTCAACTAATTTTTATAACAATTATTTTTTCCTTTAACACAATTAAAAATAACTTTTTTAAAATCTACAGCACTAACAAACTAAGCCTAAATCACATGTTAAAACAGTTAGGGTGCGTTTGGTTACAGTGACGGAATGGTAATGGGAATGGAATTGGAATGCGTTGGAATCATAAACTGATTCTATTGTTTGATTGGAATTATGGAATCAACACTTGAATGAGGATTATGCTGTTTGGTTGGTAACAGAATGGAATTGAAAAAATTGTATTTTGACAAAAATACCCTTGATTAATAATCCTAAATAATTTAATATTTTAATTAATTAAAATAGTAAAAACATAATTTAATTATTGAAAAAAACTTTTTATTTAAAAGATAGTAATTTAAAAACTATATTTTAATTGTAAAAAAAATAATATTTGATATTTTTATGTAATAATAAATTATCACAAGCTTAAATATGATAACTTTTGACATCTACCATTATATGTTCTGTGAAAAATATAATTTTAACCCCTGTCAATACAAGTTTTATGTAATATTGTCACATTATAGTTTCTTAATAATTAATGCATACAATATTTTTTTTAAAAAATCAACATCTCATCCCTTGTAAATAATATCACTAAGTCATAACATAATATCACTTATAGTCAATAAAAATAAGCATAAAATCAACATCCACTTATGCCTGCAATCCTACCGTGGTAAAACAAAAAAAAAAAGTGAAAATGAAGATAGTATACTTATGCCTGCAACATCCTACCGTGGCAAGTAAAGCATGGAAAACATGTTTTGAACTTGCCACACTTATGCCTGCAACGTCCACGATTATATATATATATATGTATATATATATATATATATAGCAATTGAACTACATATATACAATTGAGTGTATACAATAACGTTGGAACAATAAAATTGATAATTCAATTATCAAATTTCTCTCCTTTTGGACTACACAAAACCGAAATTGGGTGCAACAAATTCAGATAAATAATTAAATTCAGATTTTGCCCAAGTTATGAATCTCCATACGCCAACTACATATATAATTCAAAAATATAGTCATATGCTAAGTGAAGCAAGTTCCTAATTAATACAATTTAATAAAGTGCAACATAATCCTAATTACTTACATACCAAAAGAATCGCAGGCTCCTAAATATCACCGGCAAGCAAAGCTCTAGCCCACTCATCTTTTTCATCATCAGGGATACTAAAAAAGTAAGAAACTAAAGCATCATCTTTTATCATCATCCGAGCTACCTTATGTCGTTCAAGTGCGGTAATGGTTGTGGTCCTTTGTAGCTCATCCCTAATCCGGCTATGTTTTTCGGTCATGTCTTCACCGATAGCCCGACTTAAACGTTCACTTGCCTTTTCAATAACACCAGCAAGTAAAGCAGATGATCTTTCAATGGCTTCATAAGCCTCCGAGTCCTTTGTAGTCTTCCTTTTTCTTTTTGACGACCCTTGAGATTGAGCTTGAGTTGGAGGAATAGCCGATGCTTGTGAGAAAGACATTGACTGCGCTTCATCCATAAAGGTAGTATTGTGAATGTCATTGACAAAGTCCTCGTCAATATTAATATCGTCAGCTGCTTCTTTTTCAAGATCCTTAATTACATCAGCAGCAGCCTCGGCACCCATACCTGTTGCACGATCTTTGCCGAAAACCATACACAAGTCCTCATAGTAGGGAAAAGCCTTGGTCTTAAACGGTAACGCTTCCTTGTGACTCTGAATTTAATACAATGAAACATTAGCATAATCCTGTCCATACCTGCTTCGAAGTTCGGTCATGCCCCAGGACCATTTAAGTTATATGTTGACATGGTATGCAAGTTAATAATATTGGACGTGCATAACAACATAACAATGTCCTTAACCATAAAATTGTGACGTGCATGCATGTAATGTCCTTCACCATAAAATTGTCATATCTTAAAAGAACTAAATTTTAAAAAAAAAGTACCTTAAGATATGCTTCCCATACCGGCTTCTCCGCTGTAACCGTTTTTCTAACCGGATCCCATCCGAAACCGCTACAATTAGCCCAGTTAGCATTTCATGCACTATTTGAAAATTAGTCTTCAAAGTTTTCATTTTAGACTCTATGTGTGGCCTAACTAGTGTTGGTTGCCGAATCGAATTCGGCAGCGGAAACACAGCGGAATAGCGGATCGTGTATAACAAAAATTTTCATAAATACTCTATAGATTATATTAATTTATGCACCAATAAATTAATCTCATTAATTTATAAGATTCAAGGATCAACCGAAAAAATACCTTGTAGCCGACTCGGATGATATCTTGATTTTCTTTGACCACGAACAGTCCTAGCTCCAAGCTTTTGTGTTTAGAACACCAAAGTCTTCCACGTCAATTCCTTGATTCCACGTAGACGTGTGGGTGGGCACACGTGAGACAAAACGGTTTCTAAAACACTCGAATTTCCACAAACACCAACGCATGCACGATGTGGAATTTTTGGAGAAAAAAATATTTTTCACTCTTTTTCCCTATATGAGAATTTCGGCCACACTGTTTTTAGGGCTGAAAATATGTCAAAAATTATTGTTACAATTTTCTATCTATCTCATATTTAAAGAGTAGAAGTCAAACTTCAAAATAGGATCAAATCCTTATCTCCAATTTTGAATTTTGGAACAAAAAATCCCTTCCCCTTATCCTCTTAATGGCCGGCCACCCTAGGGATTTATCCCTTTGTGTGTGGCACCTAAATAAGATAGAGAAGGAAGATATTTTATCCATTATCCAGTAGTCCAATTTTAATTCAGATTCAAATTCGAATTTAAGTCAAACTAAAATTAATTTGAATTCTAAATTAAACAACTTATCAAATAAGTTTAAATGGATAAATCTAGATATGTTCAAATTCAAATTTAAATAATCTCATTTTTTAAATAATAATTAATTCTCAATTAATTATTCTTCGAGTATTTAATTTTAGAATTCTGTAATTCTAAAATTCCCATTTTGCCCTTTGTGTCTGGTAGAATTTCAAGGACGACGCGGGGACTAATGGACCTATAATTCTGAGCTCCAATAAAATTAATAATTAATTAAACACTTTAATTACTTAATTAATTCTATTAATTCCAATAGTTACTCCACTATAAACTTGGAATTGCACTCTCGGAATTATAGACATTAATTACTTCTAAACTGTGAAGTGTCCATTTGATATAGTCTTTGCATATAGATCGATCCTCCATAAATAATTCATAATTAGAGTCAGGTAGAATCCGTTAACCTCTCTAATTACATCTTTATCCTTGAGTACCATTGATTCTCTAATGGATAGTGATTCATAAAACACATTCATGAACCAGAGCGCTCTTACTAATCCAAGTACCGAATCAACACTCAAGAGAATTATTTATCTGCTTCTCTCTCAAGAAGGAATGGATTCCATCTCGTATAATAACATTCTCAGGATCATTCTAAATCAAAAGACATAAATCCATAAATAGGAGTTTGTTAAGAACTCAGGATTAAGATCATTCTATATATGACCATCAGTAGACTCAATTAGAATTTCTATGCTTAACGAAAATTATTAGAAATTCATATTGTGTCTGCGTCCATGTTCCACATAATCTCATTATGCGAAATACCCTCATTCAATATCTCGCCATATTAACAGTGCAGATAACACCGTTCCATTCTAAATGGGAATGACATGTATTTATAATGTTTTAATTAAAGATTCTGAACTTTAATTAAATTCATTATGAACAATTACTTTTGATTATTATCCTTAAACATTATCCTCTCGTATATAACACTTATATACCATGTTTTAAGGTTACATAAATAATCAAGGAATTTTATTTGATATTCATAAAATATTCATAAATATATACACATAAAATGATGAATAAACTATTTTATTAAATAAATAATAAATATCTTTTTGCATCTCATGCTTTCAGGACACTATTCCCAACAACT
>JACAGA010000002.1:22738254-22963759 GCA_029231665.1 Morus indica
TGTGAGATAATCTTGAAACACTTTTCAGCCCTAGTTTCCTAGTGTGGCCGGAATTCTCATATAGCAAAAAAAGAGTGAAAATTTTTCTCTCCAAAAATTCCACATCGTGCATGCGTTGGTGTTTGTGGAAATTCGAGTGTTTTAGAAACCGTTTTGTCTCACGTGTGCCCACACACACGTCTACGTGGAAGCAAGGAATTGACGTGGAAGACTTTGGTGTTCTAAACACAAAGCTTGGAGCAAGGACTGTCCGTGGTCAAAGAAAATCAAGATATCATCCGAGTCGGATACAAGGTATTTTTTCGGTTGATCCTTGAATCTTATAAATTAATGAGATTAATTTATTGGTGCATAAATTAATATAATCTATAGAGTATCTCAAAAGTTTTATGAAAATTTTTGTGATACACGATCCGCCTTTCCGCTGCGTTTCCGCCGCCGAATTCGATTCGGCAACCAACATATATACCATCCGGATCAATCTCTGTCCAGCATATATTGATAACCATTTTCTTTGGCCATTAATTTAATTAGCAGAGCTCCTAGGGGAGATTAATAATTAAATTAATCTTGAGTGTATAAGCATCATTTCAACTATTTGATCCATATTTTACAATTGTCACCTAGGGGTGTACAACCATAAAAATATGCTCAAATAAATTATCCTCTCGGAGATCCACACTAGTACATAATGAATCCCTTCCTAGGGGTCGGTATCACCATGTGTTACTTACGGACCAACGATGGAGGCCATGGGTCTTTTCTTCAAAAACCCTCACCCACTTAATCTTTTGGAAAACAAGGTTTTATGTTAGGAAATATGCATGAACAATTTAAATGAGCAACACTCCCGATTCTACATGACATGTTATCACATATACAACAAATCATATTATATGCAATCATACAAAGCAATTAAGCTAGGCAAAAAGCATAATAATAATAATAACCGTAATATTATGGTTCCATCCTAGAGAAAAGAAAAAATAAATATTACTAAGAATAATCGAGACATATATTGATTCTTCATCTTGAATCTTCCCGGTCGTCCTTGAATTCTTCATCATGATCAAATTCTAGTTATCATAAAATTATTTTCCATGTTTTCTTGAAAAAATCTCAAAAAACTACAAAATCGTATACTGTCACGTTAAGGTCAGTCGACCGGTGACAGAGTAGTTATACTCAACCGGTCGACCGCCTTACACTAACCGGTCGACCGGTGCCTGTGCGACAGTAACCCAGATTTTCAGAAGTCAAAGCAGTTTTTCAATTTATTAAAAAACATAAAACAATTTTATAAACCAAGAAAAAATTAAATACCTTCGTATCCTTCATCTTCAAGATCCATCTTCAATCTCCTCCAAGAATTTTACATAAAAATTCCTATACCATTTTCTGGTTTACAAAATTTCTACTAAAGAAAATAAAATAAACCCTAACGGCGATGATAGGCCGCATATCTAATTACATTGCAAAGAACAAATTCCTATACAACCATTCTCAACTCTAAGGAACCATAACCGATAAAAATTAAATAATAAATAATCATTGATAATTTATAAATGACAACCAATAATAATTATTTAATCATTCATTCACCATATATTCATGATAACAACATAATATAGAAACTCTAGAGTGCCATCTCTCTAAAATATCAATTCAAGCATAAAAGAGATATTTTTTAGATCACAAATCTATGTACATAGCATAATCATGAACAAATAACCATGGCTCTGAAACCAATTGTTGGAAAATAATGGCATCGAGTGAGCAGCGGAATTTAAAAAATTTTAATCAACGTCAAAGCCAAACAAGAACATGTTCATGATGCTATATAACATAAATACTAAAGATCTAAATCATACCTTTTGAGATTTCAGGAAACTACACGTCTGACAGATCTAAGCGTTCCAAACAACAACCGGAAGAGCCTCAACCAACTGGTCTTCTTTGCTATTCTCGTTTCCACGATCGGTGTGCGGGTGGGCACACGTCATTTAATCTCCTCTTGGTATTCTTGATCTCCTTCCAATCACAAGAGAGCCAAAGAAAAATTGTTCTTGATAATTAAATAATTTTTCCTCTTGGAATCTCTTATCAATAGCCTCCAAAAAGTCTCTCAAGTGATCTAATGAGTATGTGACTTAATAGGCTATTTATAGTGTTTAGGAAGTCATACTTCCATAGTCGATTTTGCCACGTCAACATGTATTTTACGTTGCAACCAGTCGACCGGTGACAGAGACGTTATAGCTCACCGGTCGACCTGTCTTCACTGATCGGTCGACCGGACCGGTCGACCAGTCTGCACTAACGAAAATTATTTTCTTAGTTTTTCAATATGGGAAACTTGCATAGAGCCTCAGTTTTGATTCAAGCAACCCAATAGAGAAATTGCATGATCAAAATAGTCATATAACAGTCTTCCCATATTAAACAACTCTTAAAATAATAATTCAATCAATTTATCTAGAATCAATTTATCAATTAATTCACCCGATAAATTACTCATGAATTAACTTTGAACCTTTTTTAAGGAAATAACACAAGTTACCAATATGTAGGAAATACACCGTATCGTTACAGGAAATTATGTGAGCTAGCAAAGGGACCCGATGGACATATATAAATCAAGCTCCTATAATCACAACGCTACTTGTAAACCAACAAGTTCGTCTCATGATTATAAAACTCTAGCGCTATTCCACTGAAAGCCTAGAGCTGCACTCTCGATTTATATAGCATATTTACAAAGCTCTGATTAGCTCTAGTCCATGACTCAATATATTAGTGTTGGTTGCCGAATCGAATTCGGCGGCGGAAACGCAGCGGAATAGCGGATCGTGTATAACAAAAATTTTCATAAAACTTTTGAGATACTCTATAGATTATATTAATTTATGCACCAATAAATTAATCTCATTAATTTATAAGATTCAAGGATCAACCGAAAAAATACCTTGTAGCCGACTCGGATGATATCTTGATTTTCTTTGACAACGAACAGTCCTAGATCCAAGCTCTTGTGTTTAGAACACCAAAGTCTTCCACGTCAATTCCTTGATTCCACGTAGACGTGTGTGTGGGCACACGTGAGACAAAACGGTTTCTTAAACACTCGAATTTCCACAAACACCAACGCATGCACGATGTGGAATTTTTTGGAGAGAAAAATTTTCACTCTCTTTTTTTGCTATATGAGAATTCCGGCCACACTAGGAAACTAGGGCTGAAAAGTGTTTCAAAAATTGTCTCACAATTTTTCATTTATCTCATATTTAAAGAGAAGAAGTCAAACTTCAAAATAGGATCAAATCCTTATCTCCAATTTTGAATTTGGAACAAAAAATCCCTTCCCCTTATCCCTTCGGTGTGTGGCACCTAAATAAGATAAGGAAGGAAGATATTTTATCCATTATCCAGTAGTTCAATTTTAATTCAGATTCAAATTTGAATTTTAGTCAAACTTAAATTAATTTGAATTCTAAATTAAACAACTTATCAAATAAGTTTAAATGGATAAATCTAGATATGTTCAAATTCAAATTTAAATAATCTCATTATTTAAATAATAATTAATTCACAGTTAATTATTCTTCGAGTATTTAATTTTAGAATTCCGTAATTCTAAAATTCCCATTTTGCCCTTTGTGTCTGGTAGAATTACAAGGACGACGCGGGGACTAATAGACCTATAAGTCTGAGCTCCAATAAAATTAATAATTAATTAAACACTTTAATTAATTAATTAATTCTATTAATTCCAATAGTTACTCCACTATAAACTTGGAATTGCACTCTCAGAATTATAGACATTAACTACTTCTAAACTGTGAAGTGTCCATTTGATATAGTCATTGCATATAGATCGATCCTCCATAAATAATTCATAATTAGAGTCAGGTAGAATCCGTTAACCTCTCTATTTACATCTTTATCCTTGAGTACCATTGATTCTCTAATGGATAGTGATTCATAAAACAAATTCATGAACCAGAGCGCTCTTACTAATCCAAGTACTGAATCAACACTCAAGAGAATTATTTATCTGCTTCTCTCTCAAGAAGGAATGGATTCCATCTCGTATAATAACATTCACAGCTACCTATTTCATTATGTCTCCAAAATACAAGGAATAGGATTCAGGGTCTCGGAATCCGTACCGAGTAAATCAAAAGACATAAATCCATAAATAGGAGTTTGTTAAGAACTCAGGATTAAGATCATTCTATATATGACAATCGGTAGACTCAATTAGAATTTCTATGCTTAACGGAAATTATTAGAAATTCATATTGTGTCTGCGTCCATGTTCCACATAATCTCATTATGCGAAATACACTCATTTAATATCTCGCCATATTAACAGTGCGGATAACACCGTTCCATTCTAAATGGGAATGACATGTATTTATAATGTTTTAATTAAAGATTCTGAACTTTAATTAAATTCATTATGAACAGTTACTTTTGATTATTATCCCTAAACATTATCCTCTTGTATATAACACTTATATACAATGTTTAAGGTTACATAAATAATCAAGGAATTTTATTTGATATTCATAAAATATTCATAAATATATGCACATAAAATGATGAATAAACTATTTTATTAAATAAATAATAAATATCCTTTTACATCTCATGCTTTTAGGACACTATTCCCAACAATTAGTATATCATCCCCATAGGATATCCATAATCGACTTGAGGTCAAGTTCCGTTTTACCTTCCCGATTACATTTATCTTATGTTCCATTATCATTCCATTGGAAAAATACTATTCATACTATTACAAATAGTAAACCATTAGATAACACTTAGTAGTCTAATGGCCGAGCGCTCGCATTTTCCAATCCGCTGATAATGCATAAGAGGATATCATTGACTCTTTATAGGAGCTATGGATTCCACTATCTATGAATAACGAATCTACGCATACACGAGTCATACCCCCAATGCACCGGCAAGTGTACCTTTACATAATGTTAGGATGTCTCCCTTTAGTACATCAAAGGATACAAGTCGAGTATACGGGTTCATCATCCATCTCAGGATTAAGATGACAACATATAATTCGTCAAAAGTGAATTGTTTTATTCAAACAGAATTATTAATTAAAACAATTCATCTTTGGTCCGATCCAATATAGATTTCACCATTAGAAACTATATCAATGTCTCTACCCATGGAGTCCTACCTCTGACGACCAAGACAAGCCGTCTCTGTTAGGAAGTAGACAACATAACAATCTTAACATGAATAAAGCGGCCAACTTTATTCCCTCGATTGTGGATCATAAGATTTAGACTATCATCTTTAGATTCTTGTCTTCCGCATGTTCTTCACATTACATGCATTATCTAAAGATTTAGAATGACAGTCTCAGACTTTCAGTTTGCTTATCATACATTCAACTATTATGAACATAAAGAGGACAATACATAGATATATGAAATAAACAAATCTTTATTAATAGTCAAAATGTCTCGAAGAAAATTGTTACATTTATTCCTAAGGGCATAAACGCTAACAAACATGAGGGTCCATGACTGGACAAGCTATGGATTCCATGGACAGGACAAGCCAAGGATTTCCATAAACTAAACAAGTCATTTTTTTTAAAACGTTTTTCTTTGGCAAACCAATCCCTTTCTTTAAAACATTTTCAAGGCCAAGATCCTTTTTGAAAACAGGCTCACAAGGAAAAGGGATGGAAATCCTACCTCGCACAACAAACCTGGGACTAGCGTTGCCTTGTTTCGCTTCCGCTTCCTCAAGCCCTTCAGTCTAAATCCTCAATGATCACTGATGCAAAAAAAAACACTTTAGGATCAATTCTCATTCCTAAAGAAATCCGATTTCACTTATGTACCAAGATTTCCAATTGGTGTGCCCTAATCCATTTCCATGCTTCAAATTCCATTCCAAGGGTTTTAAATCTCGAATCAGGGATTAAAGATGCTAATCCTTTCATCCCAAGTCCCCAAATAAAGCTAATTTGGGCTCTCCCCGAAATTAGGGGTCAAAACAACACTTTTCAGGCCAAACAGGGTCAAACCCGTGTGCACTGGTCGACCAGTGACAAAGCAGTTCAACACTACCGATTGACCTGTAGTGTGCACACCGGTCGACCGGTCAGCCTGCAATCCGGTCGACCGCACAGGTCGACCGGTGGAATCGACTGGACGAAAGAAGCTCACGAAAACCAGTCCAAAAACCTGCAAATCCAGTCCCAAATCTAAATATTTCAAAGTAAAACCACTAGATCCGGGTCCTATGTCCTGAAACAAGTCCAAAGAACCCAAGATCTCCAATTTCTACTCTAGTTTTATTCGAAAACCATCAAAATCCGATTTGAACAAAAAAATAAGTTTTGAAATTCAAAAACTTGAGATTCAAGAAAGGTTGTTCCAGTAATCTTACATCGAACCCTTCTCTTTACATTGAAAACACTTTGAAACTCGTCTTTGGCTCAAAAATTCGTTTGATTTGGGACACAAAACGAGAGAGAGAGAGAGAGAGAGAGAGAGAGAGAGAGAGAGAGAGAGAGAGAGAGAGTGTGTGTGTGTGTGTGAGCGGGAGAGTGAGAGTGAAGAAGAGAGAGAGAGAGTGCACGGGAAAGGAAAAGAAAGAAAGGAAAGAAAAGAAAAGGAAAAAGAAAAGGAAAGGAAAAATAAAAAGAAAATAACATGTGTACAATATAACAGTCTAGAAATACATCCATACACACTTCTGGATTAAAATAAATTACTGAGAATAATTTAAATACCTTTGAATTATTTAAGCTCTCATTTTAGAAACATTTATTAATCAAAACTCAATTAATTAAATCAGATTAGGCACACTAATAATCTCAATTACCTTAATTAATCTCAATTAATTCTTCAGGGTGTTACAATTATGAAGGAATGGATTTCATTTTGTAACTTATTATTCCCGGCTATTTATTTTACATGCTCCCAATATACTAAAACTTTGACACTATTCATATGTGTCATTACCCAATATGTCAAAGAATATAATATCATAAATATGAGTCTATTAATTACTCATAATTAAAATTAATTCATATATGACCATCATTGATTAATATTGAATGCTCTATTTATTAACGGAATTTATTAGTAATTCATAATTAATCGTGTTCCGATCCTATGTAATCATATTACATAAAGTGTTCTCATTTCAATAATCTCATTATTAACAATCCAGGATAAGATTGTTTCGTTCAGAATGTAATGAACAGTACTAGTATTTTTAAATTAAATATCCCAACTTTAATTTATAATTACAGACAAGTTTAGATTATTTTACTTCAAATATTATCCTCTGCATATAACATTTATATACAATGTTTAAAGTTACATATAAAATAATCTAGGAATTTTTTATATTTAGCATGCATGCAAAATAATATTGAAAAAATTCATCATTTCATTAATAATCAGTAAAATATTTACATCTTATTTGATTTATGGGTACATATCCCAATAGTATATGTGTAAATAAATATGTATACATATGTATTATAATAACGACAATGTGTAAACTTAATTTTCATCGTTTATCATCTTTAGTTCTAACTTTTTACTGTCGCTTTTATATTTTGTTCCTTTCTTTATTTTAGAAGGTAATAAATGAATAAACTAACATCCGTGTAACAGCACGGACGTCCCCCTAGTTATACCTAACACAACCACCAAAATAAATATTATAAAGAAAACCAAATAAATAGTCAGAATTACTATATTTATCAAAACCAAATAAATAGTTAGAATTACTATCTTTATCTTTTGTATAAGCCATGGAAATGTGCTTAAACGATTTTCTTTTATACCTTCTTGAACAAAATAGATTTTTCTCTCCTTTTGATTATTAATTTAACAGTTTATTAACGAAAACGGTAACATTCGTTACCCAAAAACAATAATGTTAACAAATAATCCCTCTCTATTAAGTTTTTAATTGAAATTAACATTTAATTTGCTATTTTAAGGATATTTTGGTAATTATATGGTCTGCAATTTGATTAAAATTTAAACTAACTTAAAAATTCAAAAACATTATTCATAATTATTTTTTATTATACCAAAAAGATGTTGGGAATGGTGTCCTAGAAGCATGAAATGTAATAAAATATTTATTATTTATTTAGTAAAATAGTTTATTCATTATTTTATGTGCATATATTTATGAATATTTTATGAATATCAATGAAAATTCCATGATTATTTATGTGACCTTAAACATTGTATATAAGTGTTATATACGAGAGGATAATGTTTAAGGATAATAATCAAAAAGCAATGTTCATAAAGAATTTAATTAAAATTCGGGATCTTTAATTAAAACATTATTAATACATGTCATTCCCATTAAGAATGGAATGGTGTTATCCGCACTGTTAATATGGTGAGATATTGAATGAGTGTATTTGGCATAATGAAATTATGTGGAACAAAGACACAGACACAATATGAATTTTCAATAATTTCCGTTTAAGTATAGAAATTCTAATTGAGTCTATCGATGGTCATATATAGAATGATCTTAATCCTGAGTTCTTAACAAACTCCTATTTATGGATTTGTGTCTTTTGATTTACTCAGTAGGATTCTGAGACCTCTGAATCCTATTCCTTGTATTTTGGAGACATGATGAAGTAGGTAGCTGAGAATGTTATTATACGAGATGGAATCCATTCCGTCTTGAGAAAGAAGTAGATAAATAATTCTCTTGAGGGTTGATTCGGTACTTGGACCAGTAGAAGCTCCGATTCATGAATGTGTTTTATGAATCACTGTCCATTAGAGAATCAATGGTACTCAAGGATAAAGAAGTAATTAGAGAGGTTAACAGATTTTACCTGGCTCTAATTATGAATTATTTATGGAGGATTGATCTATATGCAATGACTATATCAAATGGATACTTCACAGTTTAGAAGTAATTTATATATATAATTTCGAGAGTGCAATTCCAAATTTATAGTGGAGTAACTATTGGAATTAATAGAATTAATTAATTAATTAAAGTGTTTAATTGATTATTAATTTTATAGGAGCTCGCGATTATAGGTCCATTAGTCCCCGCGTCATCCTAGTAATTCTGCCAGACACAAAGGGTAAAATGGGAATTTTAGAATTATGAAATTCTAAAATTAAACACTCAAAAATAATTAATTGAGAATTAATTATTATTTAAATAATGTGATTATTTAAATTTGAATTTGAACACATCTAGATTTATCCATTTAAACTTATTTGATAAGTTGTTCAATTTAGAATTCAAATTAATTTAAGTTTGACTTAAATTAGAATTAGAATTTGAGTCAAAATTGAACTACAGGATAAATGATAATTTTTCTCTTCCTTCCCTATCTGATATTGGCGCCTACACGGGGATAAAATCCTGTTGGTTGCCGAATCGAATTCGGCGGCGGAAACGCAGCGGAATAGCGGATCGTGTATAACAAAAATTTTCATAAAACTTTTGAGATACTCTATAGATTATATTAATTTATGCACCAATAAATTAATCTCATTAATTTATAAGATTCAAGGATCAACCGAAAAAAAATACCTTGTAGCCGACTCGGATGATATCTTGATTTTCTTTGACCACGAACAGTCCTAGCTCCAAGCTTTTGTGTTTAGAACACCAAAGTCTTCCACGTCAATTCCTTGATTCCACGTAGACGTGTGTGTGGGCACACGTGAGACAAAACGGTTTCTTAAACACTCGAATTTCCACAAACACCAACGCATGCACGATGTGGAATTTTTGGAGAAAAAAATATTTCACTCTCTTTTGCTATATGAGAATTTCGGCCACACACTTTCTCTAGGGCTGAAAAAGTGTTTCAAAATTGTCACACAATTTTTCATTTATCTCATATTTAAAGAGAAGAAGTCAAACCTCAAAATAGGATCAAATCCTTATCTCCAATTTTGAATTTGGAACAAAAAATCCCTTCCCCTTATCCCTTAGGTGGCCGGCCACACACTAGGGTTTTATCCCTGTGTGTGGCGCCTAGATAAGATAGGGAAGGAGAAGATATTTTATCCTTTATCCAGTAGTCCAATTTTAATTCAGATTCAAATTCGAATTTAAGTCAAACTTAAATTAATTTGAATTCTAAATTAAACAACTTATCAAATAAGTTTAAATGGATAAATCTAGATATGTTCAAATTCAAATTTAAATAATCTCATTATTTAAATAATAATTAATTCTCAATTAATTATTCTTTGAGTATTTAATTTTAGAATTCCGTAATTCTAAAATTCCCATTTTGCCCTTTGTGTCTGGTAGAATTACAAGGACGACGCGGGGACTAATGGACCTATAATTCTGAGCTCCAATAAAATTAATAATTAATTAAACACTTTAATTAATTAATTAATTCTATTAATTCCAATAGTTACTCCACTATAAACTTGGAATTGCACTCTCGGAATTATAGACATTAATTACTTCTAAACTGTGAAGTGTCCATTTGATATAGTCATTGCATATAGATCGATCCTCCATAAATAATTCATAATTAGAGTCAGGTAGAATCCGTTAACCTCTCTAATTACATCTTTATCCTTGAGTACCATTGATTCTCTAATGGATAGTGATTCATAAAACACATTCATGAACCAGAGCGCTCTTACTAATCCAAGTACCGAATCAACACTCAAGAGAATTATTTATCTGCTTCTCTCTCAAGAAGGAATGGATTCCATCTCGTATAATAACATTCCCAGCTACCTATTTCATTATGTCTCCAAAATACAAGGAATAGGATTCAGGGTCTCGGAATCCGTACCGAGTAAATCAAAAGACATAAATCCATAAATAGGAGTTTGTTAAGAACTCAGGATTAAGATCATTCTATATATGACCATCGGTAGACTCAATTAGAATTTCTATGCTTAACGGAAATTATTAGAAATTCATATTGTGTCTGCGTCCATGTTCCACATAATCTCATTATGCGAAATACACTCATTCAATATCTCGCCATATTAACAGTGCGGATAACACCGTTCCATTCTAAATGGGAATGACATGTATTAATAATATTTTAATTAAAGATTCTGAACTTTAATTAAATTCATTATGAACAGTTACTTTTGATTATTATCCTTAAACATTATCCTCTTGTATATAACACTTATATACCATGTTTAAGGTTACATAAATAATCAAGGAATTTTATTTGATATTCATAAAATATTCATAAATATATGCACATAAAATGATGAATAAACTATTTTATTAAATAAATAATAAATATCCTTTTACATCTCATGCTTTCAGGACACGATAAAATCCCCCTAATGTGGCCAGCCATAATGGATAAAGGAAAAGAGAATTTTTTGTTTCAAATTCAAATAGGAGATAATTAACAAGCTTTATCTTAGAGATAGAGATTTGATTCCTTTTTGAAGTTTGACTTCTACTCTTTAAATATGAGAATGATAAAAAATTGTGATAACAATTTTTCAGCCCTAATTGTTAGTGCTGGCCGAAATTCTCAAGTAGAGAGGAAGGGAAATTTTTTTTTTCTCCAAAAATTTCACATCGTGCATGCGTTGGTGTTTGTGGAAATTTGAGTGTTTATTGTAACCTGTTTTGTCTCATGTGTGCCCACACACACGTCTTCGTGGATTCTAGGAATTGACGTGGAAGACAATGGTTTTCTAAACACAAAGCTTTGGAGCAAGGATTGTTCAAGGTCAAAGAACTCAAGTTATCAACCGAGTCGGGCCTCCAGGTATTTTTCCTAATTGAGTTCTTAATAAATGAATTAATGAGATTAATTTATTCGTGCATAAATTAATATAATCTATAGAGTATCTCAAAGGTTTTATGAAAATTTTTGTTTTACACGATCCGCCTCCCCGCCACGCTTCCGCAACCGAATTCCATTCGGCTACCACAAAAGATTCATAAAATTTTTAACTTACATCCAATCAATGATTGTATTTTAATTAAATTAATTTTAAATTCAAAATAAATTGTAAACTATAGAACTATTAAGATGCCTTAAAATAATAAATTAAATATCAATTTCCGTTAAAAAAATCTAAAAGAGGTGGTTTTTTTGTTAACATTTTATTATTCAGGTGGAATAGATATTACGTTTCAAGAATTGAGAATAAAGTGTTTATATCACTTTCAGGAATAATTTTTGTAATTAATCTTAATTATAATTAGTTTAATAGTCGTCGCTATCCAATTTATTTGGTTTTCATTTTAAAGAATAACCCAATCCAATAACATTATTAAATCAAACTATTAAATAAAATCAATTTTAGGAAATAAAAACTCTCAAAATAATTGACGCATTTGTTTAATTGAAATATTTATTTAAACATTTTTAAAAAAATTTATTTAACTTTTTAATTAAATCATATCTAAAATAATATTTAATATGAATTGATAGGTGTAATCTTGATAATTTAAAATTTTAATTGCTCCAGGGGGATTTTGAGTCTTATTTTATAAAAACAATTGGGTTTTAGCATTTACATAATAGGGAAGGCAAAATGGTATTTATTCAAAACATAAGAGGTGTTTTGGTTATTTTTCCTTTAATAAATGCCTCTTTAATTTTATACTTTGCTTCAAGATGTCTTTCGAATTTTGAAAATGATTCATTTCGCCTCTTAAATTATGTATCCGAATTCAAAATATCCTGTCTTTATAAAACTAACAAATAATGATGTTATGCTACTTATTAACTTTATAAATGAAATGCTTCTTGAGCAATTGATTTTAAATTAACTGACCCCTAAATTATTACTTTTGTGTGAACTTGTCCCTTGATTTGTAAAATGCATGGTCTAAATTGAATCAAAATCAAAACTTTAAGGGGTATTTATGAAAAAAAAAAAAAATATTAGTTCACCTAGTGTTTTGAACCGTTTTGAACCATTTTGGTGAAAATAATTTTTTAAAAATTTAAGGACAGATTAAAACAAGATATAAATTTAAGGGACATTTATAAAATTAATTCTAAAAAAAAAAAACTAGGGCCAAGAAAACATAATTCAATGGCCGCATGTTGCCAGTGTCTGTGTGGATTGGATATTCAGATTCACACTATATAATTTTTTTTTTTTTAATACTGACTTAAACAATAATTTTGTCCAATAGTTATTTCCTACATGTCAGGATATATCCTTGCGTCGGCTACATCCTCTGTAGGCTAAACCGTAAACAATTATTTTAGTAGTAAATAGTAGTAATCAAAAGAATTTCCAATCTTCTAATAAAGAGTCTGGATATCTTCGTCAGAAAAATGCATACATAATGAAAAAGAGTTTGGTGATCCTTGTGCCTTTGTTTTTAATTTCATAGCAAACAATTAATTTCTTAACCTCAATCCAAAACCAAAAATGAAACCAAAAGAAAAAAAAAATTGAAACTTAAGAAACAATGTTGGAGATGGTTCTCAACTGATGTCCATTAATATGGCGTAACCAATGGTTGGTCCAATTTCAAGAACATGACCAAACTTGATGGGCAATTTAATTCTATCTCACAGAAAAAAAGAAGCATACATTTTGTAATTGCAAACAAAACTACACTTAAAAAAAGAGAAAAAACAGAGAGAGATCTTAATATAGAGTAATATTTCAAAGATACATGAAAAAAAAGAAAAAAAAAAAAGTGTCATTTCCCAGTTCTGCACCTGTAGATTGAGGAGCAACCTCTGTTACGAGGGTTTGACGGTTGAGGGAGACAACTCATGGCGTAAAGATGCCCAGATGAGCGACAAAATGGCAAGTCCCGTCTCAGAACTACTGGGGAAATTAGTTTACCTCCTAGAAGAACCCTTTTGTTGGTGCTTGTCTCACCAATCTCAGCACTGCAATATTCGCTTGAAACTGAGCTGAAAAACATGATGATTAGCATTATTAGCAGCAGGGAATGAGTTCTTCTCTTCAGGGAATGAGTTCTTCTCTTCTTGATCTTCCACCCACTTCCCATTTCTTTGTGAGCTGAATTTGCTATCAGATTCTGCTCAATTATATATATATAATATTAATATAATATATAATAATATGATGGATGTTTCAATTGTCTAAGAATCTATCTACTTCGTTTATATGTGGAGATGGATGGCGATTCTGGACCTCGTAGGGCCATGCATACTGCAGGTGTGACAGGGATCATTCATTTTTTATATATGGTTGGATTAGCTGTATTGTATTTCTATTGGGGTTTGTTTTGTTTTGTAATGAATGAAATTGACTGTTGGAAAAGCCTAAATCCACTCAATAATTGCATCAAATTCAGTTCAACGCGACCTTTAGGCTAAAGAATAGTAACGCCAGGAGTTGTTGGTGTCTTTTTTTTTCTTTTTTTTTTTTCACAGTAAACACCAAAACGAATATGAGCAAACTTGCTCAAGTTGTGGGACTGTTTCAAGTAGATGGAATTTATTGTTTTGCGGCAGAAAGAAAATGAATTTCGCTTCATTAATGAGACAATTTTTTTGAGTGCTTTGTAGGTGCAAAACTAGTCAAACGTTTATGAATCTATGGACAGTAAATTCGACTGTTGAAGTAACTATGGACCCTCTGAAAATGAAACTCAAAAGAGTTTTTTTTTTTGTTTTTATCTGGGGTGGAGCAATTCGAACTCTTTGTGATGCTCTTAACAAATGTGTCTGGCATCACATTTTCTGAAAAACAACAACTGAAAACATTTTTTTTACTTATTTCTAAAAACTCAGCAAAACGGTTAAGCATCGTTTCTCCGACTGCCCCCCTCCCAACCCCACTCTTCTCCGGCCCCAACATAACCCCCCCGCCGCACTTTTCTGCAACTGCGCCGCCCCCACCCCCCCCCCCCCCCCCCCCCAAGAATGAGAAGCTCTGGACTGTGGATAAGCCATTAAATCCATTTGAGAAGGTGTTAGTGTTACCGTTGGGTCTGAGAGTATAGCAAGAAACAGAGTCCATCTTAGAGACTTGCGTGTACAGCTTCATCCATGGAATCTGAATCTGATGATTTCGATTACGATGATGATGACGACGACCATCAACTGAAGTGGGTCCCCAATCCCTTCTGCAAATGGATTCCTAGAGAGCGTCTGAAGAAGCTGTAGATTTAAACTTCTTGCAGGTCATGGAGAAGGAGAGAATCGAATCAACAGGTAAGAGACGAAGGATTGTCAAGAGATGGTCTTGGGATAAGCTCGCGATTGATGATGTTCCATTGCTGATTCTGCTGCTACTGGTACTAGTGGAATTGGAATCCGCCCTGAAAGACAGCAAAGAAAGCTTTCCTTTTTCTTTTTTGGATTGTGGGTTCTGGGATTTATGGGTCTGGGTTGTCTCCCATGGAAGACAAGAAACGCCGTGTTCTGTTCTTTCGCAGACGAGAAGGGAAATTCCAAAGTGGGTTTGTTTTGTTTTGTTTGATTTTTACTATCATACTATGCTCCGATTTGTTGATGCCAGCGAGGAGATGATTACATATTTTTAAAAATTAAACAACCAAATATAATTTTAATTTTTTTTAAATTAAAAATAATTTCAAAATAAAATTATTAAACACATTTTAAAAAATAATTTTAAAATAAAAGTAAAAACGTTTTTTATTTTTATTTTTATAAATAAATAAAATTATTTTAAAACGACTTTTAAATGCACCTTTGAGCCGTGACTTTTAACTGCACCCTTTGAGCCGTGACTTTTAACTTCAACATTGCAGGAAAGGGGTTGATTTACTATTAAGCTATGCTTGCAACCATAGGAGAGTTCGGTGTTTTTCAACACTTAAAACTTGCATGTAAAGAGGTGTCCAGCATTATGGTATGGAAGCCAATACCACCAGAATTGTCTTCCTTTTTTTTCACATTTTCAGGTGAACCAAACTCTTCCTCATAGCAGTAACCAAAACACTAACCCAGTTAGATACATGTGATATACTATACAATCACAAAAGGTAAGCCTCTGGGGTCAAGTTCCTTTTTAGCATTATTATAGAGAGGAAATTGTGGGCGCAGAAAAAAGAAACAAACAAACAAATAAATACATAAACAGGAAATGCAAAATGTAAAGTAGTTGAAGCATCACAAGGATCATTATTCATTATATAAACTAGATCATTGTTGGTAAGTAGACACTTAAATACAAAGTGGACCCTTTATTATTTGTCTTGCAAGATGTCAAAGTCACATAATTTATTGCTAGATCTGAAACAGTTAGATCCATATATCTGAAGTGCAGTCACCTCCTGGATATCTCATTTCATGGGCAAGGGAAGGACCATCAGGTTCAGCTCCAAAGTCCACAAAGAAATTGGGGTTTATGGAAAGACCACCTTTCTCAGTATTGACATCAATTTGTAACATGTGGGAACCTTTCACTGGAAGATCAGGATAGAATTGGCGATCCCATGTACTGAAGAGCGAGTTGGTGACATAGAGACGCTTCCCGTCTAAGCTAAGCTGGATCATCTGTGGTCCACCTCTCAATTTATGCCCCTGCATGGAAAGATCCAAAGATCATACGTTTTTAAGTGATCATACGTTTTTGAGTCACAATAAATAGTTCATCCAATGCGAGAAACGCGAAAATTAGCAAGAACTAGGAACCAAGAGTGTAGATGGCGAAACATCAAGTAATCCAGAGCATCACAAGAAATAAAAGCGAGCACCTTTACAAGGATCTATTTTCAAAGAATTCATGGATCGAAAATTGAATGGCTTAGTTGTATAAGGTATGGATGTACGGAAGATACAGGTTGCCTTAGTGGTATATCGGAAATGCTACCTATAGGTGATACCGTTTCATGAAAAATTGGAAGCAATTATTTATGTAAAAAAACGCAATTTAAATAACGAAGCTATTACACTAGTTTGTAGCAGGATATTAATAGATAGGTTATGTCATCCGGTTAGTAAATCCAGTGTTATCTCATAAATTGTATCACCCAAAAAAAAAATCCCATGTTGGAATCGACATGAAAGAAACTGATCATCCATTTAAAATCTAGAGAGAATTGCTGAACTTACCCTTGAGATTGCATTGGTCTTGATTTTTACCCCTTACTCATATTAATCAAGAGTGGAGGGTAAAAATCTAGACTCATGCACTATGAGGGAGTATTTGTCTACTTTCCCCTTTAATCTATCAATTATCAAATTTTTATAACTAGAACTCATTTAAATGGAAACCAAATACTATAACTTGAGAATCAGCAGCGAGAATATACAACTCTTGTGATCTGAAAAGTGATCCATAAGTGTAATCTCTTTTAGCAGACTACTTAAATATCAAATCCAAAGCAATGAAATTTCAGTAATAGTGTGCACCACAAATTGAGAGCACAAAATTAATTTATCATACGAACCTGGACTTCTGGCACATCAAACTGCCATCTTTTACCATCTTCCCCCTCGGCTAAAATCTGGCTACCCTTTTGGATTAGTCCTCCGACCCAAACTTGGCCTGTCAACTCAGGATTTTTAGGGTCCTCAATGTTGTACTGTCTCATATCACCATGAAGCCAGTTCACGAAGTATAGAAAGCGATCATCGAGTGAAATCAGAAAATCAGTTATTAGTCCAGGCATTTCTGGAAGAATCCAGTTTTGTACTTTTAATGGTTTCACTGATATGGCAAGCTGCAAAAAGCAAACAAGTAGTTACTATTACCATTCATTGTGGCTGAAGATGGCCTCATAAAAATATATATTAAAGTAAAATATAAAATCCAACGTGAGTAGCAAGTGAACATGTAGGTAAAGAAACGATACAAAATGAAAAAATGGACACATTAGAGTACCTCGTGGCTCCAAGAATCATCCTGGTTCTTGAAAAACCTCACCATATTACTTGTTAAAGCACATCCAACAAATCCGGTATCTTTGGATGGATCATGAAGGAACCTTATCTGTAAGCATGTAAATCACAACATTAACATGGTTTTTTAAAATGAAAACATCAATTAAACTGGAAATCGAGTTTATATTACTGACCTCCAAGGGTAACAGCCCTGTAATGCCAAGATCCAGTGTTTGTTTCAACTCACCACCGGGCCAGCTGTATACGTAAAGATGCCTCCCGTAGAAACCATTAGTAACATCCTCAAGGCTGAAGCCTTTGGTAAAAGCAGCAGGAGCACCCCATGACGAGCTTATCATCGTATTGTGTCTTGGTTGGTACCAAAAATCATAGCCAAATAAAGGACTATGCCCTGTTTTCTCCCACCTATAAGTGTGCAAAGATAACAAAAAGTAAATATTCTCTGTTCTGGAATAGATTTGTTTAACCCAGCAGCAAATAAATATAACCTTAAAAACAAAACTATTATTCCGTTGAAAATGTTAAACTATGCACTGATGGAATAAACCAATTCCGCTTTACATGCTAACAACTATTTTCATCTCTCTTTAACTCATGATTCAGGAAAAAATATTGACTGTTTTGGAGACCTATGGCTTAGGAAATGGAACCTTCTATATGAGCATTCAGAATTATTAAAACATCTAAGCTATTAAAATGAGTTCCAAGTCTAATAATATAATAACATAAAGCATACCTTCCTTTAACATTAAATTCTGAGTCGAGGAGAAGAAACCCATTTCCCTTTGCATTTCCATCTTTATCACCCAGACATGATACCATTACATCACCAGAAGCCAGGCAATGGGATGTGTGTGGATATGCTAACCCTGTTTTCTGAATTATTTCTTCGCGATGAACAACTTTATGTAAAGAGGGTGCTTTTGGGTTTGTCTTTGTGTCAACCACATAAATACGACCAGATCTGTAAAATGATTTAGATTAAATGACCAAATGGCAATGAAGGCCACATACTTATTTCAAGTAGATGAGCCATCCTCAAAAAAAAAAAAAAAAAAAAAAAAAAAAAAAAAAAGAGTGAAAGAAAAGGAAAAGAAAAGAAAAGAGAAGAGAAAGAGAAAGAGAAAGAAAAAAGAAAAGAAAAAAAAGGAGAGAGAAGGCACATTCAAAGGACATTTTTATTAGAGTGAAGTAGAAGCCGACATGGTTTTCTTTGACAACTGTATTGTATTTTAGTTTTATTCTTCTCCTGATCAAAAAAATAATAATAATATTTTTCTCCTTTACCACTTTAGAGTCAATTCATGTCCTACCTTTCTACATGAATCATTTACCAACTTTTACAATTCTAGTGAGAAGGATTTGTTTACGGAATTATTGAAGATAAAAGAATAGAAAATAATAGGGTTTGATTATTCCTACATCAGTGAAGGTACGATCAGAAAACGCCTATCTGCAGAAGGATCTCCATGGCAAGAACTGCACGAATTCCATCCAGTATGATGCAGCTCATCACCTAAGTATGGCACAGGCAGTCTGTGGATAACTTTTGAAAAAGTAGGAGAACTTGGATTCACATCCACGGTGGCCAAGTAATCAGGTTTTTCTATTCCCGTCCCTGCATAGCATTGAAGAAAAAGTCGGCATGTCATTTGAAAAGTCCAGATGATTGCAGAATGACCCCGAAAAAGAGTAAGCAATAAATCAACTGAATAAAAAAGGATTGGCAATGCCATGGTCCTTCCATAAAGACCATAGCAAAGTAAAAACTAGTTTATGACACATTTGGAACTTGGTTACGACCTTTTATTGCCAATAATAGCAACTACTTTTTCAAAAGGTTTAAGTGCATATTAGCTCTTTAAACGAGGTTTTTTAATTCAAGAACAAAAGCAAGTTTCCATCAAAGGATCCGATAATGAATACAGTAATAGTCCTTGAAATTTTCATTAAAGGAACTGATAAGGAATATAGTAATAGTTCTTGAAAATAAGTTAACAATTACTTGCCTACTTTTCCAATCATTGGCAATAAAACAAAGACTCAGGAAGAACTTAAGCAAATATGCTGCAATTTCTTTGGGACCAACATGAGGATTTGTTGTTGATGGTTGATACATGAACTTAGTGAAGAATGAAAAGGTGAAGCACAAATTCATGAATTGCAGGTTTTATATTGGCAAGAATTATCTACTATAAAATCAATTCTAGACCTTCTTGTCTTTGGTAACTTTTCTGTCCTTACCACTCTTGTTTCTGCTTCAATATTTCATTTTCTCCCCATACCTTCCACTTCCTAAATCTCATTATTATCTAAACGTAGAGTGTAAAGCTACATGCATACATTGAGAAAAATGCGCTTTTTAACTACAACTACAAACCCAAAAAAAAAAAAAAAAGGCTTCAGTTTGCTGAAATCAGTATTAACGCGACATTTGTGACACTATAAGGTTAACTATGTTTTTATTATTGAATATTGGCAAGAGAGGACAAAGAAGAACGATGTTCCACGAAAAAAAGCCAATAGCTGAAATAAATATTTTGATTCCTTTACAAAAAAAAAAAAAAGTATTTCGACGTGTAAGTGAGAGATGTAACATATTTATTTTATTTGACAATAATTTTGAAAGTGTGACAACAAGAATAAATATCATAGTATACTCTAATACATAACTAGAATCTAATTACTTGACGATTTCAGCAAAAAATAAAGAAATAAAAAAAATAAATGAAGAATTACTTGACGATGATCAAGTACAGTGATTCTTCTTGCCAAAAAAAAAAAAAAGTGATTCTAAAGGCAGAACTACTTAGTGATAATCTGTTCTATTTAACGGTATATGCCTTGTTAAAGAGAAAGGAAATATTTATATACATCATTCAGTTGAAAAATAAAAATTAATGTCTTTGCCACATAAATTACAGGGATTTTTTTTTTTTTTTTGAGAATAAAATTACAGGGATTTGAACGTAAGGGGACAAGGATCAAAAAGAGTTTTTTCTCTGAAAAAGTAGAAATCACGCAAAAACGAATATACCAAAAAAGTAAAGCCAAAACCAGAATCAAACCACAAATATTCGAGAATCATATCCAAAAAAAAGCAAAAAAAAAAAAAAAAGAAAAGAAAGAACTGACCAGAATAAACGCAGGTGACATAGATGAGAGACTCTCTGGGACCAGACATGGCGTCGAGAGGCGTGGCGTAACCGGGACCCGCCTTGCAGAAGACATGGTGCTTCTCGCTGCCCTGCCTCTTCCCTTCGTGCTCCAACACCACCACGTCCGTCGCCATAGTTCTCTATCTTTCTCTCTCTAAACTCTCTTTCTCTCTCTAAAAGACAGAAAGAAACTGAAGAGGGAGAAGAATCTGAGACTATAAACAGAGGCTCTTTTGTCGTATATCTAACGTTAAATATAATTTTATGTAAAAAATTTTTATTGTAATAAAAGTGATTGTTTTTAAAAAAATTTTATTGTAATAAAATTTAAATTTTAAGTTTAATTGATTAAATGAGTTTTTTAATTTATTTAGTTCATATATTAAAATTATGAGATTAAAATTAATTATAATTATGTATATTTTTTATAAAAAAATATTATAATAAATTATAAATTATAATTTAAATTACAAAATAAATTTTTTAATTAACCAGGTCCATTCATCTCTTAACTGACGTGGCGGGTTGTGATTACTTGGATTTTTCTCCTCTATTTTTTTGTTCTCATGTGAGCTGTTCAGTTGTGTCCAGGGGAGATGAATCTGTCATTTTAAATTTGATTTTTGATCAAACCATTTTATACCAACACGTATGCCTCTAGTGGGCCCATATGAGTTCCAGATTGACAACAATGTAATGGGATCGGAGTAGCCGAGGTGGTTATTTATTTGTTTATTTTTAGGTTCCAATTTATTTAAATTTAAAATTTAAATTTTATTATAATAAAAAAATTTTATAAATAATTATATTTAATTTTTTTTATAATAATAAAAATTTTTTACATAAAATTATATCTCAATTAAAATTAAAAACTCAAATAATAAATTAAATGAGCCCTAATTTTTAATAGTGTAAGAATTTTTTTAATAATTTACAAGTAGATGATGATAACTCTTTTATCGAGTAATTTCTTTTTTTATAAATATTATTTTTCATTCTGATAAAGACAGTTTCTGTTGAGATTTTTTTAAAAAAATTTATAATTTTATTTTGTTAAATTATTTTTAAAAAAAATTTAAAATTTTAAATGTTAAAATTAAAAATTATTAATTTAAATGTATGAATCGGGTCTAAAGAATTATGTTAGAAAATCCTGACTAATTGGACACGTGTTGGGGCTAGATCACATTTTTTTTAATTTTTATTTCAAAATGATTTCGCCATAAAAGAGGGATTCTGAATGATTTAGTGCATGGAGAGAGATGGATATTAATGTGCCTTCCTTATCTTATGGAATACTAGCTATTTACCCGCGCGTTGCAACGGGTAATAAAAAAGTAACAATCAAAGGGATTGTTAACAAATTTAAGTCAGAAGATAGGTCAAGTACACAAATGGAGAGAGCGACAATATACTAGCAGCAGTTTTTCAACAAATTGTATAACATGTATGTGTCAAAATCAATTACAATTATTATTGCCATGTAAAGGAACTGATTAAAACGAAATACAGTAAATAAAGATATGTGTGCGCATCCAGAATTGAAGAAGTAATAGAAAAGAGGTCGATATGAAGTAATGCTTCAAGTGTGAAGGACGAATGTCGACTAAGGAACTATCAAGGACAGTGAAGGATGTCGTAGTAAGAAAATGAGGTAGTAAATGATAGGGAGCGTGAGAAAATATAGACACATAACTAACTAAATAAATAAAGAAATATGTAGAGAAAACAAAGTGACCTAAAAAAGTAATAATACATGAATATCGTAATATTTTTATACAGTGATGATGGCTCAGATACTTAATATTTCCAGCAACTTCGGTAACATATAATGGATAAACAAACTTATATGCTTATAATCATTTCATGAACATTAATAAGATATTATATACATCATACAGATTATAACATGTATGTCACAGAAAATGACCGGTGAAAATAAAATATAAGTTTGTCCAAAGACCACCAAGTGACCTAAGAGAACAAAGGAAAAGCATTGATTTTTTTACGAATAGGAAAGAGTCAAAAAATCAAAAGCAAGTAAAACAGGGAGATCAGACGAAAACAAAGGGAAAAGAAGAAAAGGCAAAAACAGCAGAGAGGAGAAGAAAGCCAATGTATGTATAAGTAATTTTTTAGAGAAAGAATTGTGTAAAAGGGGTGAAAGCATTGGAATAGGTGAAGAAAATGACAAAGACGTAGCTAAGAGGTTTAAGTCAAGAAAGATAGGCAAAGTAAGAATTGAGGCAGCAAGAACACATTTCGATGGAACTCACTCTGTCAGAATGGAATGTCATAATATTTTTTCGGACGTATGCCACAATATTTTTTCTTGGTTGTTGGCCATTGTTTTAGTTATCATTTTGATGCAAATTATTTTTGTGTAATACATTTCCGCAAGCGTACGGTGTCAAGTTTTGAGTATAAGGTGAGTGAGTATCGTCTCCACAGGGATTGGGTTTAGAATTGCCATTAAGTACCGCAATTATTGTAACTTAACTTTATCTAGGCAACCTAATAAAATGACAATTAAGAAAATAAAACAAAATAAATATGAAAATAAGAAAATAAAGTATCTATACACAAATGGTCTAGGGACTTGATTTCGCTTTATTATTCCTATGTTCATCCTATTATGTAATCGCTAATCAATTCCATTCAATTCATTAATCAAGGCTCTAATATCATCTTGCAACCTCTCCCGAGTGCCTCACAAGAAATTGCATTTAAATACCCAAAACAATATCCCTATTCGAAATGAACATTTAAACACAAATTAAGCTTCGCCTTTGTGATTAGAAAATAGGAATGTCGATCGCCTCCCGGCCTCAAAACAACCTAAATCCTAATTTGATTATCTAAGCGTTGATCTCCTCCCGGTCTCACAACAACCTAGACTATGCTTCTCGAATCTAGATAAAGAATTCAATCTCTCCCGAGCATCAAATTCGCAATCTAAAAATCATCTAACTCATTGGCCAAATAAATTAAAAGCATTAAGCATAGAGAAACATAAATGAATTGAAAAATGAAATTAAATTAACAATCCACAAAATATTCAAAACATAGTTCAAATAAAACTACATCAAGTCCTAGATTTAATGTCTAGCTCAACATGGAAAAATAGATGAAAGAAGATAAAACCCAATATCCATTGAAGAGCTTCCAAGGACCTCCAAGATGAAGGATTTCGGCCTCCTTTTGATGTTTTCTTCACTTTTCCGGGCTCTCTTCTCAAATGGCAACTTTTTCCTTTTATAATGAAACACTTCGGAGCTAGGGCTTCAGACGCGCGCTGCAGCCTGCGTGATTACGCGCTGCAGCGCGCGTTTTTGGGCCTAGGCGCGCTGCAGCCTGCATGAAAACGCGCTGCAGCCTGCGTCTTTTGGCAGAGAAGCGGACTGGGGCGCGCTGCAGCGCCCATCGGTGCGCTGCAGCGTGTGGCATCAAGTGGGCGCGCTGCAGCGCCCATTTGGTGCGCTGCAGCGCGTGTTGCTGCGGCAAGACACGCTGGGCGCGCTGCAGCGCCCATTTGGTGCGCTGCAGCGTGCGTTGCTGCAGCAACACACGCTGGGCGCGCTGCAGCGCCCATTTGGTGCGCTGCAGCGCATGTTGTGCGCTGCAGCCTGCGCTTCCCCTACTCTCTGGTCTTCTTTGCGCGCTGTAGCCCATGAAGGCGCGCTGCAGCGCGCTTCTCTTGGAATCCAAAGCCTCCTCTTTTGTGCCACAAAATCCTCTTTCACATCCTCTTTTCATTGATTCACAAGTTAGGCAAATATTCTTCCTTTCTTCATGCAAAATCATCCAAGTTGGCATTTATTTATATTTCCTATAAAAAACACACAAAAGACATTAAACTAACAAAAATGCTTGAAAACTTACAAACATTCAAGCTTAAAAGTACTTGATTTGTTGGTAGAAATACCCGTCATCACATTTCTAACATGTGTTATACCTTGTCAATGAACAATCATGCTTATAGACATAAGAGAATATTCAATTTGATTACGGTATAATGTTGTATTTGTATTTTAAAAGCATGTGGAGAATAGATATTTCTATTTCTTAAGGATTCGTTCACTTCGCTGATTTGAGTTTATAATTCGAGTTGAGATGTAATTTTATATGAGAGCTTTTTACTGTAGCAAAAAAGCTAGATGTGACTGTTTCTGAGAGCTTTTTACTGTAGCAAAACTCAAATTCTAAACTCGAATCGATGAAGTGAACGGGGCCTAAATATGAAACGTGAAATATCCATCAAATATGTGTGAAGGGCAGTAAAGGATGCAATATTGAAGATATAAAGTAGTAAATGATAAGAAATCTGAAGAAATATAGATAGATAAATAAGCAAATGAATAAGCAAATAGGCCTAGGGAGAAAAAAAAAAAAAAAAAAGCTAAGAAAGGCTAATGAAACATGAATGTAACAATATGAAGTACTAAATGATAGGAAATGTAAAGGCATATAAATAAATAAGCAAACAGACGAATGGACAAATGAATAAATGGAGAAAACAGGAAGAAAAAAATTACAATATGAATATCGCAATGCTTTTATTTGGCAATCATGGTTCAAGTATTTGATATTTTTACTAACGTGTGAGGAATAAACTGTTGGGAATAGTGTCCTAGAAGCATGAGATGTAAAAGGATATTTATTATTTATTTAATAAAAGAGTTTATTCATCATTTTATGTGCATATATTTATGAATATTTTATGAATATCAAATAAAATTCATTGATTATTTATGTAACCTTAAACATGGTATATAAGTGTTATATATGAGAGGATAATGTTTAAGGATAATAATCAAAAGTAATTGTTCATAATGAATTTAATTAAAGTTCGGAATCTTTAATTAAAACATTATTAATACATGTCATTCCCATTTAGAATGGAATGGTATTATTCGCACTATTAATATGGCGAGATATTAAACGAGTGTATTTCGCATAATGAGATTATGTGCAATATGGACGCAGACACAATATGAATTTCTAATAATTTCTGTTAAGCATTAAAATTCTAATTAAGTCTACCGATGGTCATATATAGGATGATCTTAATCATGAGTTCTTAACAAACTCCTATTTATGGATTTATGTCTTTTGATTTACTCGGTACGAATTCTGATACCCTAAATCCTATTCCTTGTATTTTGGAGACATAATGAAATAAGTAGCTGGGAATGTTATTGTACGAGATGGAATCCATTCCTTCTTGGGAAAGAAGCAGATAAATAATTCTCTTGAGTGTTGATTCGGTACTTGGATTAGTAAGAGCGCTCTGGTTCATGAATTTGTTTTATGAATCACTATCCATTAGAGAATCAATGGTACTCAAGGATAAAGATGTAATTAGAGAGGTTAACGGATACTACCTGACTCTAATTATGAATTATTTATGGAGGATTGATCTACATGTAATGACTATATCAAATGGACACTTCGCAGTTTAGAAGTAATTAAAATCTACAATTTCGAGAGTTCAATTCCAAGTTTATAGTGGAGTAACTATTGGAATTAATAGAATTAATTAATTAATTAAGTGTTTAATTAATTATTAATTTTATTGGAGCTCGGGATTATAGGTCCATTAGTCCCCGCGTCGTCCTTGTAATTCTACCAAACACAAAAGGCAAAATGGAAATTTTAGAATTACGGAATTCTAAAATTAAATACTCGAAAAATAATTAATTGAGAATTAATTATTATTTAAATAATGTGATTATTTAAATTTGAATTTGAACACATCTAGATTTATCCATTTAAACTTATTTGATAAGTTGTTCAATTTAGAATTCAAATTAATTTAAGTTTGACTTAAATTCTAATTTGAATCTGAATTAAAATTGGACTACTGGATAAAGAATAAAATCTCTTCCTTCCCTATCTGATATAGGCGCCACACACACAGGGATAAATCCCTAATGGTAGCCGGCCACTAAAGGATAAGGGGAAGGGGTTTTTTGTTCCAAATTTAAAATTGGAGATAAGAATTTGATTCTATTTTGAAGTTTGACTTCTACTCTTTAAATATAAGAAAGATAGAAAATTGTAGACACAATTTTTGAACACATTATTCAGCCCTAATTGAGAGGTGGCCAAATTTTCTCATTGGGAAAAAGAGAGCAAATTTTTTTCTCCAAAAAATTCCACATCGTGCATGCGTTGGTGTTTGTGGAAATTCGAGTGTTTAAGAAACCTGTTTTGTCTCACGTGTGCCCACACATATTCTAAACACAAAGCTTGGAGCAAGGACTGTTCGTGGTCAAAGAAATTCAAGTTATCATCCGAGTCGGCTTCCAGGAATTTTTTCGGTTGATTCTTAAATTATATAAATTAATGCGACTAATTTATTCGTGCATAAATTAATATAATCTACAGTATGTCAAAAGTTTTATGAAAATTTTTGTTATACACGATCCGCTGTTTACCACGCTTCCGTCGCTGAATTCGATTCCGCAACCAACAATTGGTATCAGAGCGGTCTATAGACGATATTAATTTATGCTTCGATTATTTGATAATCATAATTGATATTTTGATAATCATAATTGATATTAAATAAGTGATATTTAATTATGTATGTATGTGATGAGTAGGCACTTGCATTTATGGATGTTTAATTTTTATTTATGATGATGAATGTATGGATGATGGATTTGGTCGTTAATTATATGGTTCCACGAATCGGTTATATTCATTCAAAATTATTTGTAATTTAATTCGAGATTAGAATTATTATAATTCTAGGTTTTGGGTAGAATTAGGATTTTTGATTTTGAATCAAAAAGGAAGCCTTGAAGATCAAGTTTGAAGCCTTCAAAGAAACCCAGAGATCTGCCCATAAAATTCTAGAAAACGCGTCCCAGCGCGACCAGGACGCGGCCTAGCGCGCACCCAGGCCGCGCCCCAGCGCGCGGCCAGGGCGCAGCCAAGCACGCCCCAGCGCGACTGGCGGCCCTGGTTCGGGATTTGATCCCGAACTGGCCCGAAGGTTTCCAAAACCCTCGTAAAGCGTGCCGACTGGCCCGAACAAGTTTCGGATCCCAAGAAAGGTGAAATCTAACCCGGAGACAAAGAATGAAGCCGAAGAATAAAGAATTCAAGAATCAAAGACCTGTTGATGTAACGGAAGAATATAATTATTGTAATTATTTATTTATTCGATTCGATTGAGTTGTAATTTATTTTTCCATGGGACCCGGTAAAATCCATCTCAATAGTTTTGGTAGCCGAATCGAATTCGGCTGCGGAAGCGTGGCGGGAAACAGCGGATCGTGTATAACAAAAATTTTCATAAAACTTTTGACATACTCTATAGATTATATTAATTTATGCACGAATAAATTAATCACATTAATTTATATGATTCAAGGATCAACCGAAAAAATACCTGGTAGCCGACTCGGATGATAACTTGAATTTCTTTGACCACGAACAGTCCTTGCTCCAAGCTTTGTGTTTAGAATACCAAAGTCTTCCACGTCAATTTCTTGATTCCACGTAGACGTGTGTGTGGGAACACGTGAGACAAAACATGTTTCTTAAACACTCGAATTTCCAAAAACACCAACGCATGCACGATGTGGAATTTTTGGAGAAAAAAAATATTTTGCCCTCTTTTTCCTCTATGAGAAATTTCGGCCACAACAAACTTAGGGCTGAAAAAATGTGTCAAAAATTGTGTCTATAATTTTCTATCTTTCTCATATTTAAAGAGTAGAAGTCAAACTTCAAAATAGAATCAAATCCTTATCTCCAATTTTGAATTTGGAACAAAAAATCCCTTCCCCTTATCCACAAGGTGGCTGGCCACACTCTAGGGTTTTATCCCTGTGTGTGGCGCCTATATCAGATAGGGAAGGAAGAGATTTTATCCTTTATCCAGTAGTCCAATTTTAATTCAGATTCAAATTCGAATTTAAGTCAAACTTAAATTAATTTGAATTCTAAATTGAACAACTTATCAAATAAGTTTAAATGGATAAATCTAGATGTGTTCAAATTCAAATTTAAATAATCACATTATTTAAATAATAATTAATTATCAATTAATTATTTTTTGAGTATTTAATTTTAAAATTCCATAATTCTAAAATTCCCATTTTGCCCTTTGTGTCTCGTAGAATTACAAGGACGCCGCGGGGACTAATGGACCTATAATTATGAGCTCCAATAAAATTAATAATTAATTAAACACTTTAATTAATTAATTAATTCTATTAATTCCAATAGTTACTCCACTATAAACTTGGAATTGCACTCTCAAAATTATAGACATTAATTACTTCTAAACTCTGAAGTGTCTATTTGATATAGTCATTACATATAGATCAATCCTCCATAAATAATTCATAATTAGAATCAGGTAGAATCTGTTAACCTCTCTAATTACATCTTTATCCTTGAGTACCAATGATTCTCTAATGGATAGTGATTCATAAAACACATTCATGAACTAGAGCGCTCTTACTAATCCAAGTACCGAATCAACACTCAAGAGAATTATTTATCTGCTTCTTTCTCAAGAAGGAATGGATTCCATCTCGTATAATAACATTCTCAGCTACCCATTTCATTATGTCTCCAAAATACAAGGAATAGGATTCAGGGTCTCAGAATCCGTACTGAGTAAATCAAAAGACATAAATCCATAAATAGGAGTTTGTTAAGAACTCAGGATTAAGATCATCCTATATATGACCATTGGTACACTCAATTAGAATTTCTATGCTTAACAGAAATCATTAAAAATTCATATTGTGTCTGCGTCCATGTTCCACAAAATCTCATTATGCGAAATACACTCAGTCAATATCTCGCCATATTAACAGTGCGGATAACACCGTTTCATTTTAAATGGGAATGACATGTATTTTTAATGTTTTAATTAAATATTCCAAACTTTAATTAAATTCATTATGAACAATCACTTTTGATTATTATCCTTAAACATTATCCTCTCGTATACAACACTCATATACAATGTTTAAGGTTACATAAATAATCAAGGAATATTTATTTGATATTCATAAAATATTCATAAATATATGCACATAAAATGATGAATAAACTATTTTATTTAATAAATAATAAATATCCTTTTACATCTCATTCTTCTAGGACATTATTCCCAACAATCTCCCACTTGTCCTAAGGCAGGTGTGTCATGTCTCTAATCCCAAATCCATCTAAGTGCCGATCAAATACATTCAATGGCAATGTCTTGATGAATGGGTCAGCAAGGTTGTCCTCTGATGTGATCTTCCGAACCGCTACATCGCCTCTGTCTACAATGTCTCTGATCAAGTGATATTTCATTTCTATATGTTTCGCACTCTTATGGCTTCTAGGTTCCTTTGAATTAGCCACCGCTCCACTGTTGTCACAGTAGAGCTTAATTGGCTTATCCATATCTCGAACAACTTCTAGATCAGTTAAGAACTTTCTGAGCCATGTAGCTTCTTTTGCGGCTTTACAAGCTGCAACATATTCAGCTTCCATGGTAGAGTCAGCAACACACTTTTGCTTTATACTTCTCAATACCACGACTCCTCCATTAAGAGTGAACACAGATCCAGATGTCGACCGTCGACTATCTCTATCCGATTGGAAGTCAGAATCTGTGTATCCGGTGAGAAACAGATCTTCTCTGGAATATACCAACATATAGTTTCTCGCTCTCCTAAGATACTTGAGAATACACTTTACTGCAACTCAATGATCCAATCCTGGGTTGGACTGGTAGCGACTGACTACTCCCACTGCATAGCAGATATGTGGTCTTGTACACAACATGGCATACATAAGGCTTCCCACAGCCGAAGCGTAGGGATACCGTCTCATATCTTCTTCCTGTTGTGGGGTCTTTGGATATTGCTCCTTAGAAAGATGAATACCATGCCTAGAAGGCAAATTCCCTTTCTTGGAGTTTTGCATCGAATACCTAGACAACACTTTGTTTATATAAGATGCTTGTGATAACGCCAAAAGCTTTTTCTAGCAATCTTGAATAATCTTGATCCCGAGAACATAGCTTGCCTCTCCCAAATCTTTCATTTGGAGTTGGCTGGCTAACCACTCCTTTACATCTGTCATTGATGACGGGTATTTCTACCAACAAATCAAGTACTTTTAAGCTTGAGTATTTGTAAGTTTTCAAGCATTTTTGTTAGTTTAATGTCTTTTGTGTGTTTTTTATAGGAATTATAAATAAATGTCAACTTGGATGATTTTGCATGAAGAAAAGAAGAATATTTGCCTAACTTGTGAATCAATGAAAAGAGGATGTGAAAGAGGATTTTGTGGCACAAAAGAGGAGGCTTTGGATTGCAAGAAAGCGGGCTGCAGCGTGCCTTCATAGGCTGCAGCGCGCAAAGAAGACCAGCGAGCAGGGGAAGCGCGCTGCAGCGCACCAAATGGGCGCTGCAGCGCGCCCAACGTGTCCTGCCGCAGAGACACGCGCTGTAGCGCACCAAATGGGCGCTGCAGCGCGCCCAGCGTGTCCTGCCCCAGAGACACGCGCTGCACCAAATGGGCGCTGCAGCGCGCCCACTTGATGCCACACGCTGCAGCGCACCGATGGGCGCTGCAGCGCGCCCCAGTCCGCTTCTCTGCCAAAAGACACAGGCTGCAGCGCGCCTAGGCCCAAAAACGCGTGCTGCAGCGCGTAATCATGCAGGCTGCAGCGCGCGTCTGAAGCCCTAGCTCCGAAGTGTTTCATTATAAAAGGAAAAAGTTGCCATTTGAGAAGGGAGCCCGGGAGAAGTGAAGAAAACATCAAAAGGAGGCCGAAATCCTTCATCTTGGAGGTCTTTGGAAGCTCTTCAAAGGACATTGGGTTTTATCTTCTTTCATCTATTTTTCCATGTTGAGCTAGACATTAAATCTAGGACTTGATGTAGTTTTATTTGAACTATGTTTTGAATATTTTGTTGATTGTTAATTTAATTTTGTTTCCAATTCATTTATGTTTCTCTATGCTTAATGCTTGTAATTTATTTTTCCAATGAGTTAGATGAATTTTAGATTGCGAAATTTGATGCTCGGGAGAGATTGAATTCTTTATCTAGATTTGAGAAGCATAGTCTAGGTTGTTGTGAGACCGGGAGGAGATCAATGCTTAGATAATCAAATTAGGATTTAGGTTTTTGTGAGGCCGGGAGGCGATCGACATTCCTATTTTCTAATCATAAAGGCGAAGCTGAATTTGTGTTTAAATGTTCATTTCGAATAGGGATATTGTTTTGTGTATTTAAATACAATTTCTTGTGAGGCACTCGGGAGAGGTTGCAAGATGATATTAGAGCCTTGATGAATGAATTGAATGGAATTGATTAGCGATTACATAATAGGATGAACATAGGAATAATAAAGCGAAATCAAGTCCCTAGACCATTTGTGTATAGATACTTTATTTTCTTATTTTCATATTTGTTTCATTTTATTTTCTTAATTGTCATTTTATTTGGTTGCCTAGATAAAGTTAAGTTACAATAATCACGGTATTTAACGGCAATTCTAAACCCAATCCCTGTGGAGACAATACTCACTCACCTTATACTCAAAACTTGACACCGTACGCTTGCGGAAATATTATTATAAAAAATAAATTCGCATCAGTCATCATTCCCACATCATTCCCAATGAGTAGGATGTCATCGACGTAAAGAATTAAGAAGACCACTTTCTCCTCTTTCTTGTACTTGTAGACACATGGTTCATCAATGTTTAGCCACTAGCCTTGCTTTATAAGTCTCTACTTTTCCATCCGCTCCTCTCTTTCTCTTGAAGATCCACTTGCATCCAATGGGTTTTACCCCTTCGGGTAGATCTACAAGTTGCCAGACTGAGTTAGAGTGCATAGACTCCATCTCGAGTTTCATAGCTGCTTGCCATTCTTCCTTATCAGAATCATCCATCGCATCCCTAAAGGTCGATGGATCTTCTTTACCGTCATCAGCAGTGACGATTTGGGCTTCCCCAGTATAACGGTCGTGTAACCTGCTTACCCTCCCACAACGACGAGGTGCCATAGGAGTCTGATAAGGAACTGTGGTCTTTTGTCTGAGTGGTCTGAAAACTCTTGTCGGTTGTGATCCGATCTCATCGGAAAGTAACTCTTCCAATACTATCTTACTTCTGGGCTTAAAATCTATCATATAGTCATGCTCCAGAAATGTGGCATTTGTCGATACAAACACCTTTTGATCTTTAGGACTATAAAAGAAACCTCCCTTTGTCCCATCGGGATATCCTACAAACATACATACTTCTGACTTGGGTTCCAACCTCCCAGTCTTTCCCTTTAGTACATGTGCTGGGCACCCCCATATGCGCACGTGTCTCAAACTAGGTTTTCGACTGCACCACAACTCTAAGGGTGTTGTAGGTACAGAATTAGATGGTACTCTATTCAGAATGTAGACAGCTGTCTTTAGGGCATAACCCCAGAACGAAGTAGGCAGTGAAGAATAACTCAACATTGATCTCATCATGTCAAGCAAAGTCTGATTTCTCCTTTCGGCTACACCATTCTGCTGTGGTGTACCAGGTGCAGTCAATTGGGATACCACACCTTCTTCAATCGAGAAATCCCGGAACTCTTGGTCCAGTATTTACCCCCTCGATCTGACCGAAGTGTCTTGATTGGTTTACCTAATTGTTTTTCAACTTCTGCTTGGAATTCCGATGCATCAGGTAAACATAACCATATCTCGAATAGTCGTCAATAAAGGTTACATAATATTCGTAACCTCCTCTAGCTTGGACGTTTAACGGTCCACATACATTTGAATGTATCAACAGAAGGGGTTCTGTAGCTCTTTCTCCTTTCGTCGTGAAAGGCCTCTTGGTCATTTTACCTTCCAAACAAGATTCACAGACTGGAAGCTCACCAACTTTTAGTTTGCGTAAAGGACCATCCTGTTGGTTCCCGAATCGAATTCGGATGCGGAAGCGCAGCGGAAAGGCGGATCGTGTATAACAAAAATTTTCATAAAACCTTTGAGATACTCTATAGATTATATTAATTTATGCACGAATAAATTAATCTCATTAATTCATTTATTAAGAACTCAATTCAGAAAAATACCTAGAGCCCGACTCGGTTGATAACATGAGTTCTTTGACCTCGAACAATCCTTGCTCCAAAGCTTTGTGTTTAGAAAACCAATGTCTTCCACGTCAATTCCTAGAATCCACGAAGACGTGTGTCTGGGCACACATGAGACAAAACGGGTTACAATAAACACTCGAATTTCCACAAACACCAACGCATGCACGATGTGGAATTTTTGGAGAAAAATTTTTTCCTTCCTCTCTACTTGAAAATTTCGGCCAGCACTAACAATTAGGGCTGAAAAATTGTTTCAAAATTTCTATAGAGAAATTTCGGCCACCACTAAAATTAGGGCAAAAAACCATTCCGAAAATTGTCTCAAAAATAGTATTTATTGAGTAGAAGTCAAACTTCTAGAAGGAATCCAATCTCTATCTCTAAGATAAAGCTTGTTAATTATCTCCTATTTGAATTTTAAACAAAATCTCCTATTCCCTTATCCCTTAGTGTGGCCGGCCAAGATGGGGACTCTCATCCCTGTGTGGTGCCAATACTGGATAGGGAAGGAAGAGAAAATCATCCTTTATCCTGTAGTCCAATTTTTTTTCAAATTCAAATTCGAATTTAAGTCAAACTTAAATTAATTTGAATTCTAAATTGAACAACTTATCAAATAAGTTTAAATGGATAAATCTAGATGTGTTCAAATTCAAATTTAAATAATCACATTATTTAAATAATAATTAATTCTCAATTAATTATTTTTGAGTGTTTAATTTAGAATTTCGTAATTCTAAAATTGCCATTTTGTCCTCTGTGTCTGGTAGAATTACTAGGACGACGCGGGGACTAATGGACCTATAATTCTGAGCTCCAATAAAATTAATAATCAATTAAACACGTTAATTAATTAATTAATTCTATTAATTCCAATAGTTACTCCACTATAAACTTGGAATTGCACTCTCGAAATTATAGATATAAATTACTTCTAAACTGTGAAGTGTCCATTTGATATAGTCATTGCATATAGATCAATCCTCCATAAATAATTCATAATTAGAGTTAGGTAGAATCCGTTAACCTCTCTAATTATATCTTTATCCTTGAGTATCATTGATTCTCTAATGGACAGTGATTCATAAAACACATTCATGAATCGGAGCTCCTACTGGTCCAAGTACCGAATCAACCTTCAAGAGAATTATTTATCTACTTCTTTCTCAAGAAGGAATGGATTCCATCTCGTATAATAACATTCCCAGCTACCTACTTCATCATGTCTCCAAAATACAAGGAATATGATTCAGGGTCTCGGAATCCGTACTGAGTAAATCAAAAGACACAAATCCATAAATAGGAGTCTATTAAGAACTCAGGATTATGATCATTCTATATATGACCATCGATAGACTCAATTTGAATTTCTATACTTAACGGAAATTATTAGAAATTCATATTGTGTCTGTGTCCTTGTTCCACATAATCTCATTATGCGAAATACACTCATTCAATATCTCACCATATTAACAGTGCGGATAACACTGTTCCATTCTAAATGGGAATGACATGTATTAATAATGTTTTAATTAAAGATTCCAAACTTTAATTAAATTCATTATGAACATTGCTTTTTGATTATTATCCTTAAACATTATCCTCTCGTATATAACACTTATATACAATGTTTAAGGTTACATAAATAATCATGGAATTTTCATTGATATTCATAAAATATTCATAAATATATGCACATAAAATAATGAATAAACTCTTTTATTAAATAAATAATTAATATCCTATTACATCTCATGCTTCTAGGACACCATTCCCAACACATCTTTTACTAGTCGTTCAATCCTTTTTAGGTTAATATGACCAAGCCTAAGATGCCATAGATATGTATTGTTATCGTGAGAAATCTTTTGCGTTTTATTCTTAGGTTCGACAACTCTGAACATTTCAGTATTAAGCAGTGAGTTAGGTATTGGTTTTATACAATATAAACCATCATCTAGACGTCCAGAACAAATATTTAAACTATTTTGAGAAATATGAACAAATTCATTATCAAAATAAACTTTAAATAATTGTTCAAATAACTTAGCCACAGAAGTCAAATTTCTACAAATGTCTAGAATAAAATAAACATTGTTCAAAACTAAAAATTTACTTTCCCTAAAATGAAGTCTAACTTCTCCCACTGCTTTTGCCGAAACTCTTGCGCCATTGCCCACTTTCATCGTGTAGTCCCCATCGGCTAGCTCGGTGTAAGAACTAAGACTCTGCAAAGAGAAACAAACATGATTTGTTGCTCCCGAATCAATTATCCAGGCTGAGGTGTCACCCTCTACTAAACATGTTTCAAGAACTAGTAAATCTGATTTACTTTGTTCCTTTTTCTTTTTCAGCTCCTCGAGATACTTGTGACAGTTTCTCTTCCAGTGCCCTTCGCCATTGCAGTGGAAACACTTTCCTTTGGGTTTCTGGATGGGGCCCTTTGCCTTCTTGGGTCTCTTGTTCTTTCCCTTCTTCGCTTTTCCCTGGTTCTGGTTCTTTCTTTTATTTTTATCAGAACTTCCTGCAACTACAACATTTGCTTCTCCTCCCCTTCTTTTGTTGGTGGATTCAAAGTTTTGCAGGTCATTCATGAGTTTAGTGAGATTTGACTTTTTCTTGTTCATAACCTTCTTCATTTTGTCATTCATTAAAGCCCTTACGGCATCCAAACGAGCCTTTTCAAAGGGAGCGCCGAACATGGCTTCTAGAGACTCCATTATCTCATAAGCAGTCTCCATCTCCTCATGCTTCTTGCGAAGCACATCGCTCAAACTGGCCAGCATAAAGCACTTTGCTTTGTTGTTGGCTTTGATCCAGCGATCATAAGGCTCCCTTGCGGTTTTGGATGCATTAGCTGCGGGTTCAGGAGGACATTCCTCCGCTAGGACAAATTTGTAGTCTTCGCAGACCAATAGCATGTTCATGTTACTTTTCCACTTAGCATAGTTATCACCGTCTAATTTTTCAGTCGCTAGTAGTGTGATAATGGGATTCGACATATTGCTGGAAATAAATAGAATATTCATCTAATCAATTTATGTGCATGAATATCGAGGCATGTTAATTTTTGCACAATTAAATATGATGCATGATGCACATGAAAAATACATAAATCATGTTTTAATTTTAAGTGCCAATGATAATCTAATTTTTCACATATAAAGTGTACCTTTGGGTAGTCAAGTTATATGCCAATTAGACCGAGACTCTTCTCAGTTAATAAATATAGTCAAAATATCTCATATTTTCATATTTATTAACTACCGTTATTTTCAGTCAAAATATAACCAACAGATTTGATTATATTTTATGAGTGTAACCCACCGTTTCAGATCCCATAGACTTAACTCCGGATTGCTACCTTTGGGTAGTCAATTCAGAAATACATCCTGAAATATTATCTCCAGGAAGCCAACCTTGTTATTGATCCTGCAAGGACACTCTCCTTTAGGAGGGTGATTCAACGTCGCTGCAAAGCCCCTTTCCAGATCTCACGGTGTTGCGCTAACGGCGGAGACTAGCGGGTCGTATTGTCATACAACCCTCTTCCACTCATTATTTTGCAAATATGTATTTTGTTTGAAAAAACATCTCAAGATTTTCAAATCAAAAAATAAACAATTTATTTTTCGGATATGTGAAATTCCAAAATTTAACTCTTAAATTCAATTTCACATGTAACATTATTTTGCAAATCAATTTTGCAAATTTAAATCAATTTAATCATATTAAATCGATTTTCAGTGCATGGTTCTTATTTTATTTTATTTTTCTAAAACACTTTTATAATAAATAAAATAAACAATAACGAATGCGCATGTTTGCATGGCATGTTATAAAACATATGAGTAGGCACATTATTTCTATATGGCATGTTATATGCATGGACATATAATATATAATTATCAACATAAAATATAAATATATGCAATCAACTATTGAGATGGATTTGACCGGGTCCCATGGAAAAATAAATTACAACTCAATCGAATCGAATAAATAAATAATTACAATAATTATATTCTTCCATTACATCAACGGGTCTTCGATTCTTGAATTCTTCATTCTTTGGCTTCATTCTTTGTCTCCGGGTTGGATTTCACCTTCCTTGGGATCCGGAACTTTTCTGGGCCCATCAACACGCATTACAAGGGTTTCGAAAACCTTCGGGCCCGTTCGGAATCAAATCCCGAACTTGGGCCTCCAGTCGCGCTGGAGCGCGCTGGGCCGTGGCCTGGGTCGTCCCCTGGCCACGTCCTGGACGCGCGCTAGGCTGCGTCCTGGGCCGCTCCCTGGCCGCGTCCTGGTCGCGCGCTGGGGCGCGCGTTTTGGCCAATTTCTGAAAATTTTATGGGTAGTTTTTCTGGGCTTCTTTTTAGGCTTCAAACTTGATCTTCAAGGCCTCCCTTTTGATTCAAAATCAAAAACCCTAATTCTACCCAAATCCTAGAATTACAATAATTCTAATCCCGAATTAAATTACAAATAATTTATTAACGAATGAATATAACCGACCCATGGAACCATATAATTAACGACCAAATCCACCATCCATACATTCATCATCATGAATAAAAAATATGTTGGAAAATAATGGCATCGAGTGCGCAGCGGAATTTAAAAATTTTAATCAACGTCAAAGCCAAACAAGAACATGTTCATGATGCTATATAACATAAATACTGAAGATCTAAATCATACCTTTTGAGATTTCAGGAAACAGCACATCTGACAGATCAAAGCGTTCCAAACAGAAACCGGAAGAGCCTCAACCAACTGGTCTTCTTTGCTATTCTCGTTTCCACGATCGGTGTGCGGGTGGGCACACTTCGTTTAATCTCCTCTTGGTATTCTTAATCTCCTTCCAATCACAAGAGAGCCAAAGAAAAATTGTTCTTGATAATTAAACAATTTTTCCTCTTGGAATCTCTTATCAATAGCCTCCAAAAAAGTCTCTCAAGTGATCTATAGAGTAAAGTGACTTAATAGGCTATTTATACTGTTTAGGAAGTCATACTTCCGTAACAATTAGGTTTCCCAAAGATTTAATCGCACCCAGAGTCGATTTTGCCACATCAGCACGCGTTACGCTTTACAACCGGTCGACCGAAGACAGAGACGTTATAACTCACCGGTCGACCGGTCCTTCACAAACCAGTCTACCCACCGGTCGACCTGACCAGTTGACCGGACCGGTCGACCTGTGACCGGTCTACCCACCGGTCAACCTGTCTGCACTGACGAAAAGTTGTTTTCCTAGTTCTTCAACATGGGAAACTTGCATAGAGCCTCAGTTTTGATTCAAGCAACCCAATAGAGAAATTGCCTGATCAAAACAGTCATATAATAGTATTCCCATATTAAACAACTCTTAAAACAATAATTCAACCAATTTATCTAGAATCAATTTATCAATTAATTCACCCGATAAATTAATCATGAATTAACTTTGAACCTCTTTTACGGAAATAACACAAGTTACCAATATGTAGGAAATACACCGTATCGTTACAGGAAATTATGTGAGCTAGCAAAGGGACCCGATGGACATATATAAATCAAGCTCCTATAATCACAACGCTACTTGTAAACCAACAAGTCCGTCTCATGTTTATAAAACTCTAGCGCTATTCCACTAAAAGCCTAGAGCTGCACTCTCAATTTATATAGCGTATTTACAAAGCTCTAATTAGCTCTAGTCCATGACTCAATATATTAGTATATCATCCCCATAGGATATCCATAATCGACTTGAGGTCAAGTTCTGTTTTACCTTCCCGATTACATTTATCTTATGTTCCATTATCAAACCATTGGAAAAACACTATTCATACTATTACAAACAGTAAACCATTAGATAACACAGAGTAGTCTAATAGCCGAGCGCTCGTATTTTCCAATCCACTGATAATGCATAAGAGGATATCATTGACTCTTTATAGGAGCTATGGATTCCACTATCTATGAATAACGAATCTACGCATACACGAGTCATACCCCCAATGTACCGGCAAGCGTACCTTTACATAATGTCAGGATGTCTCCCTTTAGTACATCAAAGGATACAAGTCAAGTATACGGGTTCATCATCCATCTCAGGATTAAGATGACAACATATAATTCGTCAAAAGTGAATTGTTTTATTCAAACAGAATTATTAATTAAAACAATTCATCTTTGGTCCGATCCAATATAGATTTCACCATTATAAACTATATCAATGTCTCTACCCATGGAGTCCCACCTTCGACGACCAAGACAAGCCGTCTCCGTTAGGAAGTAGACAACATAACAATCTTAACATGAATAAAGCGCCCAACTTTATTCCCTCGATTGTGGATCATAAGATTTAGACTATCATCTTTAGATTCTTGTCTTCCGCATGTTTTTCACATTACATGCATGATCTAAAGATTTAGAATGACAGTCTCAGACTTTCTGTTTGCTTATCATACATTCAACTATTATGAACATAAATAGGACAATACATAGATATATGAAATAAACAAATCTTTATTAATAGTCAAAATGTCTCGAAGAAAATTGTTACATTTATTCCTAAGGGCATAAACGCTAACAAAATAAACATCCATAAATGCAAGTGCCTACTCATCACATACATACATAATTAAATATCACATATTTAATATCAATTATGATTATCAAATAATCGAAGCATAAATTAATATCGTCTATAGACCGCTCTGATACCAATTGTTGGTAGCCGAATCGAATTCGGCGGCGGAAGCGTGGCGGGAAACAGCGGATCGGGTATAACAAAAATTTTCATAAAAATTTTGACATACTCTATAGATTATATTAATTTATGCACGAATAAATTAATCACATTAATTTATATGATTCAAGGATTAACCGAAAAAATACCTGGTAGCCGACTCGGATGATAACTTGAATTTCTTTGACCACAAACAGTCCTTGCTCCAAGCTTTGTGTTTAGAATACCAAAGTCTTCCACGTCAATTCCTTGATTCCACCTAGACGTATGTGTGGACACACGTGAGACAAAACAGGTTTCTTAAACACTCAAATTTCCACAAACACCAATGCATGCACGATGTGGAATTTCTGGAGAAAAATATATTTTGCTCTCTTTTTCCTCTATGAGAAATTTCGGCCACAACAAACTTAGGGCTGAAAAAATGTGTCAAAAAATTTTGTCTACAATTTTCTATCTTTCTCATATTTAAAGAGTAGAAGTCAAACTTCAAAATAGAATCAAATCCTTGTTGGTTGCCGAATCGAATTCGGCGGCGGAAGCGCAGCGGAAAGGCGGATCGTGTATAACAAAAATTTTCATAAAACTTTTGACAAAATATCAGATAGGGAAGGAAGAGAAAATCATCCTTTATCCTGTAGTCCAATTTTATTTGAAATTCAAATTCGAATTTAAGTCAAACTTAAATTAATTTGAATTCTAAATTGAACAACTTATCAAATAAGTTTAAATGGATAAATCTAGATGTGTTCAAATTCAAATTTAAATAATCACATTATTTAAATAATAATTAATTCTCAATTAATTATTTTCGAGTGTTTTATTTTAGAATTCTGTAATTCTAAAATTCCCATTTTGCCTTTTGTGTCTGGCAGAATTACTAGGACGACGCGGGGACTAATGGACCTACAATCTCGAGCACCAATAAAATTAATAATCAATTAAACACTTTAATTAATTAATTAATTCTACTAATTCCAATAGTTACTCCACTATAAACTTGGAATTGCACTCTCGAAATTATAGATATAAATTACTTCTAAACTGTGAAGTGTCCATTTGATATAGTCATTGCATATAGATCAATCCTCCATAAATAATTCATAATTAGAGCCAGGTAGAATCCGTTAACCTCTCTAATTTTATCTTTATCCTTGAGTACCATTGATTCTCTAATGGACAGTGATTCATAAAACACATTCATGAATCGGAGCTCCTACTGGTCCAAGTACCGAATCAACCCTCAAGAGAATTATTTATCTACTTCTTTCTCAAGAAGGAATGGATTCCATCTCGTATAATAACATCCCCAGCTACCTACTTCATCATGTCTCCAAAATACAAGGAATAGGATTCAGGGTCTCGAAATCCGTACCGAGTAAATCAAAAGACACAAATCCATAAATAGGAGTCTGTCAAGAACTCAGGACTAAGATCATTCTATATATGACCATCGATAGACTCAATTTGAATTTCTATACTTAACGGAAATTTTTAGAAATTCATATTGTGTCTGTGTCCTTGTTCCATATAATCTCATTATGTGAAATACACTCATTCAATATCTCACCATTTTAACAGTGCGGATAACACCGTTCCATTCTAAAAGGGAATGACATGTATTAATAATGTTTTAATTAAAGATTCCGAACTTTAATTAAATTCATTATGAACATTACTTTTTGATTATTATCCTTAAATATTATCCTCTCGTATATAACACTTATATACAATGTTTAAGGTTACATAAATAATCGTGGAATTTTCATTGGTATTCGTAAAATATTCATAAATATATGCACATGAAATAATGAATAAACTCTTTTATTAAATAAATAATAAATATCCTATTACATCTCATGCTTCTAGGACACCATTCCCAACAATCTCCTACTTGTCCTAAAGCAGGTAGGATATGTCTCAAATCCTGAAACTTTCTAAGTTAATAATTTTTCTAGAGTTAGGTTGCTTTCTTTTGCTGCTTCACAAGCTGCTACACATTAACTCTTAATGATAAAATTAGCAATCACACTTTACCAACAACCTTTGTTGTCATGACTCCTTCACCTAGTGTGAACACAGACTTGGATATTGACTCTCAAAATCCACGTATGACTCATAGTCAAAGTCTATGTATCCAGTGAAAGACAACTCTTTCACTGACTAAACGATCTTATAGTTTCTTTATTTTCCTTATATACTTAAGGATACACTACACGATCACTCAATGATCAAATCTTGAGTTCAACTGAAAACGACTAACTACTCCCACTGAATATCATATATTTGGGCTTGTAAAGAATAAGAACATCTTCTTTTCTTTCATTTGAAACATCTTGGTTTTGATCAAATCCATAAGACTATAATAGCCTCATCAAACCTGATATTCCATGATCTAAAAGTTTGCTTCAATCCATAAATGGATCTCTACAGTTTGCAGACTTTCTGCTCTAGGCCTTTCTCTATGTAACCCTCTGGCTGATCGATATAGATGGTTCCCTCAAGATAGCCATTAAAAAAAGCTGTCTTGACATCCATCTGCCATATCTCATATTCAAAATATGTTGTTATGACTAAGAGTATTCGGATGGACTTAAGCATGGCCCCCGGTGAGAGAGTTTCCTCATAGTCAACTCCCTCTTTATGGGTGTAACCCTTAACCACTAGCCTTGCTTTATAAGTCTCTACTTTTCCATATGCTTATCTTATTCTCTTGAAGATCCACTTGCATCCAATGTGTTTACCCCTTCGGGTAGATCTACAAGTTGCCAGACTGAGTTAAAGTACATGGACTCTATTTCGAGTTTCATAGATGCTTGCCACTTTTCCTTATCAAACCATCCATCGTAGCTTTAAAAGTCAACGGATCCTCCTTACCATCATCAGCAGTGACGATATGTGTTTCCTCAGTATAATGGTTAGGTAACTTGCTTACCCTCCCACTACAACGAGGTGCCACTAGAGTTTGATTAGGAATCGTGGTCATTCTTAGCGTTCCAACAACTCTTGTCGGTTGTGGTCCAATCTTATTGGAAAGTAACTTTTCCATAACTTCTTTGCTTCTAGGCTTGAAAACTATCATATAGTCATGCTCTAGAAATGAGGCATTTGTCATACAATTACCTTTGATTCTTATGACTATATAAAATAATCATTCTTTTGTCCCCATTGCATATCCCACAAACATGCATATTTATGATCTTGGTTCCAACTTCCCAGTCTATTGTTTCATAAGATGAGCCGGACACCCCCTATGCGAATATGCTTCAAAACTAGCGTTCGACCATTCCACAACTCTAGGGGTGTCTTTGGTATAGACTTAGATGGTACTAGATTCAAAATATACATGGTGGTTCTTAAGGCATAATCCCGAAACCAAGCAGGAAGTGAAGAATAACTCAACATTGATCTTATCATGTCGAGCAAAGTTCGATTTCTCATTTCGGCTACACCATTCTACTGTGGTGCACCGGGTGTAGTCAATTGGGATACCACACCTTCTTCAATCAAGAAATCCTGAAAGTCTTAGTCCAGGTATTCATCTCCTCAATCTAATTGAAGTGTCTTGATTGGTTTACCTAACTGTTTTTCAACTTCTGCTCGGAATTCTCTAAACTTTCTAAAAGTTTCAGAATTTCGTTGCATTAGGTAAACATAACCATATCTCGAATAATCATCAATGAAAATGATGAAATATTTGTAACCTCCTTTGTCTTGGACGTTTAACTGTCCACATACATCCAAATGTATTAGCTGAAGAGGTTATGTGGCTCTTTCTCCTTTCATCATGGAAGGCCCGTGATCATTTTACCTCCCAGACAAGATTCATAGGCTGGACGCTCACTAACTTTTAGTTCGCATAAAGGACCATCCTTTAACAGTCTTTAAATCATGTTTAGGCTAATATGACCAAGTCTAAGATGCCAAACTTATATTCATTACATGAATGTAAGTTATTTATGTTACTTTACCACTTCGCATAGTTTACCTCTAGTCAGTGTTTCAGTTTTGTATAGTGAGATTATAGGATTGGACGTATTGCTGGAAATAAGTAGAATATTCATCTAATCAATTTATGTGCATGAATATCAAAACATGTAAATTCAGGCACAATTAAATATGATGCATGATGCACATGAAAAATACATAAATCATGTTTTAATTTTAGGTGCCAACGATAATCCAATTTACCACGAATATAGTGCTGCCGTAGGGTAGGTCAAAGTATCGCAAATTGAACTGAGACCTTCTCAATTAATAAATATAATCAAAATATCTCATATTTTCATATTTATCAACTACCGTTATTTTGGTCAAAAATATAATCAACAATTTGATTATATTTTCATAAGTGTAACCCATCATTTCAGATTCTACAGACTTAACTCTGGAGTGCTGCCGTAGGGTAGGTCAAACCAGAAATACATCCTTGAATCCTATCGCAAGGAAGTCAACCTTGTTATTGATCCGAAAGAACACTTTCCATAGGGAGTGCGGAATCGGTGCCGCCGCGAAGCCCCTTTCGAATCTCACAGTGTTGAACTAACGATGGAGACCAGTGGGTTGTATTGTCATACAACCCTCTCCCACTCATTATTTTGCAAATATGTATCTTATTTTAAAATCATCTCATGTTTTTCCAATCCCGATAAATAAACAATTTATTTTTCGGATATGTGAAATTCTAAAATTTAACTCTTAAATTCAATTTCACATGTATCATTATTTTGCAAATTAATTTTGCAACTTAAATAAATTTAATCATATTAAATCAATTTTAGCGCATGGTTCTTATTTTTATTTTATCCTTTTAAAACTCTTTTAAATAAATAAAATAAATAATAATAAATGCGCGTATATGCATGGCATGTTATAAAACATATGAGTAGGCACACTACATCTATATGGCATGTTATATGCATGAACATATGAAATATAATTATCAACATAAAATATAAATATATGCAATCGGCTGTTGAGATGGATTTGACTGGGTCCCATGGAAAATATAAATTACAACCAAAATCGAATAAATAAATAATTACAATAATTATTTTCTTCCATTACATCAACGGGTCTTCGATTCTTGAACTCTTCATTCTTTGGCTTCGTTCTTCATCTACGGGTCAGATTTCACATACTTCAGGATCCAGAACTCTTCCGGGTCTGTCAACACGCACTACGAGGGTTTTAGAAACCCTCGGGTCCATTCCGGGTCCATTTGATCGCATGTGGCCCGATAACCATGCGCCTGGATGCACGCGGGCACGGGATGGCCGCGCGCTGGGGCGCACGGGTGCGCGCAGACTATCCGTTCGCTGGCCACGCGCCGGCCTCACGGACTATCCATGCGCAGGCCACACGTTGGCCGCACGGACTATCCGCGCGCTGGCCACGCGGCGCGCGGACTATTCGCGTGCCGCCCGCGGGCCAGTCGCGGGCTGGGGTGTGCTGGGCGCACGCTGGGGCAGTTGGGGGCGTGATGGCCGCACGCTGGGGCGCGCTAGCCGTGCGCCGGGGCGCGCCCTGGCCTTCTTTCTATTCGATTTTTTCTGGGCAGTTTCTGGGCATCTTCAAAAGCTTCAATCTTGATCTTCAAGGCGTCCTTTTGATTCAAAATCAAAATCCTATTTCTACCCAAAACCTAGAATTACAATAATTCTAATGCCGAATTAAATTACAACTAATTTAATTTGAACAAATTTAATGCGATCCATGGAACCATATAATTAACGACCAAATCCATCATCCATACATTCATCATCATGAATCAAATATAAACATCCATAAATGCAAGTGCCTACCCATCACATACATGCATAATTAAATATCACATATTTAATATTGACTATCAAATAATCGGAGCATAAATTAATATAGTCTATAGACCGCTCTGATACCAATTGTTGGTTGTCGAATCGAATTCGGCGGCGGTAGCGCAGCGGAAAGGCGGATCGTGTATAACAAAAATTTTCATAAAACCTTTGAGATACTCTATAGATTATATTACTTTATGCACAAATAAATTAATCTCATTAATTCATTTATTAAGAACTCAATTAGGAAAAATACCTGGAGGCCAACTCGGTTGAGAACTTGAGTTCTTTGACCTCGAACAATCCTTGCTCCAAAGCTTTGTGTTTAGAAAACCAATGTCTTCCACGTCAATTCCTAGAATCCACGAAGATGTGTGTGTGGGCACACATGAGACAAAACGGGTTACAATAGACACTCGAATTTCCACAAACACCAACGCATGCACGATGTGGAATTTTTGGAGAAAAATTTTTTCCTTCCGCTCCCCTTGAGAATTTCGGCCAGCACTAACAATTAGGGTTGAAAAATTGTTTTAAAAATTGTTATCATAATTTTCTATGATTCTCATATTTAAAGAGTAGTGGTCAAACTTCAAAAAAGGAATCAAATCTCTATCTCTAAAATAAAGCTTGTTAGTTATCTCCTATTTAAATTTGGAACAAAATCTCCTCTTATCCTTTCTATTATGGCCGGCCACCTTAGGGGGATTTTCTCCCTGTGTAGGCGCCAATATCAGATAGGGAAGGAAGAGAAAATCTTCCTTTATCCTATAGTCAAATTTTATTTCAAATTCAAATTCGAATTTAAGTCAAACTTAAATTAATTTGAATTCTAAATTCAACAACTTATCAAATAAGTTTAAATGGATAAATCTAGATGTGTTCAAATTCAAATTTAAATAATCACATTATTTAAATAATAATTAATTCTCAATTAATTATTTTCCAGTGTTTAATTTTAGAATTCCGTAATTCTAAAATTCCCATTTTGCCCTTTGTGTCTGGCAGAATTACTAGGACGACGCGGGGACTAATGGACCTATAATCTCGAGCTCCAATAAAATTAATAATCAATTAAACACTTTAATTAATTAATTAATTCTATTAATTCTAATAGTTACTCCACTATAAACTTGGAATTGCACTCTCGAAATTATAGATATAAATTACTTCTAAACTGTGAACTATCAATTTGATATAGTCATTGCATATAGATCAATCCTCCATAAATAATTCATAATTAGAGCCAGGTAGAATCTGTTAACCTCTCTAATTATATCTTTATCCTTGAGTACCATTGATTCTCTAATGGACAGTGATTCATGAAACACATTCATGAATCAGAGCTCTTACTGGTCCAAGTACCGAATCAACATTCAAGAGAATTATTTATCTACTTCTTTCTCAAGAAGGAATGGATTCCATCTCGTATAATAACATTCCCAGCGACCTACTTCATCATGTCTCCAAAATACAAGGAATAGGATTTAGGGTCTCGGAATCCGTTCCGAGTAAATCAAAAGACACAAATCGATAAATAGGAGTCTGTTAAGAACTCATGATTAAGATCATTCTATATATGACTATCGATACACTCAATTTGAATTTCTATACTTAACGGAAATTATTAGAAATTCATATTGTGTCTGTGTCCTTGTTCCACATAATCTCATTATGCGAAATGCACTCATTCAATATCTCACCATATTAACAGTGCGGATAACACCGTTCCATTCTAAATGGGAATCACATGTATTAATAATGTTTTAATTAAAGATTCTGAACTTTAATTAAATTCATTATGAACATTACTTTTTGATTATTATCCTTAAACATTATTCTCTCGTATATAACACTTGTATACAATGTTTAAGGTTACATAAATAATCATGAAATTTTCATTGATATTCATGAAATATTCATAAATATATGCACATGAAATAATTAATAAACTCTTTTATTAAATAAATAATAAATATCCTATTACATCTCATGCTTCTAGGACACCATTCCCAACAATCCTTATCTCCAATTTTTAATTTGGAACAAAAAATCCCTTCCCCTTATCCACAAGGTGGCCGGCCACACTCTAGGGTTTTATCCCTGTGTGTGGCGCCTATATCAGATAGGGAAGGAAGAGATTTTATCCTTTATCCAGTAGTTCAATTTTAATTCAGATTCAAATTCGAATTTAAGTCAAACTTAAATTAATTTGAATTCTAAATTAAACAACTTATCAAATAAGTTTAAAAGGATAAATCTAGATATGTTCAAATTCAAATTTAAATAATCTCATTATTTAAATAATAATTAATTCTCAATTAATTATTCTTCGAGTATTTAATTTTAGAATTTTGTAATTCTAAAATTCATATTTTGCCCTTTGTGTCTGGTAGAATTACAAGGATGACGCGGGGACTAATGGACCTATAATTCTGAGCTCCAATAAAATTAATAATTAATTAAACACTTTAATTAATTAATTAATTCTATTAATTCCAATAGTTACTCCACTATAAACTTGGAATTGAACTCTCGAAATTATAGACATTAATTACTTCTAAACTGCGAAGTGTCCATTTGATATAGTCATTACATATAGATTAATCCTCCATAAATAATTCATAATTAGAGTCAGGTAGAATCCGTTAACCTCTCTAATTACATCTTTATCCTTGAGTACCATTGATTCTCTAATGGATAGTGATTCATAAAACACATTCATGAACCATAGCGCTCTTACTAATCCAAGTACCGAATCAACACTCAAGAGAATTATTTATCTACTTCTTTCTCAAGAAGGAATGGATTCCATCTCATATAATAACATTTCCAGCTACCCATTTTATTATGTCCCCAAAAGACAAGGAATAGGATTCAGGGTCTCAGAATCCGTACTGAGTAAATCAAAAGACATAAATCCATAAATAGGAGTTTGTTAAGAACTCAGGATTAAGATCATCCTATATATGACCATCAGAAGACTCAATTAGAATTTCTATGGTTAACGAAAATTATTAAAAATTCATATTGTGTCTGCGTCCATGTTCCACATAATCTCATTATGCGAAATACACTCATTCAATATCTCGCCATATTAACAGTGCGGATAACACCGTTCCATTTTAAATGGGAATGACATGTATTTATAATGTTTTAATTAAAGATTCTAAACTTTAATTAAATTCATTATGAACAATTACTTTTGATTATTATCCTTAAACATTATCCTCTCGTATACAACACTTATGTACAATGTTTACGGTTACATAAATAATCAAGGAATTTTTATTTGATATTCATAAAATATTCATAAATATATGCACATAAAATGATGAATAAACTATTTTATTAAATAAATAATAAATATCCTTTTACATCTCATGCTTCTAGGACACTATTCCCAAGAAATAGTTGATTGCATATATTTATATTTTATGTTGATAATTATATATTATATGTCCATGCATATTACATGCCATATAGAAATAATGTGCCTACTCATATGTTTTATAACATGCCATGCATACACGCGCATTCGTTATTGTTTATTTTATTTATTATAAAAGTGTTTTAGAAAAATAAAATAAAATAAGAACCATGCGCTGAAAATTGATTTAATATGATTAAATTGATTTAAGTTGCAAAATTGATTTGCAAAATAATGTTACATGTGAAATTGAATTTAAGAGTTAAATTTTGGAATTTCACATATCCGAAAAATAAATTGTTTATTTTTCGATTTGAAAATCATGAGATGTTTTTCAAACAAAATACATATTTGCAAAATAATGAGTGGGAAAGGGTTATATGACAATATGACCCACTGGTCTCCATCATTAGTTCAACACCGTGAGATTCGAAAGGGGTTTCGCGGCGGCACCGATTCTGCACTCCCTATGGAAAGAGTTCTTTTGGATCAATAACAAGGTTGACTTCCTAGCTGTGACGACCCTCCTATGAGGCCGCCACGGTAACTTAGTTTTTAACTTGTACTTATTGGCATTTCTGAAAATTTGCGGAACATTTTTTTTTTTAAACATAAGAAGGAATACTTTCATAATTCGTAACAATAATTTCAAAAGAATAAATTACTAAATTTCTTAAAGCTTTTCTTAATTTCAATTAAGATAAAACATTCTAGAAATATTTTTCAAATGGAGTTGTGTTTGAACTCTTGTTTCAAATACTCTTTAAAAGCCTTTCTAAAACTAGCCAATTCAATTGGGCCATTTAATTTGACTTTAAAACGGATTTCGTGAGAAATCTTAAATTCAAGTACATCTTAAAGTCCTTTTAAAATCAATCATTTAAATCATCATGTTTGAAAGTCATTTATTTGTTGCATGCACTGTTGCAACGTTCTAAAACTTAAATACTCAAAACTAGGGTTGTTAGCTACAACCTCGATTTTCTTAACATACATATGTATATATACTTTTTAAACATACATGCTTGAAACCTTTGAATCATATAGACATATACATGATTTTTCTTAAACTTATTGCGGAAGATAACTGCGTGAGTGGTATCCATTCCCATCTCCACCATTCGTCCGCCGCTCGACATTGCCCTTCAAGAATTGCTTATAGGTTTCTTACCTACATCATGAACATATCTGATTGAGCTTTCGCTCAACAAGTAGGAACTATATCTCGTAAAATAACTGTAAGTTCACATGTATAAATATGCATGAGCTGATTATGCTTAATTATGATGTCTTATCATAGTCTTATTATCTTATCTTATCTTTCTTACTGATGGGCCTGAGTGCTCGCGTACCACTTGCGCACAATCATCAGGACGTGAGGGTTTGCAAGGTCCCCCGTGACACCGTGTTATAACTTGAATGCCTCCCTTAAGTCGGAGGACATTATTATTTTTTTTCTTTTCTCCCTTGTGGAGCTTGAGTTACCTCCCTTAGGTCGGAGGCTGGTACGGCACTCAACTGAGATTATTCTTATAAGTTCTTCTTGACTTATTAAGGTGTATGCAACATGACATGGCATCGCATACAATACTTAAAGCATAAACATATATATATATATATATATATAACATGTGTAATTTTTTTCTTTAAAATCTATTCATGCTGTAGGCGAGATTCCTACTTACCTGATTTACAGAGCTGGAATCCACTTTTTGCCAAACAGTCTATTCTCTTACTTGCTTATTTCTGAAAATGAACACCCATTAAGAGTGTGAGATTAACTGTTGTTTGCTATTCTATTTTAGCAACTTATGAAGGAAAATTTAACCCTTTCCATAAGGCATATATTTCTTTCCTTTACTAAAGGATAATAAAGATTAATTTAATAAATCCTTATAATCTTATTTTCCTTAATTTCCCTTGGTATGATATTAAGGCCCAATTCGGCCTAGGACTTATACATGGCATTCTAACTTTTACGCCGCTGAAATTTATACTCCAACAGAGTCTCTTAAACTAATGTGGGTGTTGGACCCACATTAAATCTTTGAAATTATACGGTCCTATCGTATTGGGCTCGTAGGTGCCCGTCGGGATAATTCACTCGGTAAACCACTATGTTCTTTAAAGAAAGCATTTTTTCTTGAAAACTTCCTTTATGAAAACTTTCATTAAAATGAGGTTTAATGTCGTTGTATTTTACTGAAATTCTATCTTGGGTTCTTTTATAACTTTTTGTTGAAACCGACACTGTTTTAGTTTTGTCTCGTTAAAAACTGTGCAGTTTCTGAAATCTGCATTTTATTATATCTTAGAGTCGGATTTCAAAATTTTGTTCTTCATGAAAATTTTTCACCTCATCAAGATCTAAAATAGTCATTTTTAGTGAAAGTTGAAATTCGGCATTTAAAGGCCCCGTTTGGCTGAAAACCGTAGCTGCTATTTTTCTTGAAACTGTTTTAGTCAAAAACTGTGCCGTTTCAGGAATCTGTGTTTTAGTACCTCTTAGGGTCTGATTTTGAAAATCTTTTCTTCATGAAATTTCTTCATCTTGTCGAAATATAAAATTTTTACTTTTGTTAAAAATTAAGATTCAGCCTCTAAGGGTCCCGTTTGGCTGAACCAGTGGCTACCAATTCTTTTTTCAAAACTGTGTTGGACAGCTTGTCCGTTTTTGCAAAATGACTTCAAACTTGGTTTTAGAGTTAAAATTTGGTTTTGTCATAGTAACTGAAAATGTTCAAAATATCCAGGGCTATAAGTTCAAGGTTTAAAACATTGAAAAATCTCACTCTATGGTCCTCATTTTCGCGGTCAAAGTCACTGGAAAATTTTTCCTCTAATCCAAAAATAAGCAACTTAGATCAAGCATAAACATACCACCTCAAACTAACCTCAAAACTCACAAAACCAACATAAAACTCACACACCCTTTTTACAATCTTATCTCCTCAAGAACCACAAATTTACATCCATAAATCCAAGCTTAAAGTTGGCTACAAATTAATGGAGGGGAGTTTAAGAACTTACCCTTGAAGAATTCTCTCTTTCTCTTGAAAAACCCTTGAACTTCTCTAGGATTGTTAATGGCTTGAAACTATAAGAGTATAAGGAAATTTGAGAAGAATATATCTCTATTTCAAACTTTCCCAAAACATGAAAAAGAGAGGGTTTAGAGTTTCTTTACCCTTGAAGGAAGGCTTGACTAGTCTCTTCCTAGATCTTTTGATCTCCTACTTCTTCTTCTTCTTCTTCTTCTTCTATGGTTTGATAGTGGCTCAAGATTGAGAGAGTGGGAGAAAATATTTGAGAGGAAATGGTGTGTATGGCCGGATTTTTGATGTGGGAAAAAGGAGAGGAGAAAAAAAATGAGGCTTATCCTATGATGGTTCCTTTTATAGGCAACTTGGAAATAATTTTTTAACATCACATCAACTCCTTCAATCAACCAAATTTTGGTTCAATTCCCCCCTTTCTTGGCCGGTTATGGAAGGAGAAAAGGAGAAGCAAAATTGCTATTAATTCCCCTTCAACCACTACCATGACATCACACCATAACTTGTAACCTTCTATCACACTCAACTAGCCAAGTTTTGGCTCTATTTCTACTCTACATGGCTGGCCAAGTGGAGAATGAGAGAGAGAAAAATAAATCCTACCCCTTGTACTTTTGTCCACTCTCTTAAGTTTCTCTTAAAACTGCTAAAAATTATACTGATTGTAGGTAAGTAACTTAGCTGACAGGAAATTCTAGTTTCTGATGATTCCTTTTCTACTGCTTATTTACAATTTAATATTAATTCCCGACTACTTCAGGATCACATTAAATTCTCACTCGCGTAATATTTCAAATTGTTTCAAGTCTTGAAATTAATTTTAGACTGAACAAATTCTAAATTTTACTTTTTTGCATTCTATCCTGGGAATGACATTGTTTCTGATAGTGTCAACTCCCAAGCTCACATTATACCCATATACTATATGTATTTATCTTGTGACTTTAACCTAACTGTTTGGCAATTAAGGATTTTTTTCTTCTTTTAAAATGTCAGTGCGTTTTTTTTATACGCCGCTAATATCGTGTTGTGCTTGGGGATTCTTGAAATTAAGATTCTCAAACTATACTTGTACTAAATATTATTCCGCCTTAAAATACAATGAGAATTTATTGATCGAATTTACTTGATCGAAACACGAACTTAACATGAAGTCTGCTATAGAATTTAGGAATACATATATTAATTCCATAAATCCTCCATTCACAATATAACATAATATTTTCTAAGAAAATCTTTGGCTTAAAAATACATGAATTGTATTATTTAAGGTCTGAAATTTTCTCAGTCATTACACTAGCGATAGGATTCAAAGATGTATTTTTGGTTTGACCTACCTTACGGTGACACTTCAGAGTTAAGTCTGTAGAATCTAAAATGATGGGTTCCACTCATGGAAATATAATCAAATTGTTGATTATATTTTTGACCAAAATAACGGTAGTTGATAAATATGAAAATATGAGATATTTTGATTATATTTATTAATTGAAAGGGTCTCGATTCAATTTGCGATATTTTGACCTACCCTACGGCGGCACTATATTCATGGTAAATTGAATTATTGTTGGCACCCAAAATTAAAACATGATTTATGTATTTTTCATGTGCATCATGCATCATATTTAATTGTGCCTAAATTAACACGCCTTGATATTCATGCACATAAATTGATTAGATGAATATTCTATTTATTTCCAGCAATATGTCGAATCCCATTATCACACTACTAGCGACTGAAAAATTAGACGGTGATAACTACGCTAAGTGGAAAAGTAACATGAACGTACTATTGGTCTGCGAAGACTACAAATTTGTCCTAACGGAGAAATGTCCTCCTGAACCCGCGGCTAATGCATCCAAAACCGCAAGGGAGCCTTATGATCGCTGGATCAAGGCCAACAACAAAGCAAAGTGCTTTATGTTGGCCAGTATGAGCGATGTGCTTCACAAGAAGCATGAGGAGATGAAGACTGCTTATTAGATAATGGAGCCTCTAGAAGCCATGTTCGGTGCTCCCACTGAGAAGGCTCATTTGGATGCCGTAAGGGCTTTCATGAATGACAAGATGAAGAAAGGTTCTTCAGTTAAGGCACATGTTTTGAACATGATTGATCACCTCCACGATGCGGAGCTTAATGGTGCCAGAATCGATGAAGCCACCCAAGTTGGCATCATCTTGGAAAGCCTATCCTCTGACTTTCATGAGTTCGTGAACAATTTTGTTATGAACAAGAAAAAGTCAAATCTCACTGAACTCATGAATGACCTGCAAAATTTCGAATCCACCAACAAAAGAAGGGGAAGAGAAGCAAATGTTGTGATTGCAGAAAGTTCTAGTAAAAATAAAAGAAAGAACCAGAACTAGGGTAAAGCGAAGAAGGGAAACAACAAGAGACCCAAGAAGGCAAAGGGCCCCATCCAGAAACCCAAAGGAAAGTGTTTCCACTGCAATGGCGAAGGGCACTGGAAGAGAAACTGTCACAAGTATCTCAAGGAGCTGAAAAAGAAAAAGGAACAAGGTAAATCAGATTTACTAGTTCTTGAAACATGTTTACTAGAGGGTGATACCTCAGCCTAGATAATTGATTCAGGAGCAACTAATCATGTTTGTTTTTCTTTGCAGAGTCTTAGTTCTTACACCGAGCTGGCTGATGGGGACTACACGATGAAAGTGGACAATGGCGCAAGAGTTTCGGCAAAAGCAGTGGGAGAAGTTAGACTTCATTTTAGGAAAAATAAATTTTTAGTTTTGAACAATGTTTATTTTATTCCAGACATTCGTAGAAATTTGATTTATGTGGCTAAGTTATTTGAACAATTATTTAAAGTTTATTTTGATAATGAATTTGTTCATATTTCTTGAAATGGTTTAAATATTTGTTCTGGATGTCTGGATGATGGTTTATATTGTATAAAACCAATACCTAAGTCACTGATTAATACTGAAATGTTCAGAGTTGCCGAACCTAAGAATAAAAAGTAAAAGATTTCTCACAAAAATAACACATATCTGTGGCACCTTAGACTTTGTCATATTAACCTAAATAGGATTGAAAGACTGATAAAGGATGGTCCTTTGCGTGATCTAATAGTTGGCGAGCTTCCGGTCTGTGAATCTTGTTTGGAAGGTAAAATGATCAAGAGGCCTTTTACAGCAAAAGGAGTAAGAGCTACAGAACCCTTTCAGCTGATACATTCAGATGTATGTGGATCGTTAAACGTCCAAGCTAGAAGAGGTAACAAATATTATGTCACCTTTATTGACGACTATTCAAGATATGGTTATGTTTACCTGATGCAACGGAAATCTGAAACATTTGGAAAGTTTAGAGAATTCCGAGCAGAAGTTGAAAAATAATTAGGTAAGCCAATTAAGACACTTTGATCAGATTGAGAGGGTGAATACCTAGACCAAGAGTTTCAGGATTTCTTGATTGAAGAAGGTGTGGTATCCCAATTGACTGCACCCGGTACACCACAGCAGAATGGTGTAGCCGAAAGGAGAAATCGAACTTTGCTCGACATGATAAGATCAATGTTAAGTTATTTTTCACTACCTACTTCTTTTTGGGGTTATGCCCTAAAAACCACTATGTATATTCTGAATCTAGTTCCATCTAAATCTGTACCTAAGACACCCCTAGAGTTGTGGAATGGTCGAAAACATAGTTTGAGACACATTCACATATGGGGGAGTCCAGCACACGTGCATAAATTAATATAATCTATAGAGTATCTCAAAAGTTTTATGAAAATTTTTGTTATACATGATCCGTCTTTCCGCTGCGTTTCCGCCGCCGAATTCGATTCGGCAACCAACACCTTCTTGATCCAGTACACAAATTCTTCTTTGGTACAGGAGAATTCCATCCTCTGAAAGGCTGAAATTTGACCTTGCATTCTCTACTATCTCCTTCCTGTATCCATCCATAATTGGATCACCTTTCTGAGCTTCTCGTATCTTGTCCTGTAGCACAGGCTGCAGCCTAAGAGAAGCTAACTTGCTATAGATTAATTCGAGGTCTAGGAGATTAGTCTCTTGTTGAAGCTGCTTAGGCAACAATTCGGTCTCCACTAGAGGCCACAGTGCTGGATTTCTGCTCAAAGCGTCTGTTACATGATTGGCTTTACCTAGATGGTAAAGGATTTCACAATCGTAGTCCTTCACAAGTTCAAGCCATCATCTTTGTCTCATATTAAGCTCCTTCTGCGTGAAGAAGTACTTTAGCCTCTGATGGTCCGTATAAATTTGGCATTGAACCCTATATAGGTAATGCTGTCGAGATCATGCGTTGGGTAATTACGCTCATGATCCTTCAGTTGCTGAGATGCGTAAGCAATGACCTTGCCATTTTGCATCAACACGGCTCCTAGTCTTGTCTTTGAGGCATCACTGCAGATGTCAAATTTTCCTCCCTCTTCTGGGATCGTGAGTACTAGAGCACTAATTAATCTTCTTTTGATCTCTCTGACTCTATTCACATCTGGGGGTGCAAGGGGTGCTCTAGGAATTGTGGCATATCTTTGGCACTTATCGCCGCGTCAGGTGTATTGGAAAGCATCCCATTTGAGCGTGGGTGAATAGTATCCTCACCTTAAAACTTTAAGAGCTAAAGACTGTCCCCCAGAATGAATATCGTAGATTCCTTCCTAGATTTCTCGGAGGACCTTTTGGACTTCATCATCATCCAGGGACTGCTATAGACGTGTTGAATAGCCTCATCAGTAAAGCAAACCGTCATATGATAAGTATTTGGCGTCTCTATTCCTGATCCGTCTGGCTTCGTCTTTATTGTTTGGTAGTTATGCATCCATCAGGTATTGGATGAGTGGTGTCATCCAATTTTCACCTCAATGGTTGGCCGCTCTAGTTCTTAGATAGGGATGACCCCTAGTGCATCGAAATCTTTTGAAGATGGTAGTTTTGCTAGAGCATCAGCATTGGCATTTTCGGCTCGTGGTAGCTGAAGTATCTCGTAGTTTTTGAACTTGACGAGTTCTTCCTTCACCTTTCTCAAGTACGCACCCATTTTCTCATCGCACGCTTGGTATTCTTCTTTCACTTGCCCAACGACCAATTGAGAGTCGCTGAAGATGCTGAGCGTTTCAATATTCAGGTGACTGGCCAATCGCAACCCCGCAATTAGCGCTGCATATTCTGCCCCATTGTTTGACGCCATGAATTTAAATCGAACCGCCAAGGTAATCTTGTGCCCTTCTAGGCTGATCAACAAGACGCTGACTCCTGACCCGTTATCACTCGACGCTCCATCCACGTAGAGCTTCCATTATACATTCTCGACTTCTTCTGGTGTGGCGGGAGCCGGTCTATGGGAGAACTCGACTAGAAAATCAGCCAGCGTTTGGCCCTTGATGGTTGTTCTTGGTACATACTTAATGTGGAACTGGCTTAACTCTACCGACCATTTGAGAAGTCGACCAGAAGTTTCGGGCTTTTGTAGCACCTGTCTCAACGGGTGGTTTGTGAGAAGCCATATTGTGTGAGATTGGAAATAGTGCCGAAGCTTCCTTGAAGCTACCATCAAGGCAAGGGCCAAGCGTTCCATCTCAGTATATCTTGACTTAGCGTCGAGGAGTCTTTCACTCACATAGTAAATTGGCAACTGTACCCTTTCTTCTTCTCTTATTAGCACGGAGCTTACGGTGTGTTGGGACACAGAGAGGTATAGGATAAGCTCCTCATCGGGGATGGTCTTCGCCAGGATTCGGGGCTTGCCCAAATGCTCCTTCAATTTCTAGAAGGCCTATTCACATTGTGGTGTCCACTCAAAATGCCTACGCCCTTTCAAAGCATTGAAGAAGGGGACGCACATCTTTTGGCTTAGTTGGAGACAGCATATCCTACAGGGCTTTAATCTTTTCAAGGTTAGCTTCTATCCTGTCACACCCCCAAACGGGCCCCACACTTGACTGCATTAAAAATGTAAATAAATTACAGAATCCAGGAGCCTCTGACACACAGGGCTCCACCCCATAGGACATACAGTATCGTACATACATGCTCCTGTAAGTAATCATTACAACAGACATCACCCACAGTCTAGTAACTCCAAATATTACATAAGTTTGCAGAATTCTTAAATTCTTTACATTTACTCAAGAGGATGAACTCAATCCTCACTTGCTCCAATAGTAGCAATCTCCTGCTACCCCGCACCACTCCTAGAGTCTCCTGGGAGGGGTTTAATACATTTGAAACATAAAACGTGAGCGAAAGGCCCAATAGGATATAATTTGAAATGACTTAAAAGTAAACGAATAAATAATTGAGTGAGTAATTAAATAAATGAATAAGTAAATAAAATTAAACATTCAGTCCCGATAGGACAACCAGAACCTCACATCCTTTTTCTCAAAGGAAATATAACAGAAAATAGCCGTATTACAGGCTTCAACAAGTAATTAGTACAAATTACTTATCTAACCAAGTGCCTCGCCTACCCGGACCGAGTTTCAGGTTCTGCCCCCGAGGATGCACTCTCCGCATCTTATCTAGGCTTACAGCAATAGACTCTCTTACCGTTCACAAGATCTCTTATCTTAAGAAATCATTCATTTAACATTATGAAAACGTTAATATGACCCCACGAACTACTTAAGGTATGGGCCCCATGACTGGGCAAGCCATGAGGTTCCATGACTAAACAAGCTATGGATTCCATGGACAGGACAAGCCATGGATTTCCATAAACTAAACAAGCCATGGTTTTCAAAGAGTTTTATTTCACAAACCAATCCCTTTCCTTAAAACATTTTCAAGGCCAAAATCCTTTTTGAAAACAGGCTCACAAGGAAAAGGGATAGAAATCCTACCTCGCACAATCAAACTTGGGACTAGCGTTGCCTTTTCCGGCTTCCGCTTCCTCAAGCCCATTCAGTCTGAATCCTTAGCGATCACTGATGCAAGACAACACTTTAAGATTAATTCTCATTCCTAAAGAAATCCAATTTCACTTATTTACCAAGATTTCCAATTAGTGTGCCCTAATCCATCATGAGTCAAGCACATAGTATTTCATGAGATATCAAAGTCTACCTAATGTACATTTCAAAAGATCTAAGAAAGCATCAAGTGACTATACTCATCATTATTATCTAGTCATTTCATCTCAACAAAACTCACAATTTATTCAAACAACCTAAAAAGAAAAACAAGTAAAAACATGGCCAAAAGAACACAACTCAATGGAGACAAGTCATAACAACCAACTCACAAATAATGCTCAAAATCCACTAAAATCAACCACAAAGTGTCTCACCCCCAAACTCAGGATCAAACAATCGTCAAAATTAATAACAAGGGAATAAGAACATGTACCGGGGAGGCGAGACAATCTCGCCTCCTAGTATGGTTGGCAATGATGCACCGGGCATGATGGCATAAACTTGGGTTAGGGTGGAGCTCTCCTCCATAAATTGCGTCTTTAGGCTCAATTATTCCTATGCCGAGCCAACTAATCAAAGAGTGCCTTTCGCCTATAGTATGTGTCATACAACACAACGTATGGGTCTTGATTCTTTACACCCTCAAGCTTGGCAAGATTTGGCAGTTTTCGGCTCATTTGCTCAACTTGACTCGGCGCCGGCATATGCGCTTGGTTGGCTTGGAAAAACGGTGCTCGAGATGGTGGGGGAGTTGCCGGCCACATTGGGTCTTCATAAATGTGATCTTTCTCAACCGGGGGTGGCACGACAATGGGGATCTCGAGGGATTGAGACTCATTAACATCTTCTTGAAGTTCTTCACTAACCAATTCTTGAGTCTCCTCTCTCAAAGAGTCATCTTCAAATAACTCCCAATCCTCCTCTTGTGTTTCTCTATTCATGGCGTTAGTAGATTCATCTGGAAGTAGCTTCAACCTAAACAACTCCACTAGATTTGTCTCCATTTCCACGTGAAGTTGGTCGAGCACCTCCATCCTCTCTAACTTCTCTATGCGGAGTCTTGTCTCCTCTGAAAATTGGGCGACAAGGTTTTCAAGTGAGGTAGAAGACTCCGCTTGGTAACGGGGGGTGTCAAGCCATGGCACCAAAATGTTGGAACTATCCACAAAACCATGGTGGTTTGTTGAATACCTCCAATACCGATAGTGAACATTGGCCATGTCTTCCAACAACCAATAAGATTCATCCGCGGATAGTGTTGGTGAAAAGAGGTGGTACCATTTCCCCTTTCCACCCACGTTCTTGTTGCGGCATCTAACCCATCGAGGAAGATTCGTAGTTGCACCTACCTCGGGAAACCATGGTGGGGAAACTGAATGAGCAGCTCCTTGTATCTCTCCCAAGCGCTAACAAATGGTTCAGAATCTCGTTGAGAAAATCTTGAGAGGACTTGTCGATCAACCATCTCCAAGTACCTCGTAAAACAAGAGAAAATAAAAATAAAAAAGATTAAAAATGAAAAATAAAAGCCTAAATTAAAATCAAGTTATGTACTCACAATATTAACAACAATTTCAAATTCCAATCCCCAGCAACGGCGCCAAAAACTTGATGCGAATTAATTTTGTATAATAAATTTCCGCAAGCGTACGGTGTCAAGTTTTGAGTATAAGGTGAGTGAGTATCGTCTCCACAGGGATTGGGTTTAGAATTGCCATTAAGTACCACAATTATTGTAACTTAAATTTATCTAGGCAACCTAATAAAATGACAATTAAGAAAATAAAACAAAATAAATATGAAAATAAGAAAATAAAGTATCTATACACAAATGGTCTCAGGACTTGATTTCGCTTTATTATTCCTATGTTCATCCTATTATGTAATCGCTAATCAATTCCATTCAATTCATTAATCAAGGCTTTAATGTCATCTCGCAACCTCTCCCAAGTGCCTCACAAGAAATTGTATTTAAATACCCAAACCAATATCCCTATTCGAAATGAACATTTAAACACAAATTAAGCTTCACCTTTAGAATTAGAAAATAAGAATATTGATCGCCTCCCGGCCACACAACAACCTAGACTATGCTTCTCAAATCTAGATAAAGAACTCAATCTCTCCCGAGCATCAAATTCGCAATCTAAAAATCATCTAACTCATTGGCCAAATAAATTAAAAGCATTAAGCATAGAGAAACATAAATGAATTCGAAATGAAATGAAATTAACAATCAACAAAATATACAAAACATAGTTCAAATAACACTACATCAAGTCCTAGATTTAATCTCTAGCTCAATATGAAAAAATAGATGAAAGAATATAAAACTCAATATCCATTGAAGAGCTTCCAAGGACCTCCAAGATGAAGGATTTCGGCCTCTTTTTGATGTTTTCTTCACTTTTTCGGGCTCCCCTTCCAAATGGCATCTCTTTCCTTTTATACTACAACATTTTAGGGCTAGGGATTTAGTCGCGCGCTGCAGCCCACGTGAAAACGCGCTGCAGCACGCATTTTTGGAAGAGGGATTTTGTTCGCAGGGGCTGAGACGCGCTACAGCGCATAGGACACATTCCTAGGCCCTTTTGGCATGCCGCAGCCCCTCTGGTGCGCTGCAACACACATTTTTGGAGCTGGGCACGTTTGAGTGCGCTGCAGCCCACTTTGGTGCGCTGCAGCATGCGCCTCGCTTGCTCTATGGACTTCTTTGTATTCCTTTGTGCGCTGTAGCCCAAAATGGTGCGCTGCAGCCCACTTTTTTGCATTCCAAGCCTCCTCTTTTATGCCTTAAAATCCTCTTTCGCCTCCTCTTGCCATTGATTCACAAGTTGGGCAAATATTCTTCTTTGCTTCATGCAAAATCATCCAAGTTAAAATGGAACGGTGTTATCTGCACTGTTAATATGGCGAGATATTGAATGAGTGTATTTCGTATAATGAGATTATGTAGAACAAGGACACAAACACAATATGAATTTCTAGTAATTTCCATTAAGTATAGAAATTCTAATTGAGTCTACCATGGTCATATATAGAATGATCTTAATCATGAGTTCTTAACAAACTCCTATTTATGGATTTGTATCTTTTAATTTACTCGGTACGGATTCTGAGACCCTGAATCCTATTCCTTGTATTTTGAAGACATGATGAAGTAGGTAGCCGGGAATGTTATTATACGAGATGGAATCCATTCCTTCTTGAGAAAGAAGTAGATAAATAATTCTCTTGAGGGTTGATTCGGTACTTGGACCAGTAGGAGCTCCGATTCATGAATGTGTTTTATGAATCACTATCCATTAGAGAATCAATGGTACTCAAGGATAAAGATATAATTAGAGAAGTTAACGGATTTTACATGGCTCTAATTATGAATTATTTATGGAGGATTGATCTATATGCAATGACTATATCGAATGGACACATCACAGTTTAGAAGTAATTTATGTCTATAATTTCAAGAGTGCAATTCCAAGTTTATAGTGGAGTAACTATTGGAATTAATAAAATTAATTAATTAATTAAAGTGTTTAATTAATTATTAATTTTATTGGAGCTCGAGATTATAGGTCCATTAGTCCCCACGTCGTCTTAGTAATTCTACCAGACACAAGGGGCAACATGAGAATTTTAGAATTATAGAATTCTAAAATTAAACACTCGAAAATAATTATTGAGAATTAATTATTATTTTGATAATGTGATTATTTAAATTTGTATTTGAACACATCTAGATTTATCTATTTAAACTTATTTGATAAATTGTTCAATTTAGAATTCAAATTAATTTAAGTTTGACTTAAATTTGAATTTGAAGTTGAGTCAAAATTGGACTATAGGATAAAGGATGATTTTCTCTTCTTTCCCTATTTGAAATTGGTGCCACATAGGGATGAGAATCCCCTATCTTGGCCGGCCACACTAAGGATAAGGGAATGGGAGATTTTGTTTCAAATTCAAATCGGAGATAATTGGCAATCTTTATCTTGGAGATAGAGATTGGATTCCTTCTAGAAGTTTGACTTCTAGAAGTTTGACTTCTACTCTATAAATAATAGAATAGTAAAAAATTGTGAATACAATTTTTGAGACAATTGTTGAAATAATTTTTCAGCCCTAATTGTTAAGGCTGGCCGAAATTCCCTTGGTAGAGAGGAAGAAAAAAAATTTTCTCCAAAAATTCCACATCGTGCATGCATTGGTGTTTGTGGAAATTCGAGTGTTTATTGTAACCCATTTTGTCTCATGTGTGCCCATACACACGTCTTCATGGGCTCTAGGACTTGACGTGGAAGACATTGGTTTTCTAAACACAAGGTTTTGGAGCAAGGATTGTTCGAGGTCAAAGAACTCAAGTTATCAACCAAGTTGGACTCCAGGTATTTTTCCTATTTGAGTTCTTAATAAAACAATTAATGAGATTAATTTATTTGTGCATAAATTTATATAATCTATAGAGGATCTTAAAGGTTTTATGAAAATTTTTCTTATACACGATCTGCCTCCCCCCACGCTTCTGCGTCCGAATTCGATTCGGCAACCAACACCGAGACCATTCTTTTCCAAACTTTGGGAACTGCCGTTACTCTACCTGAATTTCTCCTTGTGAATTTCTGACTTGTGCTCCTTGCTTCTCTTTGTGTATCATAAAGCTACTTGGTTTCCAAACTTTGCCCAGACTATGTGTAACACCCATTTTTCTAACTGGCAAATTCGTAGAAATAGATGTTCGAAATTAACATGAATGATGTTATGGTGTTATAATTAGTTAAATTCTAACATCACGTTGAGTTATATTATGCAGGTGAACGCGACGAGGACTCATGGTATAAGAACAAGTTCATGCCAAACTGTTAAATTTTATATGATGATTTAATGGAAATGTGTGTTGATTTAATACCATTAATAGATTATGCAAATATATAGTTTTGCAAACATACATATTTGATATATATGTCAAGTTTTAAATACAAATTGGTTATATGTTATATTAAGAAAAAAAAAACATACTTCAACGGTCAATTTTATATTTAGATATATATACACACACATAAGCTTCGATAGTCAACCATAGTTATGTTATTGCACTTTATTGCGGATAATTGATTCTATGCCAAATAGCTAAGGGTGAGGAATTGCATTATGTCTTTTGAGTCAATGAAAGTATAACGAAACATCAATCATGATTTGCAATTTGTTTTCCACCGCAATGGCAGTCTATAATCACCCAAATTAAGTCAATAAACATTTATGTGAATTCCAAAATTCATTTGCAATCAAATTGTGAGTAATTTCTGTTTATATACATGTTGACCAATACAAATCTTATTCTTTTAAGCAGCCAGCTTTATCATTTTTTTCCATTTCCTAATCCTTCTATACCTCTTTCACGTCTCTCTGACTCCCATCCTCTCTTTCAGGACAAAAAAAAAAAGGGAAATCACAAGAGAACCTCCATAATCAGCCATCAAGCTCATCTCTTAATATTTCTTTTGAATTCTCCTAGCAATCAAGATAAAGAAAATCATTAAGGTATGATTCCTCTTATTATTTATTCTTTTGGTTTCAAATTCTTTAAGGGTATGGATTTGATTGTCAATAATAGCTTTTGTTTGAGGAGGAGAGACATGAGATGATGTTTGAGTGAGACTATACCACTACTATGTTGCTTATGGTATTACGTATATGGGTGGTTGGGTGGCTATGTTTGTTTTCTTTTTTTTTTTATAATTTTAGACCTCTGTATTCTTATTTATTTAATTAATCATTTTCAAGTTGTCCATTTTATTTAGAGGAATCATTTATAGACTTTTATATATATTGTGTCCGATGCTAGGATATCTTATTTCATTGGCCTTACTGCACCCTGGTTTAAAAAGTCAAAACTTTTGGACGTGTCTAGGAGTGATTACATGCATACTTCTATGTTTCTGTGTATTAGAAATATGTCATAAGGTTGAATAATAGATGGAGTGTTGTTTATACTGTTGAGGATAATGGCTTTGTATTTTATAGAACTTTTAGTGAATTTTGGTCCTAGTTTGAGTGCTGGAATTTCTCCATGTTTCATGTCTGATTTTAAAACAGAGTTTGAGAGAGCAAAAAAACTCCACTTTTAACAAATTAGATACTATTGGAAAGCTCTAGATGTCTACTTTAATTTAAAATTAGTTTCAGGTCATTTGGAGTTATATCTGACTTGTTATGAGCTTTTAAAGTAGTAAAGGTCAGGCTGCAAGTTTTTGTTAAGTTTTGTGATTTTGTGTAATTAGTGGGTTTTTATGTCTTGATGTTAATGAATAGTGAGAATTGTATATTAAATATTGTTTTAACGTGTTCAATGTATTTAATGAGTTGTTAAGGCTTTTTAGTAATCTTATTTATGACTTATGGCATGAATGGTTCAAGAGGCAAGCACCTGAGGACCTCATTCGTCGCGTCACCGTTGCAAAATTTAAAAAGGTTAAGTAAGGCGCTCAAGTAAGTACACTCTCACCTGCAACATGAATTGAAGAATTGAGAAGTATATGATTTTGATGTTTATGATGATGTTATGACGTTTTTAATAATCCTCTTATGATGACGTTTTGAAGAAAAATGTATATATGTATTTTTACGTTTTTAAATGGCGTTGTACACCCTTGATGGTGACCAGTGAGTGGTAATAGGACATTTATTATTTATTTAATAAAAGAGTTTATTCATTATTTTATGTGCATATATTTATGAATATTTTATGAATATCAATGAAAATTCCATGATTATTTATGTAACCTTAAACATTGTATATAAGTGTTATATACGAGAGGATAATGTTTAAGGATAATAATCAAAAAGTAATGTTCATAATGAATTTAATTAAAGTTCGAAATCTTTAATTAAAACATTATTAATACATGTCATTCCCATTTAGAATGGAACAGTGTTATCCGCACTGTTAATATGGCGAGATATTGAATGAGTGTATTTCGCATAATGAGATTATGTGGAACATGGACGCAGACACAATATGAATTTCTAATAATTTCCGTTAAGCATAGAAATTCTAATTGAGTCTACTGATGGTCATATATAGAATGATCTTAATCCTGAGTTCTTAACAAACTCCTATTTATGGATTTGTGTCTTTTGATTTACTCGGTACGGATTCCGAGACCCTGAATCCTATTCCTTGTATTTTGGAGACATGATGAAGTAGGTAGCTGGGAATGTTATTATACGAGATGGAATCCATTCCTTCTTGAGAAAGAAGTAGATAAATAATTCTCTTGAGGGTTGATTCGGTACTTGGACTAGTAGGAGCTCCGATTCATGAATGTGTTTTATGAATCACTGTCCATTAGAGAATCAATGGTACTCAAGGATAAAGATATAATTAGAGAGGTTAACGGATTCTACCTGGCTCTAATTATGAATTATTTATGGAGGATTGATCTATATGCAATGACTATATCAAATGGACACTTCACAGTTTAGAAGTAATTTATATCTATAATTTCGAGAGTGCAATTCCAAGTTTATAGTGGAGTAACTATTGGAATTAATAGAATTAATTAATTAATTAAAGTGTTTAATTGATTATTAATTCTATTGGAGCTCGGGATTATAGGTCCATTAGTCCCCGCGTCGTCCTAGTAATTCTACCAGACACAGAGGACAAAATGGGAATTTTAGAATTACGGAATTCTAAAATTAAACACTCAGAAATAATTAATTGAGAATTAATTATTATTTAAATAATGTGATTATTTAGATTTGAATTTGAACACATCTAGATTTATCCATTTAAACTTATTTGATAAGTTGTTCAATTTAGAATTCAAATTAATTTAAGTTTGACTTAAATTCGATTTTGAATCAGAATTAAAATTGGACTACTGGATAAAGGATAAAATATCTTCCTTCCTTATCTATAATAGGCGCCACACATAGGGATAAACCCTTCTAGGGTGGCCGGCCACCTTAAGGATAAGGGGAAGGGATTTTTTGTTCCAAATTCAAATAGAAGATAATTAACAAGCTTTATCTTAGAGATAGAGATTGGATTCCTTTTAGAAGTTTGACTTCTACTCTCTAAATACTATTTTTGAGACAATTTTCGGAATGCCTTTTTGCCCTAATTTTAAAGGCTGGCCGAATTTCTCAAGTAGAGAGGAAGGAAAAATTTTTCTCCAAAAATTCCACATCGTGCATGCGTTGGTGTTTGTGGAAATTCGAGTGTTTATTGTAACCCGTTTTGTCTCATGTGTGCCCACACACACGTCTTCGTGGATTCTAGGAATTGACGTGGAAGACATTGGTTTTCTAAACACAAAGCTTTGGAGCAAGGATTGTTCGAGGTCAAAGAACTCAAGTTATCAACCGAGTCGGCCTCCAGGTATTTTTCCGAATTGAGTTCTTAATAAATGAATTAATGAGATTAATTTATTCGTGCATAAATTAATATAATCTATAGAGTATCTCAAAGGTTTTATGAAAATTTTTGTTATACACGATCCGCCTTTCCGCTGCGCTTTCGCATCCGAATTCGATTCGGGAACCAACAGTTATGACGTTTTTAATAATCCTCTTATGATGACGTTTTGAAGAAAAATGTATATATGTATTTTTACGTTTTTAAATGGCGTTGTACACCCTTGATGGTGACCAGTGAGTGGTCTTATTGCCATGGTTGGTATGGGATTTTCTACCCCATGCTTTCTATGGCTAGCGCGCTATGATGGTACAACGTCGGGCCCAATATATGATGGATATTAAAGTTTAAACATGTTAAAAAATAATTATTCTCATGATGATGTTTATTGTTAATGAATAAAAATGTTCATTTAAATTTGTGATAATTAAGTGTCTTACTAAGCCCTTGTTTATATAAGTTATTTCATGTTGCAAACAATCTAAAGGGTAAGATGTAGCCATGGAGAATATTGGAACGGATACGAGCTATGCGTCATAGAAAAACGGGAGAAACGATCATGGGATGAAAGTGTTTAATGTTAAACAAAGTTTTTAGCTTTTACTTTTATTATTTTGGAACTTTAGTTTATGGTGGTTCTGATTTGAAGAATATTTTAGACTTTATAGATTTTAATAAATAAGTTGAACCGAAGGTTATTTTATTTTTCTTTGAGGAAATTCAAAAATTTTAAAGATAATATGTTTTAAAAAAAAAATCTAGGCTTTTCATTAAGTCATTCAAAGTAAAGTGTTTCAAGGTTAACGATTTTCCGCATTCTTTAAGGGGTAAATATTTAAAAGTTAAGATAACTGTGACGGTCCGTGAGGGGTCGTTGACAAATATGGTATCAGAGCAGTTTCCTATTTTCTATCATGTATTGCCACGCATTTGCTCCAAAATTCTCCAAGTAAGTAGTTATTTAATTTCCTTAGATGAAATGTAAATATTTATGATGTTAAGTTTTCAAATTATAGGAGTGTGGATCCTTATTCGATGTCTTGAAATAGAGAGTTTCCTTATTAGTTAAAATTTAATTGCTAACAGACGATTAAGATAAGATGGCACGTGGACGAGGACACGGAGCTCATGGACGTGGTAATGGACGTGGGCAAGGTAGCACTGAGGCTGTAGCAGAGCCCAATTTAGTAGAGGTGATGGCACAGTTGCGTGAAGGTCGGGGTAGAGGCCGTGGACAAGCTGAAGTTGAGACAGTGACAGGACTTAATTTGGTTGAAGTGGTAGCACAGTTACAGAGACAACTGCAAGAACAACAAGTGCTTATCAATCATTTATAAGCTAATGGGAACAGAGCCGAAGTTCCAGCTGATCCACTGGTTCCACAACCAGGGCAACGTAGAGGAGTTCAAGCTGTACAGAATCTTAAGCCTCTATTCCAGAGGTTAAAGAAGATGAAGCCTAAATAATTCCATGGGTCAACTCACCCTTTGGTAGGTCAAGGGTGGTTGAAGTCTATTGAGTTGGTACTAGGGTTCATGGACTTAAATGAGAATGAGAAAGTGAAGTGTGCTTCTTAATGTTTAATGGATGATGCTAGGATTTGGTGCGAAGGAGTAGAACTGAGCAGAGATGTAGATCAGATGACTTAGAAAGACTTTCTTCAAGAGTTTAACGAGCAGTACTTCAACATGTCTGCGACCAGGAAGTATTATGATGAGTTCCAACAATTTTCGCCAAGGGGGTTTATTTGTGAATGAAGCTGTTAATCAGTTTAACTGACTGGCACGATTATGTCCCACTATGGTGCCAACTGAGGAGGAGCGGCTAAGGAGGATGATCGCGATGCTTAGACTCGAGATTGCATTAATTGTTGACAATGGAATCACTCCACCTACCACCACAGCTGAATGTGTCAAAGGTGCCCTTCATGCTGAGTACCACTTAAACAAGCATAAGGAAGAACAGGCCCACCAGAATGAAGCCTCTAAGAGCCATAACAACCAAAATTGTGGGAACTTTGGAAATTAAGGCAAGTTCCAAGGAGGGCAATGGAATAACAACAAGAGGAAAGGAAACTTTCCTAATCAGAAGAATCAAAATAACCGCCAACCTGAAAGTCAGCTGTCCAAACAAGTCTAGAACGTTCCACCTTGCTATAAATGTGGGAAGATACATTTAGGAGAGTGTCGTCAAGACGCAAATCTATGCTATAGTTGCGGTCGTGAGGGTCACCTGTCCAAGAACTGTCAGAACAAGAATTACCAGTCGTTCCAACAAAACCAACATAAAAATCCACCAGCTCAGCTCTACAGCATGCAGGCGGCTATTGATGGGCCTCACATTTCTCAGGGTCAACTTGAGGCCCCTTCCGTCACCACAAATGCCAGAATCTTTACCATGACAAAAGAGGAAGCTATTGTAGGGACTTCCACCGTTGTTACAGGTCAGATACTTATTAATAATCAACACGCTAATGTTCTTTTTGACACTGGAGCCACACATTCTTTTATGTCTTCTTCTTTTGCCAAAAGAATAGGATGGGACCTAGATGTCTTGAGTCATGGATTCACTACGACACTACCCTCTAGGGAAATGATGATGTCGACACATAGGCTACGAGTTGTGCCTATGAGGATCGTTGATAGGGAACTCTATACTGATCTGATAGTGCTCCAGATGTATGACTATGACCTAATATTAGGTATGGATTTCCTGGGGGAATACAACGCGTCTATTGAGTGCCGAAGATGTAAGGTCATATTTATCCCTGAAGGAGAGACGTAATTCAAATTTGTTGGTGAATTGAGAAAGAAGATGAAGTTATTTCTGTGAGCAATGAAGGCCCGAAAGATGCTAGCTAGTGGTTGCACTAGTTTCTTAGCCAACATCATTGATAAAAAGAAAGAAGATAAGTTAGAAATTAAAGATATGGCTATTGTACAAGATTTTAGTGAGGTATTACCAGATGATTTGTTAGGTTTGCCACCGGATATAGAGATTGAATTCGAGATTGAGCTGGCGCCTGGTACTGGGCCAATCTCCAAGACCCCATATCGTATGGCACCTGCTGAATTGAAAGAACTACATAAGCAACTTCAAGAGTTGTTGGATAAAGGTTTCATCCACCCCAGTCATTCACTGTGGGGAGCTCCAGTGTTGTTTGTAAAAAAGAAAGACGGAACAATGAGGCTCTGCATCGATTATAGGGAGCTTAACAAGGTGACTATAAAAGAATAAATACCCATTACCAAGAATTAATGATTTGTTTGATCAATTGCAAGGTGCGACAGTATTCTCAAAGATTGATTTTCAGTCCGGTTACCACCAGTTAAAGATTAGAACTTGTTACGGTCATTATGACTTTCTGGTCATGCCATTCGGATTGGCCAACGCCCCTACTGCATTCATGGACTTGATGAACAAAGTGTTCAAGGAGTTTTTGGATAAGTTTATGATAGTGTTTATTGATGATATCCTCATCTATTCAAAATCTCAAGGAGAACATGAGAGGCATTTGAGAACGGTGTTGTAAACATTGAAGAAGCACAAGTTGTATGCAAGATTTTCTAAGTGTGAATTTTGGCTAGATCTTGTGGCATTTCTCGGCCATGTGATTTCCAAAGAGGGGGTGATGGTAGATCCTGCAAAGATTGAAGCCGTTACCAATTGGAAAAGACCAACCAATGTAAGTTAGATCAGAAGTTTCCTTGGTCTAGCTGGATATTACCGAAAGTTTATAGAAAACTTTTTGAAGCTTTCCATGACACTTACAACGCTTACCCTCAAAGGGAAGAAGTTTGAATGGACTGAAGACTGTGAGAAGAGCTTCCAAGAGCTAAAGAGGAGACTCACCAGTGCCCCGATCTTGACCATTCTAGAAGGGGACGAAAGTTTTGTAATATACAGCGATGCTTCTAAGATGGGACTTGGTGCAGTTTTAATGCAGAATGGGAAGGTAATTACCTATGCATCAAGGTAATTGAAGGATTATGAGAAGAACTACCCACTTCATTAGTGCATAAAAATACACTCTAAATACTGCTTTTGATTTATATAATATTAAAATATTTAAGCTTTAATTAAACAATTCCCTTACTTTTATTCATAATATTTTTAATTGGAATTTGTCTAGTTTTTACTTAATTATTTACAGGTGAAAGCAATGTAAAAAGCTACACAAGAAGAAGCCATGAAAGCCATATTTTTAAGCCTTTTAGCCGAGCAACATGAGCCAGAGGGAAAGCAGCGTCAGCCGAGTCGAGCCACTGTCTTTTCCCTCCGCGTGGGCCCCAGCCCTTCCTCGCTTCCCGACTCTTCCTCACGCGCATCACCAGCACGCCTTCTCTTAGCGTTCGTATCTCTTCCACGCAGCCATCAGCGGGCATCCAACTCCTCAGCAGCGTGGGTCCCGTGTCTGCAGCCATCAGCCTACCTTTCTCTCCACATGTGACAGCTGTATTCTGCGGACCCCGCGCCTGCTCGCGCTAGCACACTTCCTCCACTCCGAGCGTGACACGTGGTGCGTTTTCTCCTCACTGCCAATCAAGCTTCGACACGTGTCCCTCCTGTGCTGAATTTGAATTCCTTCCCCAAAAACCAGAGCAAATTATCAGATTTCTTCCCCAAATCAAATATATGATTTCTCCTAATTTATGTGTAATTTTATTTTGTTTCCTTTTCTTTTGTAATTTCTAGTTTTACTATTTATTTCCTTATTTGACAGGCAACCTCTGAACACTATAAATAGAGGGGTTGGTCTAAGGTTTTTAAAAGCTTTAATATTCAGTTTTCTATCGTCTTGCTGCCAGTCTCATATTTTCTCTCTAGAACTTGTGAGAATGTTTTGCAAGCTAGGCTAGAGTTCTCTTGGTGAGGTTAGAGACGAACTTCTATTGAGCGACCCAATTCAGAGTTTTGATTCCTTGTGCTGTAAAGTTCAACATCTGAATGAATAAAATCTCATCTATTTTTCTATTACTTTTCAAAATATTGTGTGCCAATTTTTATATAAATTCAGTCACGCTTTTCTTATGTAATTTTGTCATGCATTGTATTGTTATTCGAATAATTTTGTAAATTGTCTTTTACTGCAATATTGTCAAATTGATATATTGTCGATTTTAGATAACTTATAATAATAATATTTCCGGAGTTAACATAGAGATTTAATTTATTCACTTCTTTTATTTTGTGAATCAAACTTGGAATTAGTGAATGAAATATTAGAGATTCTTGACACTTTACCATTTTTACTATTGAATTTTCTTCATACAAATTTCCTCCTTTCTATTTTATTTGCAACAAAATCTCAAAAACTCTTCTTTATATTTAATTCACTTTTCTTTAACGCTCTTATTCTGTTAGTCATTCTTGTTATTTTGTTATCTCTCTGTGGATACGACCGCCCTTCTGTGCTACAATTGACCGCTTGTGAACATCACTTTTGAGCGTTAATCAAATTTTGGCGCTGTTATCGAGGAGGTACTACTAGCAAGACTGATCAGTAAATTTTTGAGCCAAAGAGGTAAGTACATTTGTTTTTTTTATTTGTTTCTTTTTCTTTGGTCTGCGTAATCTGTTTCTTAACTCAAAACAAAAAAAAAAAAAAAAAAAAAAAAAAAAAAAAAATTCTTTGTTTGCGGCATCTGCCTTTGTTTGTCTTTCTTTTGGCTTTCTTGTGTTCTTTCTTGCTTTATTCTTGTCGTTTATTTAAAAAAAAAGTTGCTGCAAACTTTTGCATTTTTTTTATTGTACCGTTCCTTATTCGAAAAAAAAAATCCCTTTATCAATTTTTTTATTATTATTTCCGTAGTTTAGGTTGCTGAAAAAAACAATATCTTTTCATTCCATTTCTTTTTATTTGGTTTCCTTAGTTGTGAAAGAAAATTTAGGACTTGCTTTAGTGTTAATTTTATTTCCTTTTTTTCTAGTTTTAAAATTGATTGTGATTTAATTTTGTAATCTTTTATTTTTGGTAAATTAGGTGTATAATTTAATTGTTGATTCTTATATTGTTGCCTAATTTAATTTTTCCTTTATTAGTCTTCATTCATTTTTAGGATTATAATTAAGATTGTAATTAATTGACTTTTATTTAGATTCCTAATCTAGAATTTTTATAATTTAGTAGATTTAGGCTTTTGACTTTAGGAATAGTTTCCATTAACACTACAAGAAAAAGGGGTTTTTGCGACGACAAAAAGTCATCGCAAAAACCCCAATGTCGTCGCAAATAATAGTTTTTGCGACGACAAGTCCAGATATGTCGTCGCAAAAAAATAGTCGCAAATACTTTTATTGCGACGACACAGTGTCGTCGAAATACATTTGCGACAAGATTTTTCTTTTGCGACGCACGTCGTCGCTAATACCCCGTTGGTTAATTTGTCGTGATATAACATTTTTTGCGACGACAATTTCAAAATGTCGTCGCAAATAATTCAACTTTTTTGCGACGACAAGTATAAAAATGTCGTCGCAAAAAACTGAAATAAAATTTTGTTTTTGAATTTTTTAAAAAATGGCAATTAATTAATTTTTTAATAATTTTAATTAAACATTCTTATGTTACATACTGAGTATAATTTATTAAGATACATTAAAAGTAAAATATAAATTAATATTAAAAACAGTAAATCTAAATAAATTTATAAAATATATTATGAATACTACATGAAGTGCATATATAATGTTCAACAAAATATAAAAGTCTAAATAAAGTGAAAAATCATACAGAACATATAACAGAACTATTCATCTAGGTTTGTAGAATCGCCAACAACTGAATCATCATCAGGACTGTCATCATCTGAAGGAGGCAGAGGAGCGTCTAGGTTAACTGGTTCTGGATGAGCAATCGTAGGTAATTGGATGTTGGGCTGCAATTTAGACACCAACTCTAACATCTTCACCTGATTGTCATAATCTTCATTTGTTTCTGGTACGATTTCTTTAAATAACGATCCATACGCGGGTCAGGTTGAGCCGATGATGTTGCGTCCGAGAATGAACCAGCAGATGAAGGAGAAGCCCCGGAGTAATGCTTTTGGGAGAGCATTGGACCCACTCCTTTCTTTTGTCCTCTACGCATGCCAAGAACTTGCTCCAAAACCCCATGCTCGTCAAGGGGAGGTCTAGTCGCGCTTGAAGTAGTCTGTGTTCTATGTCTCTCCTCCTCCAGAGTGTTCTATATAATAAGACATTATAATTATTTTTACGTGATATAAAACCACTATTTCAGTATAAAAAAATTTAATAAGAAAAGTAAAAATACTTACGAAAGTCTGTTCCGCATTGGTATTAACCCAAGAGTCCCCGCGACGATGCATGTCCGCCCAATTGTCTATAGCAGACATCGACTCTTGGGTCTCCGTACTGGCCTGTGAAATAAATTACATTTATTAAAATTCTTAAATTCTAACTAAATTTTGGCACCATAACGACTTATTTTTCATATAATCTAAAAATCAAAACCTGTAAAAAAATAACTTTAAAAGATTTCGGCACACCATAACTGCGAGATGTGCCACCCAGAACAAGAATCATAAACAAATAAATATAATAATGATCAAAAAATAAGTACTAACCTTCTTATTGCGATGCTAAGAGTACGATAACCGACCATGTAGGCTTGGATACTTTTGGTTGTTGTGACTACTTCTATTTGTCTCTAATATTTTCTGTTTATAATTAACTATAATAAGTAATAGTTACTTGAAATTATGTATAAAAAATCATGAAGTTCTAACAAATCTATAATTACTTGAAATTTGTCGCCGGAGAACCTATCGCAACAACGATCCCAATGAACTTGATTGCTCATGTTACTCGGGAGACTTTCTCTACCGTAGCGTTTGTAGTGGCGGTGCAAGGAACTTTTCCAGTCCTTGTAGCACTTTGCTGCCTCCTTATCAACAACGGACCTCAGAATGCCATTCTTGTAGTTATAGTCCATGTTAAACTAATCTTTGCAAAACAGTTTCACATCGTTAAAACGCATTGTTAACTATAGTATAAACTATACAAAATGTACCATACAAAAATACCAGCATCCGGTCCTGAATTGTCCTCTTGTCCACGTCGCTAATGTCCTTCCAAGCATCGTGGAAGGGCTTGCATATGTCCCTAGTATGAATACCAACTGCACTATCAAACCAGGCACCCTATTTACCAAGCGCCTTCCAAGTACCTCCCGCCTCATCAAATTCAATTGTGATTTTCCCGTCTTGAAGGACCTTTTGGGCGATTTCATAACCTTTTGCCCCACCTCGACCTCTACGTTGTCGAGGTTCCGGTGCTGTAAGCATATGAAACTATTTCAAATCAACAATTTATTTACTATATGATAGAACGAGGAAAAAATTCAGAATAACATACCAGACTCACAGTAGGCGGGGACTCTGTGAGGACCGGGAGGAGGCTGCGCTCCCCCTGAAGAGCCAGGGCAAGTCGCTAAAGTTCTAGCCATCAATATCTGTGAACAAATTCATATTAATAACAATATTTATAAATTCAAAGAAGATCATAATATTAAAACGAAATCTGAGAAAAATGACAAAGATTACTATTCTGTAGTTTTACTCATCGTTGCTGCTACATTGTTGATTGTCGCCATCATCATTTATGTCATCATCGTCTTCAGATTCGATGACTTCCTCTTCAACGTACTCTTCTAAAGTTTCATCATCTTCATCATTAATAAAATCATCAACTACGGGAGACTTATCTTTCATAATTGCATCAACATCGGAAGTGACAACATTAGACGATCCATCATCTCGATTCAACACAAATGAGTCTGGTAGTTCCACTACTAACTCAATATTTGTAGACTCTATATCCTGGACTATCATCACGTCATCAATGTCAGTTTCAGGGATGTCCCAAATATGGCGATGTCTAAAGTGTTCTACAACCTTCCAGTTAGGACCGTTAAATAAATCGTCTACGTAAAAAACTTGTTCTGCTTGCGATGCAAGTATGAAAGGTTCGTTCTCGTACCACGTGTCTTTAACAAAAACACTTATCCTATTTTTATAATGTTGAATCCTTTTCTTTCCCGGACGAGTGTCAAACCACAGACATTTAAAAAGCATAACATAATTGTCATTCAAGTACGATAGCTCATAAATGTCCTCCAAAACTCCATAAAACATTTGGTTATCAGGTCCGCGAACACAAACACCACTATTTTGAGTACTTCGATTCATATCCCGATTGTGTGTCAGAAACTTTACACCGTTGACCACACAACTGGGATAACTTCGACATGAGAAGCTTGAACCACTTGAAAGTGAAAGTATTTGATCATTCGCTTCTGGCTCATTCTACTTTCGAATATTGAAAATCTACAAGGAGACATGAATTTTCTTTAAAATGCCACTTTTTAATGACTTAACAATGTTAATGCAAATTAATTATAAACGTACCTTATTCTTAAACCATTTTGGAAACTCTTTCAATTGAATTTCATCCAATGGTATGATTCGACCGTCGATATCAATCTCCTTCCTATGGTCACTGTTTAACAGAGAATGAAAGTAAATGACATAATTGTATGCGATGTGACACAATCAATGAACAATTAAGTGACAAAAGTGAAAGTAATACGTACTCAATGAACTGCTGAATTTATGAACAGTTTTGTAGGACGTACCACTTGGCTTTCTCTCGCAAATGAGTATCCAATGGGATAGGGGTCACCTTCCCAATTGGCCGACAATGAGTATCAAATACAGAAATCTTTTTAACAATACGATCTTCATTGTCTATCCAATTTCTGGCCAGCCGGTTAAACCGTGTTTCAACTCCAGTTAAATACAACGAACAAAAAGTCAGAGCTTCGTTGACAATGTATGCCTCAGCAATCGAACCCTCAGGATGTGCACGATTCTTGACATATTTCTTTAACGACCCAAGAAAACGTTCAAACGGATACATCCATCTTAAGTGAACTGGTCCTCCTTGAATGACTTCTTCAGGCAAGTGTATAACTAAATGTACCATTATGTCAAAAAAGGCAGGAGGAAAAATTGTTTCTAACTTGCATAAAATAAGCACAATATCTTGTTGAGCTTTCTCTAAATCACTTTTCCGCAATGTCCTTGAGCATATTAACTCAAAAAAATTACTTAATTCTGTTATTGCATCAACGATCTCTTTCTTCATGAATGGTCGTATCCCTGTTGGCAATAATCGCTGCATTATGATGTGACAGTCATGCGATTTTAGCCCAGTAATTTTATTCTTCCATTCGATCACATTTTTCTTTAAATTTATTCAATAAAATTTAATAATTGGTTTTGAGGATAATTGTGTGTTTACGTGGAGAGTACAATCTGAGAGAGTTTTGTCTAGGAAAGTTGGTACTTAAGTGAGCCTCGCCCCACCAATCTTCCCTGGGAACGTTGCTCTGTCTAGGAGACTATTCATTGAGCCAAGAGCTATAGTCTTTCCTGGGAGCACTCTCGGTGGTTACAATTTACGTTGCTATATAATTATTTTCTTTTGTTTTGATTAAAAATTTAAAAATAAAAACAAAAAAAATTAAAAATAAAAAAATAAAAAAAGAGTCGCTTTGGGTGAATGCATCGGTATAGAGATGAACTAGGGAGATTTGCTCAACATCCAGATTTAGAAACCCCTAGTGAAATTTTATCCGACTTGTCTTCTACGTCTTCATCTTCGCACTTATCGTTGGAATTCGCATTTCAAAATCTATTCGCAATGGCACAACATGAGGAAGTTCAGCAGAGGACGTTGCAAGATTACTTGCACCCAACGCGCACGACTACCCCATCTTGCATCATGTTCCCACCGAATGCACCGCCTACGGATTTTAAGCCGGGCATGATTGCACTTCTCCCAACCTTTCACGGATTAGAGAACGAGAATCTATATGTACACATTCGAGAGTTTGAAGAGGTGGTGGCCACCTTTCACAGTTGTGCTGAGCCGCAAACACTGTCAGATTGAAGTTTTTCCCTTTCTCTCTGAAGGACAAGGCCAAAAGCTGGTTGTATTCTCTTAGGCCTAAGTCTATTAGTATGTGGGAAGAAATGACGACGACATTCTTCAACAAGTATTTCCCACAGCATAAGACCAACAATTTGAAACGACAGATCTCGAATTTCGCTCAGAAGGAAAATGAAAGTCTCTATCAAGCTTGGGAGTGTTTTAAATATCTGTTAAATCTATGTCCCCACCATGGATATGAAAGTTGGCGCCACGTAAGCTATTTTTACGATGGACTCACAATTCGAGAGCGCCAATTTGTTGAGATGATGTGCAATGAGAATTTTCTCCAAAAGGATCCTGACGAAGCTATCGAGTACCTGAATGAGTTAGCTAAGAAAGCTCATACTTGGACTGGACCGAGTGCTACTGAGAGCACCAGTAGGTCCCAACCAATTAGAGTTTATCAATTAAGGGAAGATGACAGCCTCAAGGCCCAAGAAGAAGCTTTAACGAAGCAAATTGAGGCCCTCAAAAGTAAAGCTAGTAAAGGATCCTACGTGGTGGCAAGGACAGAGGCACATGAGCCTTGTTTAGTTTGTGGTCAAATGGGCCATCTAACTCAGGATTGCCACACTTTAAGTGAAATAAGAGTAGGCACATTATATCTATATGGCATGTTACATGCATGGACATATAATATATAATTATCAACATAAGAGTAGGCACATTATATCTATATGGCATGTTACAGGTATGGACATATAATATATAATTATCAACATAAAATATAAATATATGCAATCAGCAATTGAGATGGATTTGACCGGGTCCCATGGAAAAATAAATTACAACTCAATCGAATCGAATAAATAAATAATTACAATGATTATATTCTTCCGTTACATCAACGGGTCTTCGAATCTTGAGTTCTTTATTCTTCGGCTTCATTCTTTGTCTTCGGGTTGGATTTCACCTTCCTTGGGGTCCGGAACATTTCTGGGTCCGTCAGCACGCATTACGAGTGTTTTGAAAACCTTCGGGCCCGTTCGGGATCAAATCCTGAACCTAGGCCACCAGCCACGCGGGGGCGCACTAGGGCTCGCAGGGGCGCAGAGGGGCGCGCAGGGCCGCGCACTGGCCGTGCGCTGGGGCACGCGCTTTTGGCCAATTTTTGGAAAATTTTTTTCTGGGCAGATTTATGGTTTTTTTGAAGGCTTCAAACTTGATCTTCAAGGCTTCCTTTTTGATTCAACATCAAAAACCCTAATTCTACCCAAAACCTAGAATTATAATAATTCTAATCCCGAATTAAATTACAAATAATTTATTATTGAATGAATATAACCGATCCATGGAACCATATAATTAACGACCAAAACCATCCATACATTTATCATCATAAATTAAAAAAAAATAAACATCCATAAATGCAAGTGCCTACTCATCACATACATACATAATTAAATATCACATATTTAATACCAATACTGATTATCAAATAATCGAAGTATAAATTAATATCGTCTATAGACCGCTCTGATACCAATTGTTGGTTGCCGAATCGAATTCGGCGGCGGAAGCGTGGTAGATAGCGGATCGTATATAACAAAAATTTTCATAAAACTTTTGAGATACTCTATAGATTATATCAATTTATTCACGAATAAATTAATCGCATTATGTAATGACTGGAAAAATTTTCAGTCAAATTCAGACAGTCCGGTATTTGACTGTAATTCTTCCCGAAACAGAAAGTAGTAGAAATATTGATGTAATCAGGAAAGTGTTAAGTAGAAACTTTATATACGGGATAAAATCACCTGAAAAGTGTAAAGTTATAATACAAATATTTTTACAGAGAAAATTCGTAAATATCAGTTGTGAATAGTGAAATATCGGTTAAAAGTTAGAAATTTTAACGGGTATATTTTAGTTATGAAAAACTGAAATATTTGGTAAATGACCAAATGACCAGTTAGAAAAAGAGTAGAAATATTAGAAGTAAGATGGCAAAAGTTCCTAAAACAGAATTTTCCCGAGTCAGTTAAAGCGGGAAACTGCAAAAAAAAAAAACGAGTACTGCGAGGGTACGCGTTTTGGGCAATTCTGGATCGTTTAAAATGAAAATTTCAGAAAAAGAAATTGACTATTGAGATACCCAAGAGAAATGGGTTGAATATGAGAAATTTGACCCAGGGTGCTCGGCAGTCCAGAAAAGCAGTATAGAACCTGTACCGGGTGTGAAATTATCGGTACCGGAAAGAGACTCGTTTTGAAAAACGGAAAGTTTGGTCTCGACAAGAAAAATGTGGGGAACACGGAACCACTTAAATTAAGTGTTAAACTTAATTAGAATTAGTAGAATTAAATTATGGGAATTAAAGTTATTTCTCTAATTTAATTTTAGAAAGTAATGTTAGATATTTTTAAAAATATTATTAAAATATTCATATTAGCCTTATATTGGCCTACGGATTACATTAGAAGCCACATTTGCTTCTTCTTCTAACTGTGGCCGAGAGATAGAGAAAAGAAAGAGAAAAGAGAGAAAATCAAGGGAAAATCAAGGAATCACCCGTTTTCGCCGAAATTTCTTCCGTTCAGTCCGGTAGAAACATAACCCGAGGCATTCTAGCGGAGAATCTCAACTTTTCAAGGTAAGATTTCGGATTTTTCATGAGAAACTGCTTGCTTTTTCATTTTTATGAATAGTAACTCATCTCGGAAAAAATCCGTAAAACTGAAAAACGAAACCGAGGTTTTGTCGGGGACTACGATAGGAGTTTAATGTGCAAGTATTGAAAGGATTGAACAATTTTTTTTAGATTAACACTAAAAATCCGAAATACACTAGAAATGGAGAAAATGTGTTGTTGTTCATTTTATGTAGCAATTTGTGTTCAGGAATGTGAATCTGGACTACAGGTACCGAAATCGGAAGTAAAACGAGTTATTGAAAACTCGGGAAACTAGAAAAAACAAGGTGAAACTCTGCCGAAATTTCTAAAAACCTAGTTAGTAAGCATCGAATTAAGAATTCGATTCTCGAGAATGAGTAACAGTTTTAAAGCTCGGAATTGAATAGATTAAGATTCAGAAACCGAGATACACGAATAGGTGTAATTTGCCTCTTGAGCTAGAATTCGGCCTAGAGGGGTTAAGTTCGAAAATGAGTTGAAATTGGATTTAGGAATCCAAGTATGAGAAATTTTGATGCTTGGAATAGGTGGTTAATACCTATTTCCATGAAACAGGTTTTGACACGAGAGCCGAAGCAACGAGGAAGAACTTCCAGCAAACGGGAATCCTAGCGGATTGACGGTAAGTATAGACATATATGTTTGTCTGGACTCGAGTAAGCTGTAGTTAGACTTAGAACTATGAATTTACTTATGTACCTAAGTCTATGTGATTACATGTTATTATACGTGTTTGGAGGGCATAGTGCTCTAGATTGTAGAAGGGCGACATATGGTTACCCTTATGCACAGTTAAAGTATGCAAGAAGTATTATGCATTTTATGTTATCATGTGCACGTAGCGAAACGTTGCATATCATTCAGTAAAGAAAAAGACTGACGGGTCGTCGGCCTCCGCAAGGGAGGGAAATCTCACAGAGTAAAGATTCCGACTAGACCAGCCAGTAAGAAATGACGAGTAAAGTAAAAGACTGACGGGTCGTCAGCCTCCGCAAGGGAGGAAAATCTCAAAGAGTAGAGATTCTGACTAGACCAGACAGTAAGTAGGGGTCCAGGCCCACAGAAGTAAGAACAGAAAGATAGAAAGCAGTGTAAAGCATGTTTCACACGAGCATATTTGCATCATAACTTTTAATGTAATTTTTATTAGTTTATAATGTATGCATGTTTATACTTGTTGAGCGTTAGCTCATCAGTTTAATCGTATGCAGGTAACAAAGGTAAGCAGCCAGTCTTATAGTGGTTTGCTTGATAGACATGCGGAGGCAAGGGAGGCAGAAATGTCATGGGTACACGGGAGTGGTCTTTACTATGCTCACTTAGAAAATAATTTTCCGCTGCAGATTAATGTAATATAGAATACTAGAATGTGTGTTCAATTCTAAGAAGAAGATATTACAACCATTATCTTAGTAAAGAACAACAGACTGTAATAAGTTAAGACAAGTTTTTGGGAACTAGTGTGATATCCGAATCCGTAAAGTAATAGCAAGATATGTTATTATGTAACAACATAAAATGTTAAGAACCCGAGGGTTAAAGTAAAGAAAAAAAAATTTACCCGCATATGAACGTAAATTAAAGAGACAATGGTCTAACAATGAATAATGGATTAGACTATAACTTAGCCTAATAGTAGTAGTATAAGGCATGGTGACCGCGCCGCGAGGGCGCGGGTCATCACACATTAATTTATACAATTCAAGAATCAACCGAAAAAATACCTGGAAGCTGACTCGGATGATAACTTGAATTTCTTTGACCACGAACAGTCCTTGCTCCAAGCTTTGTGTTTAGAATACCAAAGTCTTCCACGTCGATTCTGTGATTCCACATAGACATGTGTGTGGGCACACGTGAGACAAAAATAGGTTTCTTAAACACTCGAATTTCCACAAACACCAACGCATGCACAATGTGGAAGTTTTTGGAGATAAAATATTTTGCTATCTTTTTTCCTTAGAGACTTCCAACCACCAAACACTTTAGGGCCGAAAAAATGTTTTAAAAATTGTGTTTATAATTTTCTATCTTTCTCATATTTAAAGAGTATAAGTCAAACTTCAAAACAAAATCAAATCTTTATCTCCAATTTTGAATTTGGAACAAAAAATCCCTTCCCTTTATCCACAAGGTGGCCGGCCATATCACTAGGCTTTATCCCTGTGTGTGCCACCAATAGCAGATAGGGAAGGAAGAGATTTTATCCTTTTTCCAGTAGTCCAATTATAATTCAGATTCAAATTCGAATTTAAGTCAAGCTTAAATTAATTTGAATTTTAAATTGAACAACTTATCAAATAAGTTTGAATAGATAAATCTAGATGTGTTCAAATTAAAATTTAAATAATCGCATTATTTAAATAATAATTAATTCTCAATTAATTATTTTTTGAGTATTTAATTTTAGAATTCCATAATTCTAAAATTCCCATTTTCCCTTTTGTGTCTGGTAGAATTACAGGACGACACGAGGACTAATGGATCTATAATCCCGAGCTCCAATAAAATTAATAATTAATTAAACACTTTAATTGATTAATTAATTCTATTAATTCAAATAGTTACTCCACTATAAACTTGGAATTGAACTCTCAAAATTATAGACATTAATTACATCTAAACAGCGAAGTGTCCATTCGATATAGTCATTACATATAGATCAATCCTCCGTAAATAATTCATAATTAGAGTTATGTAGAATCCGTTAACCTCTCTAATTACATCTTTATCCTTGAGTTCCATTGATTCTCTAATGGATAGTGATCCATAAAACACATTCATGAACCAGAGCACTCTTACTAATCCAAGTACCGAATCAACACTCAAGAGAATTATTTATCTACTTCCTTCTCAAGAAGGAATGGATTCCATCTCGTATAATAACATTCCCAGCTACCTATTTCATTATGTCTCCAAAATACAAGGAATAGGATTCAGGGTCTCAGAATCCGTACCGAATAAATCAAAAGACATAAATCCATAAATAGGAGTTTGTTAAGAACTCAGGATTAAGATCATCCTATATATGACCATCGGTAGACTCAATTAGAATTTCTATGCTTAACAGAAATTATTAGAAATTCATATTGTGTCTGCGTCCATGTTCCACATAATCTCATTATGCGAAATACACTCATTCAATATCTCGCCATATTAACAGTGCGGATAACACCATTCTATTCTAAATGGGAATGACATGTATTAATAATGTTTTAATTAAAGATTCTGAACCTTAATTAAATTCATTATGAACAATTACTTTTGATTATTATCCTTAAACATTATCCTCTCGTATATAACACTTATATACCATGTTTAAGGTTACATAAATAATGAAGGAATTTTATTTTGATATTCATAAAATATTCATAAATATATGCACATAAAATGATGAATAAACTATTTCATTAAATAAATAATAAATATCTTTTTACATCTCATGCTTCTAGGACACTATTCCCAACAATCTCTCACTTGTCCTAAAGCAGGTGTGTCATGTCTCTAATCCCAAATCCATCTAAGCACCGATCAAATACATTCAATGGCAATGTCCTTGTGAACGGGTCAGCAAGATTGTCTTCTGACGCAATCTTCAGAACCGCTACATCGCCTCTCTCCACAATGTCTCTGATCAGGTGATATTTCCTTTCTATATGCTTCGTACTCTTATGGCTTCTAGGTTCCTTTGAATTAGCCACCGCTCCACTATTGTCACAGTAGAGCATAATTGACTTATCCATATCTGGAACAACTTCCAGATCAGTTAAGAACTTCCTAAGCCAGGTAGCTTCTTTTACGGCATCACAAGCTGCAACATATTCAGCTTCCATGGTAGAGTTAGAAACACACTTTTGCTTTATACTTCTCCATAGCACAGCTCCTCCATTAAGAGTGAACACAGATCCAGATGTCGAATGTCAACTATCTCTATCCGATTGGAAGTCAGAATATGTGTATCCGGTGAGAGACAGATCTTCTCTGGAATATACCAACATATACTTTCTTGTTCTCCTAAGATACTTGAGAATACACTTTACTACAATCTAATGATCCAATCCTGGGTTGGACTCGTAGCGACTGACTACTCCCACTGCATAGCAGATATCTGGTCTTGTACACAACATGGCATACATAAGGCTTCCCACAACCGAAGAGTAGGGATACTGTCTCATATCTTCTTCCTGTTGTGGAGTCTTTGGACATTGCTCCTTAGAAAGATGAATACCATGCCTAGAAGGCAAATTCCCTTTCTTGGAGTTTTGCATCGAATACCTAGACAACACTTTGTCTATATAAGATGCTTGTGATAACGCCAAAAGCTTTTTCTTGCGATCTCGAATAATCTTGATCCTAAAAACATAGCTTGCCTCTCCCAAATCTTTCATTTGGAATTGGCTGGCTAACCACTCCTTTACATCTGTCATCATTCCCACATCATTCTCAATGAGTAGGATGTCATCGACGTAAAGAATTAAGAAGACCGCTTTCTCTTCTTTCTTGTACTTGTAGACGCATGTTTCATCAATGTTTTGATCAAATTCCTAAGACTTTACAGCCTCATCAAACCTAATGTTCCATGATCTAGAAGCCTGCTTCAGTCCATAAATGGACCTTTGCAGTTTGCAGACCTTCTGTTGTTCGCCTTCCTCTATGTAAGCCGCTGGCTGATCCATATAGATGGTTTCATCAAGATAGCCATTCAAAAAAGCTGTCTTAACATCCATCTACCATATCTCATAGTCAAAATATGCTGCAATGGCCAGGAGTATCCGGATGGACTTAAGCATAGCTACCAGCGAGAAAGCTTCCTCATAGTCAACTCCCTCCTTTTAGGTATAACCCTTAGCCACTAGCCTTGCTTTATAAGTCTCTACTTTTCCATCCGCTCCTCTCTTTCTCTTGATGATCCACTTGCATCCAATGGGTTTTACCCCTTCGGGTAGATCTACAAGTTGTCAGACTGAGTTAGAGTGCATAGACTCCATCTCGAGTTTCATAGCTGCTTGTCATTCTTCCTTATCAGAATAATCCATCGCATCCGTAAAGGTCGATGGATCTTCCTTACTGTCATCAGCAGTGATGATTTGGGCTTTCCCGGTATAATGGTCGGGTAACCTGCTTACCCTCCCACTACAACGAGGTGTCGTAGGAGTCTGAACAGGAACTGTGTCTTTTCTCTGAGTGGTCCGACAACTCTTATCGATTATGGTCTGATCTCATCGGAAAGTAACTCTTCTAATACTATCTTACTTCTGGGCTTAAAATCTATCATATAGTCATGCTCCAAAAATGTGGCATTTGTCGATACAAACACCTTTTGATCTTCAGCACTATAAACAAAACCTCCCTATGTCCCATCGGGATATCCTACAAACATACATACTTTTGACTTGGGTTCCAACTTCCCAGTCTTTCCCTTCAGCACATGTGCTGGACACCCCTATTTGCGCACGTGTCTCAAACTAGGTTTTCTACCGCACCATAACTCTAAGGTTGTTGTAGGTACAAATTTAGATGGTAGTCTATTTAGAATGTAGGCAGCTGTTTTTAGGGCATAACCTCAGAACGAAGTAGGAAGTGAAGAATAACTTAACATTGATTTCATCATGTCAAGCAAAGTCTGATTTCTCCTTTCGGCTACACCATTCTGCTGTGTTGTACCAAGTGCAGTCAATTGGCATACCACACCTTCTTCAATCAAGAAATCCCGGAACTCTTGGCCCAGGTATTCACCCTTTCGATCTGATTGAAGTGTCTTGACTGGTTTACCTAATTATTTTTCAACTTCTGCTCAGAATTCTCTAAACTTTCCAAAAGTTTCGGATTTCCATTGCATCAGGTAAACATAACCATATCTTGAATAGTCGTCAATAAAGGTGACGTAATATTCGTAACCTCCTCTTGCTTGGACGTTTAACGGTCCACATACATCTGAATGTATCAACTGAATGGTTCAATAGCACTTCCTCCTTTCATCGTGAAAGGCCTCTTGGTCATTTTACCTTCCAAACAAGATTCACAGACTGGAAGCTCACCAACTTTTAGTTCGCGTAAGGGACCATCCTTTGACCACGAATAGTCCTTGCTCCAAGCTTTGTGTTAAGAACACCAAAGTCTTCCACATCAATTGCTTGATTCCATGTAGACGTCTGTGTGGGCACATGTGAGACAAAACAGGTTTCTGAAACACTCGAATTTCCACAAACACCAACGCATGCACGATGTGGAATTTTTTGGAGAAAAAATTTTTTCCTATCTTTTTTCCTCTATGAGAATTTCGGCCACAACTCTTTTAGGGCTGAAAATATGTTTTAAAATTGTCTCTACAATTTTCTATCTTTCTCATATTTAAAGAGTAGAAGTCAAACTTCAAAATAGAATCAAATCCTTATCTCCAATTTTGAATTTGGAACAAAAAATCCCTTCCCCTTATTCATTAAGTGGCCGGCCACCCTAGGGATTTATCCCTGTGTGTGTGGCGCCTATATCAGATAGGGAAGGAAGAGATTTTATCCTTTATCCAGTAGTCCAATTTTAATTCATATTCAAATTCAAATTTAAGTCAAACTTAAATTAATTTGAATTCTAAATTGAACAACTTATCAAATAAGTTTAAATGGATAAATCTAGATATGTTCAAATTCAAATTTAAATAATCTCATTATTTAAATAATAATTAATTCTCAATTAATTATTCTTCGAGTATTTAATTTTAGAATTCCGTAATTCTAAAATTTCCATTTTGCCCTTTGTGTCTGGTAGAATTACAAGGACGACGCGGGGACTAATGGACCTATAATCCCGAGCTCCAATAAAATTAATAATTAATTAAACACTTTAATTAATTAATTAATTCTATTAATTCCAATAGTTACTCCACTATAAACTTGGAATTGAACTCTCGAAATTATAGACATTAATTACTTCTAAACTGCGAAGTGTCCATTTGATATAGTCATTACATATAGATCAATCCTCCATAAATAATTCATAATTAGAGTCAGGTAGAATCTGTTAACCTCTCTAATTACATCTTTATCCTCGAGTACCATTGATTCTCTAATGGATAGTGATTCATAAAACACATTCATGAACCAGAGCGCTCTTACTAATCCAAGTACTGAATCAACACTCAAGAGAATTATTTATCTGCTTCTTTCTCAAGAAGGAATGGATTCCATCTCGTATAATAACATTCCCAGCTACCTATTTCATTATGTCTCCAAAATACAAGGAATAGGATTCAGGGTCTCAGAATCCGTACCGAATAAATCAAAAGACATAAATCCATAAATAGGAGTTTGTTAAGAACTCAGAATTAAGATCATCCTATATATGACCATCGGTAGACTCAATTAGAATTTCTATACTTAACGGAAATTATTAGAAATTCACATTGTGTCTGCGTCCATGTTCCACAAAATCTCATTATGCAAAATACACTCATTCAATATCTCGCCATATTAACAGTGCGGATAACACCGTTCCATTCTAAATGGGAATGACATGTATTAATAATGTTTTAATTAAAGATTCTAAACTTTAATTAAATTCATTATGAATAATTACTTTTGATTATTATCCTTAAACATTATCCTCTCATATACAACACTTATATACCATGTTTAAGGTTACATAAATAATCAAGGAATTTTATTTGATATTCATAAAATATTCATAAATATATGCACATCAAATGATGATTAAACTATTTCATTAAATAAATAATAAATATCCTTTTGCATCTCATGCTTCTAGGACACTATTCCCAACAATTTCCTTTCTATAAGTTTCACACTCTTATGGCTTCTAGGTTCCTTTGAATTAACCACCACTCCATTGTTGTCAGAGTAGAGCTTAATCGGCTTATCCATATTTAGAACAACTTCCAGATCAGTTAAGAACATCCTAAGCCATGTAGCTTCTTTTGCGGCTTCACAAGCTGAAACATATTCAGCTTCCATGTTAGAGTCAGCAACACACTTTTGCTTTATACTTCTCCATACCACGGATCCACCATTAAGAGTCAACACAAATTCAGATGTCGACCGTCGACTATTCTATCCGATTAGAAGTCAGAATATGTGTCTCTGGTGAGAGACAGATCTTCTTCGGAATATACCAACATATAGTTTCTCGTTCTCCTAAGATACTTGAGAATACACTTTACTGCAACCCAATGATACAATCCTGGGTTGGACTGATAGCGACTGACTACTCCCACTGCATAGCAGATATCTGGTCTTGTACACAACATGGAATACATAAGGCTTCCCTTAGCCGAAGCGTAGGGATACCGTCTCATATCCTCTTCCTGTTGTGGGGTCTTTGGACACTGCTCCTTAGAAGGATTAATACCATGCCTAGAAGGCAAATTCCTTTTCTTAGAGTTTTGCATCGAATACCTAGACAACACTTTGTCTATATAAGATGCTTGTGATAACGCCAAAAGCTTTTTCTTGCGATCTCAAATAATCTTGATCACAAGAACATAGCTTGCCTCTCCCAAATCTTTCATTTGGAATTGGTTGGCTAACCACTCCTTTACATCTGTCATCATTCCCACATCATTCCCAATGAGTAGGATGTCAGCGACGTAAAGAATTAAGAAGAGCACTTTGTCTTCTTTCTTGTACTTGAAGACGCATGGTACATCAATGTTTTGATCAAATCCATAAGTCTGTACATCCTCATCAAACCCAATGTTCCATGATCTAGAAGCCTGCTTCAGTCCATAAATGGACCTTTGCAGTTTGCAGACTTTTTGTTGTTGGCCTTCCTCTATGTAACCCTCTGGCTTATCCATATTGATGGTTTCATCAAGATAGCCATTCAAAAAAGCTATCTTGACATCCATATGCCATATCTCATAGTCAAAATATGCTGCAACAACCAGGAGTATCTGGATGGACTTAAGCATAGCTACCGGGGAGAAAGTTTCCTCATAGTCAACTCCCTCCTTCTGGGTATAACCCTTAGCCACTAGCCTTGCTTTATAAGTCTCTACTTTTCCATCCACTCCTCTTTTTCTCTTGAAGATCCACTTGCATCCAATGGGTTTTACCCCTTCGGGTAGATCTATAAGTTGCCAGACTGAGTTAGAGTGCATAGACTTCATCTCGAGTTTCATAGGTGCTTGCCATTCTTCCTTATCAAAATCATCCATTGCACCCTTAAAGGTCGATGGTTCTTCCTTACTGTCATCAGCAGTGATGATTTAGGCTTCCCCAGTATAATGGTCGGGTAACCTGCTTACCTTCCCACTACGACGAGTTGCCATAGGAGTCTGATCAGGAACTATGGCCTTTTCTTTGAGTGGTCTGACAACTCTTGTTGGTTGTGGTCTGATCTCATCGAAAAGTAACTCTTCTAATACTATCTTACTTCTGGGCTTAAAATCTATCATATAGTCATGCTCCAGAAAAGTGGCATTTGCTGATACAAACACCTTTTGATCTACTTGACTATAAAACAGTCCTCCTCTTGTCCCTTGTGGGTATTCCACGAACATGCATACTTCTGACCTTGGTTCCAAATTCCCAGTCTTTTGCCTCAGCACGTGTGCTGGACTCCCCCATATGCGAATGTGTCTCAAACTAGGTTTTTGACCATTCCAAAACTCTAGGGGTGTCTTAGGTACAGATTTAGATGGAACTAAATTCAGAATATACATTGCGGTTTTTTGGGCATAACCCCAAAAAGAAGTAAGCAGTGAAGAATAACTCAACATTGATCTTATCATGTCGAGCAAAGTTTGATTTCTCCTTTCGGCTATACCATTCTGCAGTGGTGTACCGGGTGCAGTCAATTGGGATACCACACCTTCTTCAATCAAGAAATCCCGAAACTTTTGGTCTAGGTATTCTCCCCCTCGATGTAATCGAAGTGTCTTGATTGGTTTACCTAATTATTTTTCAACTTCTGCTCGGAATTCTCTAAACTTTCCAAAAGTTTCTGATTTCCATTGCATTAGGCAAACATAACCATGTCTTGAATAGTCGTCAATAAAGGTGACGTAATATTCGTAACCTCCTCTAGCTTGGAAGTTTAACGGACCATCCTTTACCAGTGTTTCAATCCTATTTAGGTTAATATGACTAAGCCTAAGATGCCACAGATATGTATTGTTATCGTGAGAAATCTTTTGCTTTTTATTCTTAAGTTCGGCAACTCTGAACATTTCAATATTAAGCAGTGAGTTAGGTATTGGTTTTATACAATATAAACCATTATCCAGACGTCCAGAATAAATATTTAAACCATTTCGAGAAATATGAACAAATTCATTATCAAAATAAACTTTAAATAATTGTTCAAATAACTTAGCCACAGAAATCAAATTTCTACGAATGTCTGGAATAAAATAAACATTGTTCAAAACTAAAAATTTATTTTCCCTAAATCGAAGTCTAACTTCTCCCACTGCTTTTGCTGAACTCTTATGCTATTGCCCACTTTTATCGTGTATTCCCCATCGGCTAGCACGGTGTAAGAACTAAGACTCTACAAAGAAAAATAAACATGATTAGTTGCTCCCGAATCAATTATTTAGGTTGAGGTATCACCCTCTACTAAACATGTTTCAAGGACTAGTAAATCTGATTTACCTTGTTCCTTTTTCTTTTTCAGCTCCTCGAGATACTTGTGACAGTTTCTCTTCCAGTGCCCTTCGCCATTGCAGTGGAAACACTTTTTGTTGGGTTTTTGGATGGGGCCTTTAGCCTTCTTGGGTCTCTTGTTCTTTCCCTTCTTCCTTTTTCCCTGATTCTGGTTCTTTCTTTTGTTTTTACCAGAACTTCCTGCAACTACAACATTTGCTTCTCCTCCCCTTCTATTGTTGGGGGATTCGAAGTTTTACAGGTCATTCATGAGTTCAGTGAGTTTGGACTTTTTCTTGTTCATAACAAAGTTGTTCACGAACTCATGAAAGTCAGGCGATAGGCTTTCCAAGATGATGCCAACTTGGGTGGCTTCATCGATTCTAGCACCATTGAGCTCCGCATCATGGAGGTGATCAATCATGTTCAAAACATGTGCCTTGACTGAAGAACCTTTCTTCATCTTGTCATTCATGAAAGCCCTTACGGCATCCAAATGAGCCTTCTCAGAGGGAGCGCCGAACATGGCTTCTAGAGACTCCATTATCTCATAAGCAGTCTCCATCTCCCCATACTTCTTGTGAAGCACATCGCTCATACTGACCAGCATAAAGCACTTTGCTTTGTTGTTGGCCTTGATCCAGTGATAATAAGGCTCCCTTACGGTTTTGGAAGCGTTTACCGCGGGTTCAGGCGGACATTCCTCCGCTAGGACAAATTTGTAGTCTTCGCAGACCAATTGTATGTTCATGTTACTTTTCCACTTAGCATAGTTATCACCGTCTAATTTTTCAGTCGCAAGTAGTGTGATAATGGGATTCGACATATTGCTGGAAATAAATAGAATATTCATATAATCAATTTATGTGCATGAATATCAAGGCATGTTAATTTTGGCACAATTAAATATGATGCATGAAGCACATGAAAAATACATAAGACATGTTTTAATTTTAGGTGCCAATAATAATCTAATTTTCCACATATAAAGTGTACCTTTGGGTAGTCAAGTTATATGTCAATTAGATCGAGACTCTTCTCAATTAATAAATATAGTCAAAATATCTCATATTTTCATATTTATTAACTACCGTTATTTTTAGTCAAAATATAACCAACAGATTTGATTATATTTTATGAGTGTAACCCACCATTTTATATCCCATAGACTTAACTCCAGATTGCTACCTTTGGATAGTCAATTCAGAAATACATCTTAAAATCTCATCTCTAGGAAGCCAACCTTGTTACTGATCCGGCAAGGACACTCTCCTTTAGGAGGGCGATTCAATGCCGCCGCAAAGCCCCTTTCCGAATCTCACGGTGTTGCGCTAACGGCGGAGAGTAGTGGGTCGTATTGTCATACAACCCTCTCCCACTCATTATTTTACAAATATGCATTTTATTTGAAAAACATCTCATGATTTTCAAATTGAAAAATAAACAATTTATTTTTCGGGTACGTGAAATTCCAAAATTTAACTCTTAAAGTCAATTTCACATGTAACATTATTTTGCAAATCAATTTTGCAGCTTAAATCAATTTAATCACATTAAATCGATTTTCAACACATGGTTCTTATTTTATTTTATTTTTTGAAAACACTTTTATAATAAATAAATAAAAACAATAATGAATGCGCGTGTATGCATGGCATGTTATAAAACATATGAGTAGGCACATTATATCTATATGGCATGTTACATGCATGAACATAAAATATATAATTATCAACATAAAATATAAATATATGCAATCAGCTATTGAGATGGATTTGACCAGGTCCCATGGAAAAATAAATTACAACTCAATCGAATCGAAAAAATAAATAATTACAATGATTATATTCTTCCGTTACATAAACGGGTCTTCGATTCTTGAGTTCTTTCTTCTTCGGCTTCATTCTTTGTCTCCGGGTTGGATTTCACCTTCCTTGGGGTCCAAAACTTTTCCGGGTCCATCGGCATGCATTACAAGGGTTTCGGAAACCTTCGGGCCCGTTCAGGATCAAAACCCGAACCTGGGCCGCCAGGCGCGCTAGGCCGCGCACTAGCCGCGCGCTGGGGCTCGCGCTTTTGGCCGATTTGTGGAAATTTTTTTCTGGGCAAATTTTTGGGTTTCTTTGAAGGCTTCAAACTTGATCTTCAAGACTTCCTTTTTGATTCAAAATCAAAAACCCTCATTCTACCCAAAACCTAGAATTACAATAATTCTAATCCCGAATTAAATTACAAATAATTTATTATTGAATAAATATAACCAATCCATGGAACCATATAATTAATGACCAAATCCACCATCCATGCATTCATCATTATGAATTAAAATAAACATCCATAATGCAAGTGCCTACTCATCACATACATACATAATTGAATATCACATATTTAATACCAATATTGATTATCAAATAATTGAAGCATAAATTAATATCGTCTATAGACCGCTCTGATACTAATTGTTGGTTGCCGAATCGAATTCGGCGGCGGAAGCATGGGAAATAGCGGTTCGTGTAGAACAAAAATTTTCATAAAATGTTTGGGATACTCTATAGATTATATTAATTTATGCACGAATAAATTAATCCTATTAATTTACATTGTTCAAGAATCAATCGAAAAATACCTGGAAGCCGACTCGGATGATAACTTGAACTCTTTGACAACGAATAGTCTTTGTTCCAAGCTTTGTGTTTAGAATACCAAAGTCTTCCATGTCGATTCCTTGATTCCACGTAGACGTGTGTGTGGGCACACGTGAGACAAACATAGGTTTCTTAAACACTCGAATTTCCACAAACACCAACGCATGCACGATGTGGAATTTTTTGGAGAAAAAATATTTTGCTCTCTTTTTTCCTTAGAGAATTCCGGCCACCAAACACTTTAGGGCTGAAAAAATGTTTCAAAAATTGTGTTTACAATTTTCTATCTTTCTCATATTTAAAGAGTAGAAGTCAAACTTCAAAACAGAATCAAATCCTTATCTCCAATTTTGAATTTGGAACAAAAAATCCCTTCCCTTTATCCCTGTGTGTGGTACCAATAACAGATAGGGAAGGAAGAGATATTATCCTTTATCCAGCAGTCCAATTTTAATTCAGATTCAAATTCGAATTTAAGTCAAACTTAAATTAATTTGAATTCCAAATTGAACAACTTATCAAATAAGTTTAAATTGATAAATCTAGATGTGTTCAAATGTAAATTTAAATAATCACATTATTTAAATAATAATTAATTCTCAATTAATTATTTTTTGAGTATTTAATTTTAGAATTCCGTAATTCTGAAATTCTCATTTTGCCCTTTGTGTCTCGTAGAATTACAAGGATGACGTGGGGACTAGTGTGTTGGAGAAACGGATCCGGTTATCAGAGTTATGGCGCAGCGGAAGTTTTAAAAATTTTAATGCCGAACAAAGAAAGAAGACTCATGATGTATATAACAATAAATTAAATGCATGATCAAACATACCTTGTTTCTTGGACTCCAGAATATTTAGAGCGTCCACCAACGAATCTTCTCCACTATTCTCGAGCTCCTTGTCTCAGAGTGTGTGTGGGCACACGTGCTAAGGCTCCAAGCGATCGGTATTGCACTACGAACCCTAGATCCCGCTTTCTCAACCTTAACGTATTTTGTTAAGATAGCGATCTAGATTCGTTCTTCAAAATTTTAAGATAGGAACAAGTTGACCTCGATCTTTTTCACTCGATAAAACCTTTCCTCTTAGTTTTGATTCAATGGAAATTTCTCTCTTATTTTTTCTCACACCATGAACGAATTCTTAAGTCCAGAAAATTCCAAAAAACGTTTTTCCCTTATCCTGAAGAAAGCCAAAAATGTTTTTCTCTCTCTTTCTCCCAAAATTCGTGTTCACATTTTGTGATCTATTATTATCTCTTGTTTCATGAAGCACTAGCCCTAATATAATATTTAGATCCTTTTTCAAAAAAACAAATTTTCTACCCAAAAAATAATTAATAATTATTTTTACTAGAAAATCTTTTTGAACCAAAAGATCACACATTTTTTTGGGCTAGGTTCTATGAAACTTATCCACGAATTTCCTTAGGAGAAGGACTCCAAAAATTCGTGCACTTATCTTTAGGAGATAAGGTTGTTGGTTTCAATTCAAATCAAGATCCTTTGATCTTCCAAAAGTCCAAATCCTATCTTGATTCAAACTCCTTTTAAAATTTGAATTTAAATAAGATTCTCTTGTTTGGATTTTAAATAAATATTTTCCACAAACATTATCCATATTAATTAATTTAATCAAATGGAATATTCTAGATTTTCTTTCTCTCAAAAAAACGTGAACCATCTTTTTTAAATGAAGAAAATCTATCAAATAAGCTCCATTGTTTAAACTAATTAATAATTAATATTAGGAATATATTTTAAACTATTTTGAAACAAAATCTACTTCCCTCCATCCATTAAAATTCGTTCACTTTAAATAGGAGAGAATAAATTTTGTTTTTCCAAAATTAAACAATTCAAACACAATCTTATTTCCAAAATTCAATTAACCAAAACAATTAACAAATAATTATTTTATCCACAACCAATCATATGTCGACAAATCATTATGTTTGTCCACATTAATTTCACATGTCCAATCCTTTTAGAATTGCATGCAAGAGAGTACCATGTCTTTATCAGACACTACTTAATTTCCATTTAGCTTACCGATCTCATTAAGAACGAATCCCGAGATGCTTCGTGGAACTATATGAGCTAGTAGAGGGACCCGATGGAAATATGTAAAGAGGCTCCTATAATTGTGAAAAATTAATCCCCGATTAATTATTCAACAATTATCAACTTCAGGACTTTACCACTAAAAGTCTAAAGCTGAACTCCCGTTTACATACCGTATTACGAAAGCTCTCTTACGTAGTGCTTCTTCCATGATCATTCATCACTCGCTTAATCCCCAATATGTTTTCCATGATTGAATTAAGGACTTATTCCGTTTTACCTTTTCAATCATTTTAGCTTAAAGTTCCATTATTCTCCAATGAAAGAACCACCGATTGTAAAACCATACAATCGATAAACCACCAGAGGACACAAAGTAAACCGATGGCCAAGGCCTTGTTATACTGTCTTTCAATCCCCGAATAATGCCTTCAAGTAGATAACATTTACCATCTATTAGATGGCTATGGTTTCCGTATCTATGAATCTTGATTTCTCCATCCATATGTCATACACCCAACACACAAGTATATTAACCATCAATGATCAGTGTCTCACCTATAGTGGATCAAAGTGCATGAGTCATGGATGCGAACTCAAGTATCCATTTCAGGATTAAGATTAATGAAAGATGATAATCAAAGCGTCATTGATTCTTATAAACGGAATTATTAAACCGAATCAATTGACATTTTAGGTCCAGTCCAATGTCATACCTCAATACTGGTATACATCAAGGTTTCTACTCGGAACCAATCCGATGGTCAAGACAAACCATCCGTCCAAGGAAGTAGACAACCTTTACAATCTTAACATGAATAAGATCTCCAAATCTTATTCCATCGATTGCGGACCTTTTATTTAGACTATTATCGAATTATCATGTCTTCTATGCATACCCCATATAAAATGGTAATCCGATATGTTACCAACAGCCTAAGAGTATTTATGTTTGCTCAATTAATCATACATTCAACAAATGAAAGTAAATAGGACACCACTTATGAAACATGAATAACCTCTTTTATTAATATCAAAATGCCAATCTACAGAAAATCCCTAGAATCGATTTTCTATCCTTAGCGCACATATAGATCCCAACAATTTAAGTCAAACTTAAATTAATTTGAATTCTAAATTGAACAACTTATCAAATAAGTTTAAATTGATAAATCTAGATGTGTTCAAACGCAAATTTAAATAATCACATTATTTAAATAATAATTAATTCTCAATTAATTATTTTTTGAGTGTTTAATTTTAGAATTCCGTAATTCTAAAATTCTCATTTTGTCCTTTGTGTCTAGTAGAATTACAAGGATGACGTGGGGACTAGTGGACCTATAACCCCGAGCTCCAATAAAATTAATAATTAATTAAACACTTTAATTAATTAATTATTTCTATTAATTCCAATAGTTACTCCACAATAAACTTGGAATTGAACTCTCGAAATTATAAACATTAATTACTTCTAAACTGCGAAGTGTCAATTTGATATAGTCATTACATATAGATCAATCCTCCATAAATAATTCATAATGAGAGTCAGGTAGAATCCGTTAACCTCTCTAATTACATATTTATCCTTGAGTACCATTGATTCTCTAATGAATAGTGATTCATAAAACACATTCATGAACTAAAGTACTAATCCAAGTATCGAATCAACACTCAAGAGAATAATTTATCTGTTTCTTTCTTAAGAAGGAATGGATTTCATCTCGTATAATAACATTCTCAGCTACCTATTTCATTATATCTTCAAAATACAAGGAATAGGATTCAGGATCTCGAAATCCGTACCGAGTAAATCAAAAGACATAAATTTATAAATAGGAGTTTGTTAAGAACTCAGGATTAAGATCATCCTATATATGACCATCGGTAGACTCAATTAGAATTTCTATGCTTAACGGAAATTATTAGAAATTCATATTGTGTCTGCGTCCTTGTTCCACATAATCTCATTATACGAAATACACTTATTCAATATCTCGCCATATTAACAGTGCGGATAATACCATTTCATTCTAAATGGGAATGACATGTATTAATAATGTTTTAATTAAAGATTCTGAACTTTAATTAAATTCATTATGAACAATTACTTTTGATTATTATCCTTAAACATTATCCTCTCGTATACAACACTTATATACCATGTTTAAGGTTACATAAATAATCAAGGAATTTTATTTGATATTCGTAAAATATTCATAAATATATGCACATAAAATGATGAATAAACTCTTTTATTAAATAAATAATAAATATCCTTTTAAATCTCATGCTTCTAGTATACTATTTCCAACAAATTCTCTAGAGGATACCCTAAAAGCTTCTATGGATGCATAAAATAAAATGAATCAAAGGGTTAATTTGATGATCACATAGCTGGTAGTAGAGAACAAGGAAATCAAAAGTCAGATCACAAAGCTGACAGAAGCTTTAACCGTTCAAGAGCGTGGTAGATTTCCGTCACAAGCCCAATCCAATTTAAGAGGACAACACATAGCTCAAACGTCCAACTCTGAAGGTCAAAATATCAAGGAAGTTAACACCATCTCTACTCGAAGTGCTAAGAATTTAGACACGGCATCAACAAGTACAACCACTTTGAGTAATGAAGAATTGGCTCAGGAGAAAGAAGAGAAAACTAAAATTCCGGTAAAGGTGTCTTTTCCCTAAGCTCTCCGACCTGCTGGGAAAGTGCCAGAAAATCAAAGTGAGATCCTGGAGCACTTGACACAATTGAAGATCAATCTTCCCTTACTACACGTGATCAAGCAAGTGCCGGCCTATGCCAAGATTATCAAGGATCTATGCCCCATAAAGAGAGCACCACATCAAGAAGACTGCATTCTTGACGGAACAAGTGAGCACAGTGATTGAGCAGAAGACACCGCCAAAGTATAAAGATCCAGGTTGTCCTACCATTTCTTGCCAGATCGGGACACATGAATTCGGCCAAGCGTTACTAGTCCTAGGATCGAGCGTGAACCTCATGCCTTATTTGGTCTACTCGTAATTGGGTCTTGGAGAGATTAAACCCACATCTATGGTTCTAACTGGCCGATAGATCCATTAAGAGACCACTGAGAATAGTAAAAGACGTTTTGTTACAAATCGACAAGTTTTATTACCTCATGGATTTTCTTGTCTTGGATACACAATCCATGGTGAATATGGAGTCATCCATTCTCACTATTCTAGGAAGACCTTACCTTGCCACAGCAAATGCACTTATCAATTGTAGGAATGGTCTCATGAAGACATCTTTCGGGAATATGACACTTAAGGTGAATATTTTTCATATTCAAAAGCAACCACATGATGATGATGAGTGTCACCAAACATTTATGATCAACACACTTGTTGAGGAAGGGGTTCTGCCGCAAAGCAACTCTGAAGATCTGGAAAATCTCCTCCAAAATTCTGAATCTGAGAGTTCCGATCCTTGTGAGATGGCTAACAGTTCTGCCATTTTCAAAGAATCACAGGACATAGGAACCAAGTTTGGGCCACCATCTTTTGAGGAGCTCCCAACAGAAGGAGAAAAACTATAATCATTCACAGAAGAGGCTTCAAAAGTCAAGTTGGCCCATGTATCAAAGGTAACTGAAGTATGATTTAACATTGTTATTGGCTGCCAGCTGAATTATTGAAAGACTGATACTAAATAACAGAGAAAAAAAATTATAATACCTGTAGATGAGCAAAAGGAAAAAGAAAAGACTGACTAAAAGGAAACCCAAAAGACTGACTAAGAAACTGAAGAAAAAAATCAAAATGTTAACAATTGAAAAAAATGTGAAAAAAACAAAAAACAAAACTTAGAAATTTCACTTGGACAGGAAAAATGAATACACTTAATCAAATAACAATGAAGTAATAACAAACCAAGGACAAAAGAAAAAAAAAAGAAATAAGAATCTTTGAAAGTTAAATCACAACAAAATGATTAGAACTTCCTACCAAAGAACAAACACCAGAGTAAATATAGTGAACAAAAACTTTAGAAAAAAATCAGACAAAGGACGAAATAGTTCAAAGTGGAATAAGAGAAATAAAACACCTGTAACTCAGAAGCAAAAAGATTGGTTACTGTTTAAAAAACATAAAACACCCTAAACCAAATGATATGAGGATAAATCTTCAATAATCCGGGCAACATCAACACTTGCTAAATCAATACAGGGCAACAATAAAGAGGAAAAACATCATCATCAGCAGAAACCAATTGATTTTTAATAGAGAACAAAGAATTGACAAAACAATAAAAATGATAAAAAAAAAATTTTGAAATAAACCTAACTAACAGTTATCTAATGCATGGTAACAACAAAAGAAAAACACAACATCATTACCTCAAACGAAGAAAAATACATACCTAAAACGAAGAAGGCAAACATAGAGAGCAAACAAAGCAGAAGAACAAAGCTTGAAGAAAGGTATAAGAAAAAACATGATTAGACTAAGAAAGAAAATAATTAGAATAAAAAATAATACAATGAAGGATCTTATTGTGATTTATATATGAAAAATCATTTGAACAACAACAATATTGTAGGCGGAATTTCAAAAAATTTTATCATATCCATTTAATTCATAATTAAACGTAAACCACAACGAGAGATGCATGCATGATATATGTTTATGGACAAGGGATTAGAAAAATCTCACATACCTTTGTGACGATTGAATTAATTGACCGCAAGGATCTTGTCTCACTATCTCACGTTCCAAGATGGAGAATTGCCGTTAAACAAGATCGTTGTTTATTGTCACGATCACACCAAGAACCACTCGTTGATTCAAGGCTATGTCTCTACAATTTTTAGGATGAGAGAGTGGGCTCTTTTTCAAAAACCTAAGGAAACTTTTTCCTTCTATTTTGTCTCTACAAAATCCGACCACCCTAAGGAAAGTGTGATCTCTTTTTCTTTTCTCCAAAAGACTCTCCCCTAGGGTTTTCAATAATATCCTTATATAGGAGAAAATTCAAAAACTCAAACCCTAGATGGGATTTTCGAATTTCTCCTTAACCCTTGGATTGAAATCCGAAAATCCCTACATGGCTAGGGATTTCCGAATTTTCCTTCCCCTTTTGGAGCAAAATTCGAAATCCCCTTATGGCAAGGGATTTCTGAATTTTCCCAAAATAATATATCACTTTTCTCTTTCCTTTAGTTGCCAAATAAAATCATGTTTAAATTTCATTTTGAATTTTAAATTAATCTCTATTAATTTTGAAATTCAAAACTCATTCCTTTTATTTTTCAATTATCGAATAAATGAAAAATAACACAATGAATTTAAACATAATTATCAGTTTCTGTTTTTCCCATTTATTAGAGCTAGCCTTGAGACCGAATGGACCCACATGAACAAAGCGATGGAATTACAATATTCGACTAACTCATCCCTATAAGTTATCGACATATTTAATTCCGACATCGTACAACTCCACTAAAAGTTCGATGCCGAATAATCTCTCAATTCATGTGCGCTAATTTTCTTTTGGTGTTGATACAATTTATCACACGGTCCACAGTGTAAATGCATTATTATCCTTCGTAAATATCAGTGATCAGAATGGTATATGTAATATTACCGTTTTACCATTCCAATCATTATTTCCTCAACTCCTTTATATGACTGTGAATAAGAAAGACAAACGTTCGTAAGATGTCTCACACATGTTACGATGTCTTAATCAATGAATACCAGGCCTGGTTTATTTATTCACACACCCGTCAATAAAGCATGAGGTGATATTATTTTTACGAATTCCATATCTGTGAATCACATAACTCCAACTTAATTTTGTCATGATCCCAATAACCGAGATGTCGTTCAATAACTGTGAACTAATCTCATTGGCGAATTAAAGATCATGAGATACTAAGTTGAGCTACGCATTCACTTCAGGATTAAGATAATTATACAAATATACTTAAGTTGTGATGATTAGGTTTAGAGTTGTGTAAACGGTTTTACGCTAACCTAATCAATCACATGGTCTATTCAACATGTTGCGAGCATGTCTAGATCAACCACAGAGTCCAACTCCCATGCCCCGAGACCAGCATCAAATGGTTCGATCTAACAGTCATAATCGGATTCGATTGCCCAATCAATCCTAAGACTGCGAATATCTATTTTAAACTGTATCAGAAGAGTTTGTCCGGCAGGGTTCCCCTGACTCTTCTTTCGTTGGTAACAGTTTATGGACTAAGCAATATTACTAACACTCGTGAGTATGTGTCAAAACAAAACTTTATCTTATTTTATAAAATCAGCAAAAATAATAATGTTTTACATTTGTCATTTCATAAATAACAAATTACATCCCACTTTATGGACACATTTCCAACAAACTCCCACTTGGAGTTAAAGTAGGTGTGTACAATCTCACATGCCCAAACCTTCCAGATGCCTATCGAAGACTTTACCAGATAAAGCCTTTGTGAATGGATCGGCCAAGTTGTCATGTGTAGATATCTTTGTTACTTCCACATCGCCTCTTTGTACAATCTCACGGATGAGGTGGTATTTCCGCTCTATGTGCTTGGACCTTTTGTGGCTTCTAGGCTCCTTAGAGTTTGCTACAGCCCCACTGTTATCGCAATACAGTACCATGGGCCTATCAGCTTCCGGAACAACTCCCAGTGAAACAAGGAACTTTTTAAGCCATACAGCCTCTTTCGCAGCTTCACAAGCTGCCACATATTCGGCCTCCATGGTGGAGTCAGCTATGCAAGTCTGCTTGATGCTCCTCCATACCACCGAACCTCCATTCAGGACAAACACTGATCCTGAAGTGGATTTCCTGGAATCCTTATACGATTGGAAATCGGAATCGGTATATCCCGTCATATTCAGGTCAGTACCTGAATATACAAGCATATAGTTCCTCGTTCTCCTAAGATACTTGAGGATATGCTTTACAGCAACCCAGTGCTCGGGTCCAGGATTTGACTGGAATCTACTCACCACGCCTACTGCGTAGCATATATCAGGTCTGGTGCAAAGCATCGCATACATGAGGCTTCCCACGGCTGAAGCGTAAGGACCTCGGCTCATGTCTTCCTCTTCTTGAGGAGTCTTGGGAGACTGCTCCTTAGAGAGGGATACTCCATGTCTGAAGGGTAGATAACCCTTTTTTGAGTTTTGCATAGCGAATCGGTCCATTACCTTATCGATGTAGGATGCTTGAGACAGTGCCAATTGTTTGTTCTTCCGATCTCGAAAGATCTGAATTCCCAAAACATAGGCAGCTTCTCCTAGATCCTTCATGTCAAACTGCTTTGCCAGCCAGAGCTTAACCTCAGTCAGTCTTCCTACATCATTCCCCATGAGTAGTATGTCATCTACATATAAGACTAAGAAAACCACTTTGCCTTCTTGTATCAGCTTATACACACAAGGCTCATCCATTGACTGAACACAACCATAAGTTTTAACAGTCTCATCGAATCTGATATTCCATGATCTGGATGCCTGCTTCAGTCCATAAATGGACTTCTGCAATTCGCAAACCTTTTCTTCTAGACCCTTCTCAATGAATCCATCTGGTTGTGCCATGTAAATGCGCTCATCCAGATTGCCATTCAGAAAAGCTGTCTTTACATCCATCTGCCAGCTTTCATAATCTAAAGCAGCAGCAATGGATAGAAGAATTCGGATGGATTTAAGCATGGCTACCGGAGAGAAGGTATCCTCATAGTCGATGCCTTCTTTCTGGGTGTAGCCCTTAGCTACCAGCCTTGCTTTGAATGTCTCTACATTCCCATCCGGACCCCTCTTCTTCTTGTAGATCCATTTACACCCTACGGGTTTTACCCCTTCAGGAGGATCTACTAGAGTCCATACGCCATTTTTATACATCGATTGTATTTCGGCGTCCATGGCTTCATGCCTTAGGTTTGCTTCAGAACTTTCCATGGCCTGCAAGTAGGAGACAGGTTCGTCGATGTCTAAATCTGAGACTGCATATAATGCGTCTCCATAAGACATGTACCTATCAGGTTGTCTCACAACCCTCCCACTACGTCGAGGCTCCACTGGTGTTAGTTCTTGTTGTGGTTCATCTGTTGTCGGGTCAGGAATAGATTGCGGATATGTTGCATGAACATTTTCACCAGTCAATTCCTCAAGTACAAGCTTGCTTCTTGGCTTCATATTCTTTATAAAATCCTCTTCCAGAAAACGAGGATTCGTGCTGACGAATGTTTTCTGATCAGTAGGACTATAAAAGATATAGCCTTTTGTTCCTTTGGGATATCCTACAAATAGGCACAGTTCTGAACGACTAGTCAGCTTACCAGTCTTCTTTCTAAGCACATGTGCCGGACAAACCCATATTCTGGTGTGGCCAAGAGATGACTTCTTGCCACTCCATCTTTCATATGGAGTTCCAGGTACTGACTTAGATGGAACTTGGTTCAGAATGTATGCTGCTGTTTCCAAGGCATATCCCCAAAAGGAATCTGGAAGAGATGAGTAACTCATCATTGATCTAACCATGTCTAATAGAGTTCGATTCCTTCTCTTAGACACGCCATTCTGCTGAGGAGTACCTGGCGCGGTCAGTTGAGAAAATATACCTTCTTCCTTAAGAAAGTCTTCGAACTCTCCCAGCAAGTATTCACCAACACGATCAGATCGTAGTGTTTTGATCTGTTTATCTAATTGCTTTTCAACCAAGGCCTTGAATTCTTTGAACTTTTCAAAGGTTTCAGACTTTTGACGCATTAGATAACTATGACCAAAACGAGAATAGTCATCAGTGAAGGTTATGAAATATTCATATCCTCCTCTTGCTTGGATATTGAATGGCCCACATACATCACTATGTACGAGTTCTAGGCATTCATCAGCTCTATTACCCTTTGCTGAAAAGGGTCTCTTGGTCATTTTTCCTTCTATGCAGGATTCACATGTAGGTCGTGAGCCTACACTTAAGGTTTGCAAGGGACCGTCTCTTACCAACCTTTTAATCCTGTCAAGGCCAATATGTCCAAGACGTAGATGCCATTTGTAGGTTTGATCAATTGAGTCTAACCTCAATCTCTTCCTTTCTCTTATTGAATCATTATTCAATTCAGTATCGCAAATCGTTGGAATATTTGGTTTAATGTAGAACAGATTGTTTATCATGACTGTAGAAGTAATCCTGAAGCCATTCTTTAGAATCTGAATAACATCATTATTAAAATCCAAAGAATATCCTTGCTCAATCAAACGAGCCACAGAAATAAGGTTTTTCCCAAAAACCGGGACATAATAAACATTGTTCAAAACAATAAAACTGTTCTCAAAAATTAATTTAATACTTCCAACGGCTGTTGCTGATACTGATGCTCCATTCCCCAAGCGGAAGTTGAACTCGTCCTTGCTAAGCCTTTTGTTTTCCCTGAACCCCTGCAGAGAACAACAAACATGATTAGTGGCTCCAGAGTCTACAATCCAAGAAAAAGTAGAGTCAGCCACAAAACAGGCTTCGGTAACAAGCAATGTACCTTTAGCTTTGACCTCCTTGAGGTATGTAGGACAGTTGCGTTTCCAGTGGCCAGACATCCCGCAATGGTGACATTTGTCAGTACTCTTGTCTACCTTTGCAGCGTTCTTGCCTTTCGCAGCCGGCTTCTTCTTGTTACTGCGGGCTTTCTTCTGTTTCTTGACACCAGAGGGGGAAGGCTTCGCTTCAGCAAGGTTAGCCTCTCCGTTCCTCTTTTTGCCTTTAAGCAGAAGAGTTTCCGCAGTTTGAAGCTCCTTCATGAGTTCGGGGAGTGAATAACTCAACTTATTCATAGAGTAGTTGAGTTTGAAGTTGTCAAACATCTCCGGGAGAGTCTCTAGGATCATATCCACTTGAGTCTCTCCATCTATTTCAGCTCCCATGAGCTCCATCTCATTCAGGTGACTTATGATCAATAGCATATGGTCCCGAACAGGAGTGCGGGATTTCATCCGGCAGTTCATGAAGTTGCGCACTGCAGCTTGCTTGGCTTGACGGCCCTGGCTTCCGAACATTTCGGAGATGCTGTAGAGCATATCTGCAGCCGTCAGCATGTTCCGATGTTGCTGTTGCAACACATTGCTAATTGATGCTAAGATATAGCACCTAGCAATCTCATCAGAACGCATCCAAGAAGTGTATGCGTCTCGCTCTTCTTGAGTCGAATCATCATTCGGCTCAAGAGGACAGGGGGTAGTGAGCACATGCTTGTGCTTGTCTACCGTCAACACGATATCGAGGTTACGTTTCCAGTCAACGTAATTTTCACCCACTAGTTTGTTTGTACTAAGAATTTGCTCGATCGGGGATAAAGACATAATTGCTGAAAAATAAAATAAAGCGGTGTTGATAATTTGCTTATATTTAAGAGAAGTATGATGCATGAATGCAAATACTTAAACATAAATAAAATCCTTAAAAAAATGTTTCATCTATGGTGTTGCGAGCATAAACGGCAACACGTCCCACCTAGGGGTGGCGTCCGTGAAGCCTCCTATCGCATCGAGACTCCTCTCGTTTGGTCCACTTTACAAGATGTCTCTACATCTAGTGCAACCAATCACCATCTTTTTGGTCACCTTAGATCCATTGCCTAGCTCCTATGGGAGATGACAATGATCTTTAGTCTAAGTGTTTAACCGACTAATCGACTCTAGAGGTTGTTATGAACTAACGATCCATCTAGGGATGGTCTCGCCTCACTACTTCCTTTTCGAGTCCTATCTTCTATAAGCAACCTGATGACTCCTTAGCGACATGTTTCATGGGTTTCTCCCATTGAAGTGAGGACCACTAAGGTGGTTCTTAACCTATCCACATGTCACGATCAGGCTAAAGTCGGAGACCTTGGGAACGTTTCAACGCAAACGACCCGCCCACTTAGCTTTTTGAAAAATGGATTTTGTTTTGAAATTAAGTCCAATTAATAATTCAACAAAATTATAACCCTTATAAATTTGTTGTATTTTATAACTCTTTATAAAATTTACCCATTGCATATATTATTATAAAAATTTATAATATTAAACTACAATGATGCATGAACATGCTTGCATGGCAATTTGATATTGGCATCTCTATATCCTATATGGCATGTTATACTGATGCGAGATTAAACAATAAATCATACATTTACAATTTAACCTCTCTATGGCTCATTTCTAATTACAACCCATAAAAACAAATGAAAATAATTACAATAATTTTCTTCATCTTGTCTTCTTAGCATCTTCTCAATTTTCTCTTCTCTCGATCCCTGAAAAGTGAAAATAAAAAAATATATATATATTTTTTTTGTTTGGGCTGGGCCCGGGACAATCCTGGGCCCACCTTCTCCTCGGCTGGGCCAGGCCCTGCCTGGCGCAGCATGGGCTGCCAGGCCAGGCAGGCCTTGCTCCCATTGGTTGGGCCGCGGCTCTTGCCTGGGCAAGGCCAGTGGCCGGGCCTGTGGCCCTTGCCTGGGCAAGGCCTGTGGCCGGGCCTGTGGCCCTTGCCTGGGCAAGGCCTGTGGCCGGGCCTGTGGCCCTTGCCTGGGCAAGGCCTGTGGCCCGTGCCTGGGCAGGGCCTGTGGCCCTTGCCTGGGCAGGGCCTGCGGCCGGCCCTTTGGCCCCTGCCTAGGGGCCGCGGCCCTTGCCTGGGCAAGGCCATCGGCAGGGCCTGCGGCTCCTGCCTGGGCAGGGCCTACAGGCCCGCTAGGGTTTCAGGAAACCCTAGCGCATACTAGGGTTTCCGAAACCCTAGTCTGCCGCACAGCCAAAACCCAGGGAAGGGTTTGGCGGCTGGGCTTGTGGCGGAGGCTGGGAGTCGTGCGGCGGCAGGCGACGGCGACGGCGGCGGCGGCGACGGCGGCGGCGGCGGCGGCACACAAAAAAATATTTTCCAGAAATTTAAATTACAAAATTTCCTATGCCCTTTAATGGCTTACATTATTTTCTAGAGAAAAAACATAAACCACCAACATGGTGTAATTAAAAACCTAGAGCCAATCGATCGGGATCCAATCACATATTCAATCAAAACAATTTTGAATTCATCATATATTCATGCAATATGCCAATATCAACACATATCATACATTCAATCGCATAAACATAAATCATGCATGATCAATAGCCCTAGGCTCTGATACCAATTGTAGGATCTTATTGTGATTTATATATGAAAAATCATTTGAACAACAACAATATTGTAGGCGGAATTTCAAAAATTTTTATCATATCCATTTAATTCATAATTAAACGTAAACCACAACGAGAGATGCATGCATGATATATGTTTATTGACAAAGGATTAGAAAAATCTCACATACCTTTGTGACGATTGAATTAATTGACCGCAAGGATCTTGTCTCACTATCTCACGTTCCAAGATGGAGAATTGCCGTGAAACAAGATCGTTTTTTATTGTCACGATCACACCAAGAACCACTCGTTGATTCAAGGCTATGTCTCTACAATTTTTAGGATGAGAGAGTGGGCTCTTTTTCAAAAACCTAAGGAAACTTTTTCCTTCTATTTTGTCTCTACAAAATCCGGCCACCCTAAGGAAAAGTGTGATCTCTTTTTCTTTTCTCCAAAAGACTCTCTCCTAGGGTTTTCAATAATATCCTTATATAGGAGAAAATTCAAAAACTCAAACCCTAGATGGGATTTTCGAATTTCTCCTTAACCCTAGGATTGAAATCCAAAAATCCCTACATGGCTTAGGGATTTCCGAATTTCCTTCCCCATTTTGGAGCAAAATTCGAAATCCCCTTAAGGCAAGGGATTTCCGAATTTTCCCAAAATAAATCCTCACTTTTCTCTTTCCTTTAGTTGCCTAATAAAATCATGTTTAAATTTCATTTTGAATTTTAAATTAATCTCCATTAATTTCGAAATTCAAAACTCATTCCTTTTATTTTTCAATTATCGAATAAATGAAAAATAACACAATGAATTTAAACATAATTATCAGTTTCTGTTTTTTCCCATTTATTAGAGCTAGCCTTGAGACCGAATGGACCCATATGAACAAAGCTATGGAATTACAATATTCGACTAACTCATCCCTATAAGTTATCGACATATTTAATTCCGACATCGTACAACTCCACTAAAAGTTCGATGCCGAATAATCTCTCGATTCATGTGCGCTAATTTTTCTTTTGGTGTTGATACAATTTATCACACGGTCCCCAGTGTAAATGCATTATTATCCTTCGTAAATATCAGTGATCAGAATGGTGTATATAATATTACCGTTTTACCATTCTAATCATTATTTCCTCAACTCCTTTATATGACTGTGAATAAGACAGACAAACGTTCGTAAGATGTCTCGCACATGTTACGATGTCTTAATCAATGAATATCATCATTGAATACCAGGCCTGGTTTATTTATTCACACACCCGTCAAAAAAGCATGAGGTGATATTATTTTTACGAATTCCATATCTGTGAATCACATAACTCCAACTTAATATTGTCATGATCCCAATAACCGAGATGTCGTTCAATAACTGTGAACTAATCTCATTGGCGAATTAAAGATCATGAGATACTAAGTTGAGCTACGCATTCACTTCAGGATTAAGATAATTATACAAATATACTTAAGTTGTGATGATTAGGTTTAGAGTTGTATAAACGGTTTTTTACTCTAACCTAATCAATCACATGGTCTATTCAACATGTTGTGAGCATGTCTAGATCAACCACAGAGTCCAACTCCCATGCCCCGAGACCAGCATCACATGGTTCGATCTAACAGTCATAATCGGATTCGAATGCCCAATCAATCCTAAGACTGCGAATAGCTATTTTAAACTGTATCCGAAGAGTTTGTCCGGCAGGGTTCCCCTGACTCTTCTTTCGTTGGTAACAGTTTATGGACTAAGCAATATCATAAACACTCTTGAGTATGTGTCAAAACATAACTTTATCTTATTTTATAAAATCAGCAAAATAATAATGTCTTACATTTGTCATTTCATAAATAACAAATTACATCCCACTTTATGGACACATTTCCAACATACAAAACATAATTAGAATAAGAAAAAAAAAATAAAGCATTAACAACAAAGAACCAAAAAAGTATAATAAAGAACAAACTTTTAATAGAATATAAGACTAAATTATTATAAACCTAACCTAAAAATAAATAACAATTATTTAAATAACTTTATTAAATTAATTATTAAAAAATTACATATAGGTAAGAATAACATATTCAATACAATTATAATTATTACAACTTAATAAAATCAACAGATCATATACTAAAGAAACAAAATCATATCATAAACTTTAATGATAAATAGAATAATTCCTACAAAATCATATCATAAACTTCAATGATAAATAGGATAATTCTTTCAAAACAGCGTTTATCATAAACATTAATGATAAATAAGATAGTTTCTTCAAAACAGTAAACATACATATGCAAGAATAGAATAATACATACCTCAAACGAAGAAAGGCAATCGATATAACAGACCGAGCACAACAACGAAAGTCTGAGTTTTGATGAAGAACAGGAAAAGATAAAAAGTGTTGGGAAAACTAACAAACAATTGCGGAGTAAAACTTTCCCTCTTTGTGTGCTAAAATAGGATCTCAAACAAAATGTCAACAAAGCCAAACAACCAATGCACCAATTAATCAAAATAATCAACCACAAGTGAAACACTAATTTTTAGCGTGGAAAACCTCTCAAATTGAGAGCAAAAACCACGGGACCCTTAGGCCACTTAAATCTCTTCCACTATATCAACAATGGGATTACAAAGTTTCTCTTTAGAATCAAACTAGAGGCTCACAACAATAATATCATCAAGAAACACTATTCTTGGTTCACCAACAATATAGACATCATCATCAAAGATGGATAACAACAATAACACCAAAGAAAAGTTTAGGTCTCACCAAATTAGGAGTACTCAAGAGAGTACTAAAGAGAGGCCAAATGAGAAATCAAGTCCGGTAGATTGGAAGAGCTCGCCACAAGGATTCTCCACATCAAATTTGAGCTGAAACCGACAACGGTTTGCCACCCAATCGTCTTGCACAAGCACCAAAACCCCCTTTTCTCTTTCTCTCTCTCTCTCTTTTTCTCTGATTTTCTCGGCTGCCCCCTGCTACTAACGATTCTCCTTTTTCTTTTCTTTTCTATTTCCTGGTTTGCTGCCCACATGAGCAGCATGCCTATCCTTTTTTTTATCATTTGGGATAGAAGCCCACTTGTTGTTCCAGCCCACAAATGGGGCGCAGCCCAACAAACTCCCCCTCTGCATTATTCGGTGGGCTCTACTAAGCCCGCTCTCTGCCTACAAGCTTCAAGTTTCTCCTTAGGCAAAGTCTTCATCAACATATCTAATCCATTCTCACTGGTGTGGATCTTCTCTAAGTGTAACTGTTTCCCTTCAAGTACATCACAAATCCAGTGATATCTAATATCAAAATGCTTGGATCTCGAATGGAATGTTGAATTCTTGGAGAGGTGGAGGCACTCTGGCTATCACTGTAGACAATACACTTCTCTTGTTGCATGCCCCGTTTTTCAAGAAACCTCCTCATCCACAAAGCTTCCTTGCAACCTTCAGTAATTGCTATGTACTCAACTTCTGTGGTGGATAGAGCGACACACTTTTGTAGCTTGGACTGCCAAGAGACTGGTTCCCCTGCAAAAGTCATGAGGAATCTCGAAATAGACTTCCTGGAATCAATGTCACCTGCCATGTCTGAATCTGTGTACCCATCTAAAATAGGTTCACCACAGCCAAAGCATAAACACACCTTAGTGTTGGGAATAGTGTCCTGAAAGCATGAGATGTAAAAGGATATTTATTATTTATTTAATAAAATAGTTTATTCATCATTTTATGTGCATATATTTATGAACATTTTATGAATATCAAATAAAATTTCTTGATTATTTATGTAACGTTAAACATGGTATATAAGTGTTATATACAAGAGGATAATGTTTAAGGATAATAATCAAAAGTAATTGTTCATAATGAATTTAATTAAAGTTCAGAATCTTTAATTAAAACATTATAAATACATGTCATTCCCATTTAGAATGGAACGGTGTTATCCGCACTGTTAATATGGCGAGATATTGAATGAGTGTATTTCGCATAATGAGATTATGTGGAACATGGACGCAGACACAATATGAATTTCTAATAATTTCCGTTAAGCATAGAAATTCTAATTGAGTCTACCGATGGTCATATATAGGATGATCTTAATCCTGAGTTCTTAACAAACTCCTATTTATGGATTTATGTCTTTTGATTTACTTGGTACGGATTCTGAGACCCTGAATCCTATTCCTTGTATTTTGGAGACATAATGAAATAGGTAGCTGGGAATGTTATTATACGAGATAGAATCCATTCCTTCTTGAGAGAGAAGCAGATAAATAATTCTCTTGAGTGTTGATTCGGTACTTGGATTAGTAAGAGCGCTCTGGTTCATGAATGTGTTTTATGAATCACTATCCATTAGAGAATCAATGGAACTCAATGATAAAGATGTAATTAGAGAGGTTAACGGATTCTACCTGACTCTAATTATCAATTATTTATGGAGGATTGATCTATATGTAATGACTATATCAAATGGACACTTCGCAGTTTAAAAGTAATTAATGTCTATAAGTTTGAGAGTGCAATTCCAAGTTTATAGTGGAGTAACTATTGGAATTAATAGAATTAATTAATTAATTAAAGTTTTTAATTAATTATTAATTTTATTGGAGCTTAAAATTATAGGCCCATTAGTCCCCGCGTCGTCTTTGTAATTCTACCAAACACAAAGGGCAAAATGGGAATTTTAAAATTACGGAATTCTAAAATTAAATACTTGAAGAATAATTAATTGAGAATTAATTATTATTTAAATAATGGGATTATTTAAATTTGAATTTGAACATATCTAGATTTATCCATTTAAACTTATTTGATAAGTTGTTTAATTTGGAATTCAAATTAATTTAAGTTTGACTTAAATTCAAATTTGAATCTGAATTAAAATTGGACTACTGGATAAAGGATAAAATCTCTTCCTTCCCTATCTGATATAGGCACCACACACACAGGGATAAATCTCTAGGGTGGCCGGCCATCAAGAGGATAAGGGGAAGGGATTTTTTGTTCCAAATTCAAAATTGGAGATAAAGATTTGATTCTATTTTGAAGTTTGACTTCTACTCTTTAAATATGAGAAAGATAGAAAATTGTGGTAACAATTTTGAAACATTTTTCAGCCCTAATTCCAAAGTGTGGCCGAATTTTCTCATAGAGGAAAATGAGTGAAAAATATTTTTCTCCAAAAATTCCACATCGTGCATGCGTTGGTGTTTGTGAAAATTCGAGTGTTTCAGAAACCTGTTTTGTCTCACGTGTGCCCACACACACGTCTACATGGAATCAAGGAATTGACGTGGAAGACTTTGGTGTTCTAAACACAAAGTTTGGAGCTAGGACTGTTCGTGGTCAAAGAAATTCAAGTTATCATCCGAGTCGGCTAGCAGGTATTTTTTTTTTGGTTGATCCTTGAATGATATAAATTAATGAGATTAATTTATTCGTGCATAAATTAATATAATCTATAGAGTATCTCAAAAGTTTTATGAAAATTTTTGTTATACACGATCCGTCTTTCCGCTGCATTTCCTCTGCCGAATTCGATTCGGCATCCAACACTTAGAAGTACCTCTCAAATATCTCAATATCCATTTTACTACTGCCTAGTGTTCTTTTCCAGGATTAGAGAGAAATTGGCTAACAACTCCAACTACATTAGCAATATCTGGCCTTGTACATACCATAACATACATCAAACTGCCAACTGCAGACGCATATGGCACTTTGTTCATTTCTTCTTTTTCTTTCTCACTTGTAGGACATTTCTCAATTTTAAGCTTGAAGTGACCTGCAAGTGGAGAACAAATAGCCTTGGCCTTACTCATATTGAATCTTTCAAGAACCTTTTCAATGTAGCTTTCTTGTAGCTTTCTTGAGATAACCATAACTTCTCATTCTTCCCATCACGGGAGATCTTCATACCAAGTATCTGTTTCGTCGATCCCAAGTCTTTCATGGCAAAGGACTTGCTTAACTCTCTCTTCAGCTTCTCAATCTTGCTAGCATCATGGTCAACGATCAACATATCATCAACATATAGCAAAAGGATGATGAAATCATCACTGGAGTGTTTCTTAATGAACACACAATGGTCAGATGAAGTCCTAGTGTACCCGTGACTCATCATGAAAGAGTCAAACTTTTTGTACCACTGTCTTGGTGCTTGTTTGAGCCCATACAAGCTCTTCTTCAACTTGCACACAAGATGCTCTTGTCCCTTGACTTTGAACCCTTCTGGTTGCTCCATAAAAATTTCTTCTTCTAAGTCACCGTGAAGGAACGCAGTTTTTACATCAAGTTGCTCTACCTCTAAATTCAAGCAGACAGTTAGACCAAGAACAACTTTGATGGAGGACATCTTCACAACAAGAGAAAAGATTTCTTCAAAGTCGACACCTTTCTTCTAACCAAACCCCTTCACAACTAACCTTGCCTTGTACCTTAGTTGTGAGCTATTGTTCTCAATTTTCAACCTGTAAACCCACTTGTTCTTGAGCTCTTTCTTGCCTTTAGGTAACTTCACCAAGTCATAAGTGTGGTTCTCACACAAGGATTTCATCTCTTCTTACATGGATTTAAACCACTCTTGCTTCTTCTCATATGAAACAGCTTCTTGGCAAGTTTCTGGCTCTCCCTCATCAGTGAGCATCACATACTCATTAGTAGTGTATCGACTAGGTACATGACGCTCTCTTGTAGATCTTCTCACTTGAGACTCAACTGGTGGTGCTAGCGGTGCTTGTTCAACTTGGTCAACTGGCTCTACATTATCAACTGGAGGGGCTTCATCATTAGCAACATCACCACCATCTTCTTGGACATCTCCCCCTTGATCAGTATTCTCTACAAGTGGAGAAATTGGATCCAAATTGACAGGAATTTCAGCAAAGGAGCAAGGCTTTTCACCCTTGTTACCATCATCAATCACTTGGTCTTCAAGGAAGACAACATCTCTACTTCTGACAATTTTCTTGTTCACCGGATCCCATAATCTGTACCCATACTCCTCGTGGCCATAGCCTAAGAAAATACATAGTTTCGCCTTATCATCAAGCTTAGATCTCTCATCTTTAGGAATATGAACGAACGCCTTGCAGCCAAAAACTCTCAAGTAATCATAAGAGACATCTTTCCCAGTCCAAACTCTATTTGGAACATCACCATCCAAGGTAGCTGCTAGAGAAAGATTAATCAAATCAACTGCAGTTCTCATGGCCTCCCCCCAAAAGGACTTAGGAAGCTTTGCGTGAGAAAGCATGCACCTGATTCTTTCTTCAATTGTTCTGTTCATTCTCTCTGCTACACCATTAAGCTGAGGTGTCTTAGCTGGAGTCTTCTCAAGCCTGATTCCATGGAGTTTGCAGTAATTCTCAAACGGTCCCCTGTACTCACCGCCATTATCAACACGAACTGATTTCAACTGTTTTCCTGTTTCTCTTTCAATCTTGGCATTAAACTCTTTAAAGACATCAAGCACCTAGTCTTTAGTTTTCAAAGTAGTAGCCCAAACCTTTATTGAATGGTCATCGATGAAAGTCACAAAATAGAATGCACCTCCAAGAGTTTTAGCTTGCATAGAACAGACATCAGTATGAATCAAATCAAGAATATTTGATCTTCTAGATGGAGGGTGTGAATGAAATGCAATTCTATGTATTTTTCCAGCTAAACAATCAACACAAGTTTTAAGAGGCATACCTTGCAAACTAGGCAGGAATTACTTTCTAGCAAGAAGTTGTAGTCCTTTCTCACTGACGTGACCAAGCCTATTGTGCCATAGATCAATGGTTGCACCCTTTTGAACAACATTTATCTCTCCCTGAAGAATTAATCGAGATTAATTAAGGTAATTGAGATTATTAATGTGCTTAATCTGGACTCTCTTTTAAATTTTTGTGACACCTGTCCATTTCCTTTGTTTTTCTTCTTTTTTCCCGTGCACACTCTCTCTTCCTCTTTCTCTTCATTTTCTCTCTATTCCTCTCTCTTTCTCCACGCACGGCCGACCCATCTCCGGCGAGATTCCGGCGTCTGTTTTCGACACCTCCCGGCTCGTTGGAAAGACCTCGTCGAGCTGAGTCCGGATTGGTCTCTTCCAGCCAGCCACTCCGTCGGACGCCGCCACACTCGCCGGCCAAAGTTTCAAAAAACACCCAAACTTTCGATCGTGATATCTCCGTCATCCGGTGTCCGATCGAGGTGATTCTGGTCCTAATAGACTTAGAGCGAAGAGACAAAGAAAACTGTACCAGCAGCACAACTCGATTCTGACTAGAGCGCCGCCGCCCATGGTGGTCAGATTTCCCGTCGCTGCCGTCGTCGAATCTCCCTTCTCCGGCCGCCGTGAATGACACCGCCCAGCCCATTAGCTTCAAAGGGAGTCGGTGAGTCATTCTGGGCCACTAGCCGTGGTCACCGCCGCCGTGAGAAAAGTGGGAGGATGGTTCCGGCGATCTAGCCGTTAGATCCTTGTGATCTTGGTGTCAAAATGCTCAGAATCTCACGGGTAATGAAAGCCCCCAATCAATTTTGAAGATCCATGGCTAAAAAACAAAGATTCAAGGTTTGAAATTCAGCCAGAATTGAGGATCCCGATCCGAGTTGTTAGAGGCCGAATTTCGTAAAATTGACATCGCCATTGGATTCAGAAGCATCGATTTTGTGGGAGTAGGACCCAAGTCCACCACGGGATTCTTTTCCGGGAAGCTCTGCCGCCGCACCGCCGTCGCTGCCGCCGCCGCCGGTGGCCGGATTTCGGCGAAGCTTCGTTTCTCAGCTTCCTGACTTCCGATTGATGATTCGAGATCCGTTTTTAGTGCTAGTTGAGGATTCAGACTGAAGGGGCTTGAGGAAGCGGAAGCCGGACAAGGCAACGCTAGTCCCAGGTTTGATTGTGCGAGGTAGGATTTCTCTCCCTTTTTCCTTGTGAGCCTGTTTTCGAAAAGCATTTTTGGCCTTGAAAAAATGTTTTTAAAGAAAGGGATTGGTTTGCGAAAGAAAAATGTTTTAAAAATCATGGTTTGTTAGTTTATGGAAATCCTTAGATTGTCCTGTCCATGGAATCCATAGCTTGTCTAGTCATGGAACCTCATGACTTGTCCAGTCATGGGGCCCGCGGCTTGAGTAGTTCGTGGGGTCATATGAACGATTTCATAATATTAAACGGATGATTTCTTAAGATAAGAGATCTTGTGAACTGGTAATAGAGTCTATTGCTGTAAGCCTAGATAGGATGCGGAGAGTGCATCCTCGGGGGCAGAACACGAAATCGATCCGGTAGGCGAGGCACTTGGTGAGGTGAGTAATTTGTACTAATTACTCGCTGAAGCCTGTAATATGGATTATTTCAGTTATATTTCCTTTGAGAAAAAGGATTTGAGGTTCCGGCTGTTCTGTCGGGCTGAATGTCTTATTTATTCCATTTACGCGCTTATTTATTTATTCGTTTATTTAAATTATTTCAAATTATATCCTAATGGGCCTTTCGCTCACGTTTCAATGTTTTAAATGTTAAATCCCTCCCAGGAGATTCTAGGAGCGGTGCACAGTAGTTGGATATTTGCTATGGAGTAGCTGAGTTGTGCTACGGATCGATCAAGTGAGGATCATATTCATCCTCTGATATAAAGTGTAAGGATTTGTAAGAAATTGTAATTATTGACATTTGGATTTACTAGACTATGGTTGATGTCTGTTGTAATGATTACTTACATAAACATGTATGTACGATACTGTATGTCCTGTGGGGTGGAGCCCTGTGTGTCAGAGGCTCCTGGATTACGTAATTTATTTATATTTTAATGCAGTCAGGTGTGGGGCCCGGTTGGGAATCTGCTTTATTAATCCCTAATCGAGCTCCACATCACCCACCACGGTTAGGGGGCGTGACAGAGTGGTATCAGAGCTTTAGGTTAAGAACCCCAGGATTGTACATACATGTGTGACATCAGGAATCCACTAATCAGTCTAGTTTCTTTTCAGTTAAAAGAGATGTCAAGTTCTTTTGTTCGGACTTTGAAACTGAAGAGTGAGAATTTAGAAGTCCTGATGACTTTGAACTCCCCACTGGGATGTGTGGAGATAATGAGTGTGTGTAAATTGTGTGAGATCACGATTAGCGGTGAGCGATTGAGAGCATATTTGATCATCCTTCTGATGAACCTGTTTGATGTGGTATTCAGAATGGATTGGCTGTCAAGGTACGGTGTGGTTGTCGATTGCCACCGTAGGAAAGTGACCTTGGTAACAGAATCCGGAACAGTAATTTCTTATCAGGCAGAAATGAACCCAGTCCTTGGGGAACGACTGTTGAAGTACAACGTTGGGGGACGAAATAACTTAGCCTATTTCTCCTCCCTTCTTGCCCTAGAAGATGAATCTGAAGTGAGCGGAGATAGTGCGAGAATCCCTGTAGTGGATGAGTTTACAGATGTATTTCCTGATGAGCTACCTGGTTTACCACCAGATCGGGAGATTGAATTCTGTATTGATTTGGTTCCCGGAACGGCACCTATCTCCATTCCTCCATACTGGATGGCTCCGGCGGAGATGAAGGAATTAAGAACACAGCTTGAAGAACTGGCAGAGAAGGGATATATCCGGAATAGTACTTCCCCTTGGGGTGCACCGGTGCTATTTGTGAAAAACAATGACGAATCTCTTCGGTTATGCATTGACTACCGTCAATTGAACAGGGTAACTATGAAGAATAAATACCTATTGTCGAGGATCGATGAGTTATTCGATCAGTTGGGTGGATCACAGTTCTACTCTAAGATTGACTTGAGATCTAGGTACCATCAGCTGAAAATCAAGGAGGAAGACATTCTGAAAACTGCTTTTAGAACTCGGTACGGGCACTTTTAGTTTCTGGTAATGCCGTTTGGGTTGACGAATGCCCCGGCTGCATTTATGGATTTGATGAACCGTGTTTTTCAGCCGTACTTAGATCGGTTCGTTATTGTCTTTATTGATGACATCCTGGTGTATTTGAAGACTTGGGAAGAACATGCGCAACATTTGAGAATTGTTCTTCAGACTCTTCAAGAACACCAGTTGTATGCTAAGAAGGAGAAGTGCGACTTTTGGCTGACATAAGTGAAGTTCCTTGGCCATGTGATTTCAGGACAAGGAATTTCTGTAGATCCTTCCAAGATTGAAACTGTGTTACGGTGGGAAAGGCCGAAGAATGTGGCAGAGATCCGAAGTTTTCTCAGACTCGCAGGGTATTACCGGCGTTTTGTAAAGGATTTCTCAAGTATCGCTACACCGATGACTCAGTTGACTAAGAAAGAAGTCAGATTCGAGTGGGACACTGAATGTGAACATGCCTTTCAGGAATTGAAGGTAAGGTTGACAAGTGCACTAGTCCTGACTATTCCTAATACCAAGGAGCCATACGAGGTGTACTCTAACGCCTCGGGGGTTGGGCTTGGTTGTGTCTTGATGCAAGGCGTACACGTAGTAGCTTATGCATCTCGCCAACTGAGACCGCATGAGCGGAACTACCCCACACATGACTTGGAGTTAACAGCTGTAATATTTGCTCTGAAGATATGGAGATGTTATCTCTATGGAGTAAGGTTTCAGGTCTTCTCTGATCATAAGAGTCTGAAGTACTTGTTTACTTAGAAAGATCTGAATCTTAGACAGAGGAGATGGGTAGAGTACATGGAAGATTATGACTTCAGTCAGCAGTATCATCCTGGAAAAGCTGATGTGGTGGCTGATGCCCTTAGCAGGAAAACGTCAGGGACTCTGGCGTCATTAGCTTTGGAGGATTGGAAGAGGACTGAAGTAGTGAGTGAGTATGATCTTCAATACCATGAGGATTATAACCAGGCTGTGATGTATAATCTGATTTCCGCACCGGCTCTTGTGCAACAAGTCAAGCAGAATCAGTGGCAAGATCCTCACCTCCAAGGAATTTGGATTCGGATCCAGAATGGAGAACAATTTGAGGATTGGAGAATCTGGGAGGATGGAGCCTTGTATTTTAGCAACCGCCTCGCTGTTCCTAAGGCGGGTGAGGTAAAGAAGATGATTCTGCATGAAGCTCACAAATCGAGGTACGCCATTCATCCGGGTAGTACCAAGATGTACCAGGACTTGAGGAGACAGTACTGGTGGAGATGTTCGTGAGTACGTCTCGGAATGCGTGACTTGCCTCCGAGTTAAAGCTAAGCACCAGAAGCCAGCGGGAGAGTTGCAACCTCTTCCTGTCCCTGAATAGAAATGGGAGCATATCACGATGGATTTTCTAATGGGACTACCAAGAACCGAGTTGAAGCACGATGCCATCTGGGTGGTGGTTGACAAGTTGACGAAGTCCGCGCACTTCATACCGTTCCGTGCGACGTATTCTCAGAAGATTCTGTCAGAATTGTACCTGGAGCACATCGTGAGGTTACACGGGGTGCCACTGTCTATCACGTCTGATCGTGACACGCGTTTCAATGCAAGGTATTGGAGAAGTTTCCAAGAAGCCATGGGAACAGAATTGAACTTCAGCACAACATTTTATCCTCAGACTGATGGACAATCTGAAAGAGTTATTCAGATTCTGGAGGATATGCTTCGTGCTTGTGTTCTGGATTTTGGCGGGAACTGGAAGAAATACCTGCATTTAGCTGAGTTTGCGTACAACAACAGCTATCAGGCCAGTACTGGAATGACACCGTTTGAAGCTCTGTATGGTCGTCCTTGTAGGTCACCGGTGTGTTGGCTGGAACCAGAGGATCGACTGAGCACTGGACCGGAAGTCATTCAAGAGAACAATGAGAAGATAGCTGTAATTCGAGAGCGTATCTTGACAGCTCAAAGTCGTTAGAAAAGTTATGCTGACAGAAGGCGTAGGCCTTTGGAATTCCAAGAAGGTGACTTTGTCTTGCTAAAGGTTTCCCCACGCAAGGGAGTTGTTCGGTTCAGTGTGAAAGGGAAGCTTGCACCGAGGTATGTGGGACCATTCCCGATAGTGCAACGAGTCGGAGTGGTGGCGTACCGGTTGGCTTTACCGCCTGAGTTATCTCACGTGCATGACGTGTTTCATGCCTCCATGCTTCAGAAATGTCAACCTAAGCCGGAAGCAGTAGTGCAGTGGTTTGACGTTCCGATACAGTATGACGCGTCCTACGAGGAGGCACCAGTTCAGATTCTTGACAGGAAGATGAAGAGTCTGCGTCATCGTGAGATTCTGTTAGTGAAAGTGTTGTGGCAGCACCATGGTGTTGAGGAAGCGACATGGGAACTTGAAACGACGATGCAGGAGCAATATCTGCATCTGTTTACACTTTGAGGTAGGCCTTAATTTCGGGGATGAAATTGCCTAAGGGGGGTGGAGCTGTAACACCCTGAAGAATTAATCGAGATTAATTAAGGTAATTGAGATTATTAATGTGCTTAATCTGGACTCTCTTTTAAATTTTTGTGACACCTGTCCATTTCCTTTGTTTTTCTTCTTTTTTCCCGTGCACACTCTCTCTTCCTCTTTCTCTTCATTTTCTCTCTATTCCACTCTCTTTCTCCACGCACGGCCGACCCATCTCCGGCGAGATTCTGGCGTCTGTTTTCGACACCTCCCGGCTCGTTGGAAAGACCTCGTCGAGCTGAGTCCGGATTGGTCTCTTCCAGCCGGCCACTCCGTCGGACGCCGCCACACTCGCCGGCCAAACTTTCGATCGTGATATCTTCATCGTCCGGTGTCTGATCGAGGTGATTCCGGTCCCAATAGACTCAGAGCGAAGAGACGAAGAAAATCGTACCAGCAGTACAACTCGATTCTGACTAGAGCACCACCGCCCATGGTGGTAGGATTTCCCGTCGCTGCCGCCGTCGAATCTCCCTTCTCCGGCTGCCGTGAACGACACCGCCCAGCCCATTAGCTTCAGAGGGAGTCGGTGAGTCATTCTGGGCCACCAGCCGTGGTCACCGCCGCCGCCTTGCCAGAAAATGAGCCACCGCCGCCGTGAGAAAAGTGGGAGGATGGTTCCGGCGATCTAGCCGTTGGATCCTCGTAATCTTGGTGTCAAAATGCTCAGAATCTCACGGGTAATGAAAGCCCCCAATCAATTTTGAAGATCAATGGCTGAAAAACAAAGATTCCAGGTTTGAAATTCGGTCGGAATTGAGGATCCCGATCCGAGTTGTTAGAGGCCGAATTTGGTAAAATTGACATCGCCATTGGATTCAGAAGCATCGATTTTGTGGGGGTAGGACCCAAGTCCGCCGCGGGATTCTTTTCCGGGAAGCTCCGCCACCGCACCGCCGTCGCCACCGCCGCCGCCGGTGGCCGGATTCCGGCAAAGCTTCGTTTCTCAGCTTCCTGACTTCCGATTGATGATTCCAGATCCGTTTTGAGTGCTAGCTGAGGATTCAGACTAAAGGGGCTTGAGGAAGCGGAAGCCGGACAAGGCAACGCTAGTCCCAGGTTTGATTGTACGAGGTAGGATTTCTCTCCCTTTTTCCTTGTGAGCCTGTTTTCGAAAAGCATTTTTGGCCTTGAAAAAATGTTTTTAAAGAAAGGGATTGGTTTGCGAAAGAAAAATGTTTTAAAAACCATGGTTTGTTAGTTATGGAATTCCTTGGCTTGTCCTGTCCTTGGAATCCATAGCTTGTCTTGTCATGGAACCTCATGGCTTGCCCAGTCATGGGGCCCGCGGCTTGAGTAGTTCGTGGGGTCATATGAACGATTTCATAATGTTAAATGGATGATTTCTTAAGATAAAAGATCTTGTGAACTGGTAATAGAGTCTATTGCTGTAAGCCTAGATAGGATGCGGAGAGTGCATCCTCGGGGGCAAAACCCGAAACCGATCCGGTAGGCGAGGCACTTAGTGAGGTGAGTAATTTGTACTAATTACTCGCTGAAGTCTGTAATATGGATTATTTCAGTTATATTTCCTTTGAGAAAAAGGATGTGAGGTTCCGGCTGTTCTGTCAGGCTGAATGTCTTATTTATTCCATTTACGCGCTTATTTATTTATTCGTTTATTTAAATTATTTCAAATTATATCCTACTGGGCCTTTCGCTCACGTTTCAATGTTTTAAATGTTAAACCCCTCCCAGGAGATTCTAGGAGCGGTGCACAGTAGTTGGATATTTGCTATGGAGTAGCTGAGTTGTGCTACGGATCGATAAGTGAGGATCATGTTCATCCTCTGATATAAAGTGTAAGGATTTGTAAGAAATTGTAATTATTGACATTTGGATTTACTAGACTATGGTTGATGTCTGTTGTAATGATTACTTACATAAACATGTATGTACGATACTGTATGTCCTGTGGGGTGGAGCCCTGTGTGTCAGAGGCTCCTAGATTACGTAATTTATTTATATTTTAATGCAGTCAGGTGTGGGGCCGGTTGGGAATCTGCTTTATTAATCCCTAATCGAGCTCCACGTCACCCACCCTAGAGGCACCACTGTTTCCCATTTTGACATTGCCAAAATCACCGATAGAGTAAGAAGTGAAGAAATCACTATGAGGAGTAACATGAAACGAGGCGCCAGAATCAATCACCCAATCACTTTCTTGGCACACAAGACTAACACAACTGTCATCACAAATGATGGTAACATCACCTTCGGCGGCTACTGTATTAGTCTCTCTCTCATCTTTATTTCCTTCACCCTGTTCTCTTTTCCAAATTCTGCATTCTTTCTTCATGTGACCCATCTTGTTGTAGTGATAACGCTTGACATTTTTTCTGTTTTTAGATTTTCCCCTGAATGTATCCTTTTTGCCATGACCTTGAGGATGCCTACTTTTACTTCTTCCACGCCTTTCCTATTTTTCAAAAACAAGCACCTCAGAAGAATATTCACCCTTTTCCTTTCTTTAGGCTTCTTCACTCAACAAACTTTCTTTAACCATCTCCATGGTTAGCTTTCCTCCAGGCGCTAAAGTGCTTAGTGATACCACTAACGTTTCCCAACTGTCAGGCAAGGAGCTAAGAAGTAACAATGCCTGCAACTCATCTTCAAGAGGCATTTTCATTGTGGCCAATTGGTTCACCAAGCCTTGGAAATCACTAGTATGCTCAGTCATACTTTTTCCATCTTTGTATTTTAAATTCACAAGCCTTCTAATGATCGAAGCTTTATTTCTAGAGGTATTTTTCTCATACATAGCCTCTAATTTCTTCCAAAGTGCATCGGCTTTCATTTCTTCAGAAATGTGATTAAAAATATTAATATTAACCCATTGCCTAATCGTAGCAACAGCTTTTATGTGTAATATTTTCCAATCATCGTCACTTATTTTTTCTGGCTTTGACTTGCCCATAACAAGCCCATACAAATCTTTAACAATAAGCAAATCTTGCATTTTATGCTTCCAAATGGAATAATTCAATGAGGTTAATTTTACCATCCCATACGAATTTTGTTCTTCCATTTCAACACACAAGAATTAACTTCTAGCCAACCAAAGGCTCTGATACCAGTTTGTTGGGAAAACTAACAAACAATTGCGGAATAAAACTTTTCCTCTTTGCGTGCTAAAATAGGATCTCAAACAAAATGCTAACAAAGTCAAACAACCAATGCACCAATTAATCAAAATAATCAACCACAAGTGAAACACTAATTTTTAGCGTGGAAAACCTCTCAAATTGAGAGTAAAAATCACAGGACCCTTACGCCACTTAAATCTCTTCCACTATATCAACAATGGGACTACAAAGTTTCTCTCTATAATCAAACTAGAGGCTCACAACAATAATATCATCAAGAAACACTATTCTTGGTTCACCAACAATATATACGTCATTATCAAAGATGGATAACAACAATAACACCAAAGAAAAGTTTAGGTCTCACCAAATTAGGAGTACTCAAGAGAGTACTAAAGAGAGGCTAAATGAGAAATCAAGTCCAGTAGATTGGAAGAGTTCGCCACAAGGATTCTCCACGTCAAATTTGAGCTGAAACTAACAATATTTTGCCACCCAATCGTCTTGTACAAGCACCAAAATCTTACCCCTTTTCTCTTTCTCTCTCTTTTTCTCTTATTTTCTCGGCTGGCCCCTGCTATTACCGGTTCTCCTTCTTCTTTTCTTTTCTATTTCTTGGTTTGCGGCCCACGTGAGCAGCATGCCTATCCTTTTTTTTATCATTTGGGCTAGAAGCCCACTTGTTGTTCCAGCCTACAAATGGGGCGGAACCCAACAAAAAGTAACAGAAGATAAGTTAACAGTTAGAAAACAAAAAGAAAAACAATGTGAAAACGGTGGTAATAAAAAAAAAGGAACAGGGTTTATATACACACAGAGGAAACTTCTGGTTATTATCTTATAACAAAACTAAAAAGAAAAACCAGCAGGTGAAATAACTGATTAAGGAAAAAATACATAAGAAAAAAAGGGGCACGAACAAAAAAAATGAAATAGCAGGGCCTAAAGAACTAAAAAATAAATAAATAATTTCAAGCTTAAAGTCAGACGACTGAAGAAGAAGAAGGGAAAATAATTTTCTTTTGGAAAGGAAGACAAGCCTCTCCCTCTGTGGACAGAAAGCCACCCAAAAAACACAAGAAGCACACATTCCTAAGCATCTCTGTGTCTTCCTCCCCAGAAAAGTATCAGCAATGAAAAAGTGTAATGCCAAGCATAAGAAACTCAAACGAAAAGACAAAGAAAAAATGGAGAGATGAAGAAGACGAAAAGCATATTCAGATTAATGCTATGTTTAGTAAGAAAGAAAGAAAATAAGATAGAAAAGAAATATATATAAGTGATAGAAAATAGTAATGATAAAAAAGAAATTGATATTTTTTATGTTGTTTGGCATGAGAAAATAGAAAGAAAATGAACTTACTTTCACTTATTTAGTATTGAAAGTTAAATTAAGAGGAAAGAAAAAATCTTACTCGTAAATTATTTTTATACCCTTAAATTTTTTACTTGGATGTTAATGGAGAAAATAATAATTTAATAACTTTACTCATTTTAATGAGTTGTATCCATTTTTTATCCCATTTTTTATCCACTTGTGGAAAGAAAAAAATAATAAGACCTACATGTATTATTTTCACTCTATTTTTTTTTCTTTTCTCTTCTACCAAACACTATATTTTTATTTTCTCTTAAAATCCTCTACCTTCTTTCTTCCTTCTATTTTTCTTTCCTACCAAGCATATTGTAAAAGAAGCGTAGAACTCTAAAGGCCCATTAACACGTGAAAAAAGCTGAGACAGAGAGGAGAAAGGGGGGGGGGGGGGGGGGGAAATTTTCAGAGCAAATGAAGGCTGAAACATTAATGGGGAGAAAACCTAAAGGAAGCAGAGAGTCAGGCTAAAGCTGGGGTGAAATGACGGGAAAACCAAGAAAAAAATAAAGCATGTAAAAAGGATCCAAGGGCAAAACACTAAAATCATATAACAAAACAAAAAGCAGCTGAAGAGACTAAGGGTTCGTTTGGTACTAGATTCGCTCCCTGATTCGAATCATGATTCGTGATTCGCTACAGTATTTTCTCTCACAAAAAATATACGTAAATCAAAAATAGTTCTAATCACATGATTTGAATCCATGAACCAAACGAACTCTAAGGAAACAAACGGAATTTGTTGAAAAATGAGGGCAAGAGAACACTGTTCTTTAAACAGTGAAACCCCCGACCTCCTTTAAAATATAGTATATAATAAGAAATTACGATAAATCAATCATAAACAATTTAAGCAAAAGATCACTTTTTGATTTCTCTCTGACGCCTCTTCCTTTCTCTCACATCTCACCTTCTTCCCGACCCTTTTCTCTTCTTCTTCCTCCTCTCAAAGGGGTCAAAAACCTAAACAAAAAAGAAAGACAAAAATCCCAATTCAAATCCCAAACCCGAAAAATCACTCAATTGCCAACCCAAACCCCCGACCTCCTTGAGTGTATAGTACTACTGGATTACCCGTGCACTTACACACAGATATGTAATAGTTTAATTAACAATAATTTAAATTAAAAAAATGTGTATAAACACACATATATGTTTATAAGTTGTTATAAATTTGTAACACATATATACACATTTATTTATATATCTATCTTTATAAATAAATATATATACTTATTTGTTACAGAGCTCACATTTATATTTAAGAGAATTAGGCACAACTCGAGTGTCTGTCTACTCAAATCTGTAAAATAGCAGATTACATGAATAATACTAAAGAAGAACATATACCAACAAAATTATTAAAGGATTTATACTAAAGACAGAGAAAAAGTGTAGACAACATAAATAGTACAAACAAAGATAAGAAAGATAAGACGACCTTTGTAACCGTCACTGAAATCAATCTCAGAAAAGTGACTCAAATATTTGAGAACAAAATAAATCAATCCCAGAAGACTAATTGAAATAATTGAGAACAAATAAAGACAATAGAAAAAGAAGAAATACTACAGTGGTAAAGAAGTAAGGGAAAGATGGTATCAAAATAAAGGAAGTAAATAAATTCTCATAAATTTTATAAACATAAAAATGAGTTTAATTGGCAAACCAACAACAGAGGCAGGAGTAAAGTATTTTAGAGTAAAATAAGAGCAAACTATTTTAGAGTAGAGAATGACAATAAGAGCAACATACTGTTGATAAAACATGATAAGTAAAATAACATAAATCTTAAATAATTTGGGCAACGTCAAAGCTTGCTAAATCACTATAAATAGTTACTTAATACATGGTAACAATAAAAGAAAAATACTATATCATTACCAAATGAGAAGTCACATTAGACAGAGAATGGAGTGTTAATAGACTAATATAACAAATAGAATAGAAACCTAATTTTTACTCAAATAGCAATAACATATATAATATAAACAATAAACAATATTTTACAAATAATATTAACAAACTTAATACAAACATAATCGTAATAATATAAAATAGTGAGCACATATATTAACAACTCAATATATACACTTAAGAAATCATAGTAATATAATACATACAATTTTAAGTGCAGTTGGAAATAACGTGGAAGAAGTAAGAAAGAAGTACCTTAGAGCAATAATGAAAGTGGATAGAGTTGATGCAGGAGAAGTAAAAAAACTCCAAAACAGAGACAACAGAAAAGGAAAAAAACTCACTATTGAAAACTGAAGAAAAGAAAGGAAACATAAAATATAGGCTGTAATTGTATGACAACGAAAACATAAACAAAGTGAAAGACGACAAGCATGAAAGAGAAAACAATATATTTTTACAAAGAATATAAACTTTTGAGCATGTGGCAGTAGCAAATACTACAAACAAAACTTAATACATGTAGTAATTATTTGAAAATAGCTGCAAACAAAACTCATCATGAATTAAAATAAACATCCATAAATGCAAGTGCCTACTCATCACATACATACATAATTAAATATCACATATTTAACATCAACACTGATTATCAAATAATCGAAGCATAAATTAATATCGTCTATAGACCGCTCTGACACCAATTGTTGGTTGCCGAATCGAATTCGGCGGCGGAAGCGTGGTAAACAGCGAATCGTGTATAACAAAAATTTTCACAAAACTTTTAAGATACTCTATAGATTATATTAATTTATGCACGAATAAATTAATCACATTAATTTATATAATTCAAGAACTCAACCGAAAAAATACCTGGAAGCCGACTCGGATGATAACTTGAATTCTTTGACCACGAACAGTCCTTGCTCCAAGCTTTGTGTTTAGAATACTAAAGTCTTCCACGTCAATTCTTTGATTCCACATAGATGTGTGTGGGCACACGTGAGACAAAACAGGTTTCTTAAACACTCGAATTTTCACAAATACCAACGCATGCACGATGTGGAATTTTTTAGAGAAAAAATATTTTGCTCCCTTTTTCCAATGAGAATTTCGGCCACACTAACACTTAGGGCTGAAAAAAATGTTTCAAAATTGTGTATATAATTTTTTATCTTTATCATATTTAAATAATAGAAGTCAAACTTCAAAACGGAATCAAATCCTTATCTCCAATTTTGAATTTGGAACAAAAAATCTCTTCCCCTTATCCTTTAAGTGGCCGGCCACCCTCTAGGGTTTTATCCCTGTGCGTGGCGCCTATATAAGAAAGGGAGGGAAGAGATTTTATCCTTTATCCAGTAGTCCAATTTTAATTCATATTCAAATTCGAATTTAAGTCAAACTTAAATTAATTTGAATTCTAAATTGAACAACTTATCAAATAAGTTTAAATGGATAAATCAAGATATGTTCAAATTCAAATTTAAATAATCTCATTATTTAAATAATAATTAATTCTCAATTAATTATTCTTCGAGTATTTAATTTTAGAATTCCGTAATTCTAAAATTCCCATTTTGCCCTTTGTGTCTGGTAGAATTACAAGGACGACGCGGGGACTAATGGACCTATAATTCTGAGCTCCAATAAAATTAATAATTAATTAAACACTTTAATTAATTAATTAATTCTATTAATTCCAATATTAATTCCAATAGTTACTCCACTATAAACTTGGAATTGAACTCTCAAAATTATAGACATTAATTACTTCAAAACTGCGAAGTGTCAATTTGATATAGTCATTACATATAGATCAACCCTCCATAAATAATTGATAATTAGAGTCAGGTAGAATCCGTTAACCTCTCTAATTACATATTTATCCTTGAGTACCATTGATTCTCTAATGGATAGGATTCATAAAACACATTCATGAACCAGAGCGCTCTAACTAATCCAAGTACCGAATCAACACTCAAGAGAATTATTTATCTGCTTCTTTCTCAAGAAATAAAAGATTCCATCTCGTATAATAACATTCCCAGCTACCTATTTCATTATGTCTCCAAAATATGAGGAATAGGATTCAGGGTCTCGGAATTCGTACCGAATAAATTAAAAGACATAAATCCATAAATAGGAGTTTGTTAAGAACTCAGGATTAAGATCATCCTATATATGACCATCGGTAGACTCAATTAGAATTTCTATGCTTAACAAAAATTATTAGAAATTCATATTGTGTCTGCGTCCATGTTCCACATAATCTCATTATGCGAAATACACTCATTCAATATCTCACCATATTAACAGTGCGGATAACACCATTCCATTTTAAATGGGAATCACATGTATTAATAATGTTTTAATTAAAGATTCTGAACTTTAATTAAATTCATTATGAACAATTTACTTTTGATTATTATCCTTAAACATTATCCTCTTATATACAACACTTATATACCATGTTTAAGGTTACATAAATAATCAAGGAATTTTATTTGATATTCATAATATATTCATAAATATATGCACATAAAATGATGAATAAACTCTTTTATTAAATAAATAATAAATATCCCTTTAAATCTCATACTTTTAGGGCACTATTCCTAACAATCTCCCACTTGTCCTAAAGCAGGTGTGTCATGTCTCTAATCCCAAATCCATCTAGGTGCCGATCAAATACATTCAATGGCAATGTCCTGGTGAACGGGTCAGCAAGGTTGTCCTCTAACGCGATCTTTAGAACCGCTACATCGCCTCTATCCACAATGTCTCTGACCAGGTGATATTTCCTTTCTATATGTTTCGCACTCTTATGGCTTCTAGGTTCCTTTGAATTAGCCACCGCTCCACAGTTGTCACAGTAGAGCTTAATTGGCTTATCCATATCTGGAACAACTTCCAGATCATTTAAGAACTTCTTGAGCCATGTAGCTTCTTTTGCGGCTTCACAAGCTGCAACATATTCAGCTTCCATGGTAGAGTCAGCAACACACTTTTGCTTTATACTCCCCCATACCACGGCTCCTCCATTAAGAGTGAACATAGATCCAGATGTCGACCGTCGACTATCTCTATCCGATTGGAAGTCAGAATCTCTGTATCCGGTGAGAGACAGATTTTCTCTGGAATATACCAACATATAGTTTCTCATTTTCCTAAGATACTTGAGAATACACTTTACTGCAACCCAATGATCCAATCCTGGGTTGGACTGGTAGCGACTGACTACTCCCATTGCATAGCAGATATCTGGTCTTGTACACAACATGGCATACATAAGGCTTCCCACAGCCAAAGCGTAGAGCTACCGTCTCATATCTTCTTCCTATTGTGGGGTCTTTGGACATTGCTCCTTAGAAAGATGAATATCATGCCTAGAAGGCAAATTCCCTTTCTTGGAGTTTTGCATCGAATACCTAGACAACACTTTGTCTATATAAGATGCTTGTGATAACGCCAAAAGCTTTTTCTTGCGATGTCGAATGATCTTGATCCCAAGAACATAGCTTGCCTCTCCTAAATCTTTCATTTGGAATTGGTTGGCTATCCACTCTTTTACATCTGTCATCATTCCCAATGAGTAGGATGTCATTGACGTAAAGAATTAAGAAGACCACTCTCTTCTTTCTTGTACTTTTAGACGCATGGTTCATCAGTGTTTCAATCAAATTCATAAGACTTTACAGCCTCATCAAACCTGATGTTCCATGATCTAGAAGCCTACTTCAGTCCATAAATGGACCTTTGCAGTTTGCAAACTTTCTGTTGTTGGCCTTCCCCTATGTAATCCTCTGGTTGATCCATATAGATGGTTTCATCAAGATAGCCATTCAAAAAAGCTGTCTTGACATCCATCTGCCATATCTCATAGTCAAAATATGTTGCCATGGCCAGGAGTATCCGGATGGACTTAAGCATAGCTACCGGCAAGAAAGTTTCCTCATAGTCAACTCCCAACTTTTAGGTATAACCCTTAGCCACTAGCCTTGCTTATAAGTCTCTACTTTTTCATCCGCTCCTCTCTTTCTCTTGAAGATCCACTTGCATCCAATGGGTTTTACCCCTTCGGGTAGATCTACAAGTTGCCAGACTGAGTTAGAGTGCATAGACTCCATCTTGAGTTCCATAGCTGCTTGCCATTCTTCCTTATCAGAAACATGCATCGCATCCTTAAAGGTCAATGGATCTTCCTTACCGTCATTAGCAGTGACGATTTGGGCTTCCCCGGTATAACGGTCAAGTAGCTGCTTACCCTACCTCTACGATGAGGTGTCGTAGGAGTCTGATCATGAATTGTGGTCTTTTCTTTGAGTGGTCTCACAACTCTTGTCGATTGTGGTCCGCTCTCTTCTAATACTATCTTACTTCTGGGCTTAAAATCTATCATATAGTCATGCTCCAGAAAGGTGGCATTTATCGATACAAACACCTTTTGATCTTCAGGACTATAAAAGAAACCTCCCTTTGTCCAATCGGGATATCCTACAAACATACACACTTCTGACTTGGGTTCCAACTTCCCAATCCTTCCTTCCAGCACATGTGCTAGACACCCCTATATGCGCACGTGTCTCAAACTAGGTTTTCAACTGCACCACAACTCTAAGGGTGTTGTAGGTACATACTTAGATGGTACTCTATTCAGAATGTAGGCAGCTATTTTTAGGGCATAACCCCAGAATGAAGTAGGTAGTGAAGAATAACTCAACGTTGATCTCATCATGTCAAACAAAGTCTGATTTCTCCTTTCGGCTACACCATTCTGTTGTGGTGTACTGGGTGTAGTCAATTGGGATACCACACCTTCTTCAATCAAGAAATCCCGGAACTCTTGGTCTAGGTATTCTCCCCATCGATTTGATCGAAGTGTCTTGATTGGCTTACCTAATTGTTTTTCAACTTCTGCTCGGAATTCTCTAAACTTTCCAAAAGTTTCAGATTTCTATTGCATTAGGTAAACATTACCATAACTTGAATAATTGTCAATAAAGGTGACATAATATTCGTAACCTCCTCTAGCTTGGACGTTTAACGGTCCACGTACGTCTGAATGTATCAACTAAAGGGGTTCTGTAACTCTTTCTCCTTCCGTCGTGAAAGGCCTCTTGGTCATTTTACCTTCCAAACAAGATTCACAGACTGGAAGCTCACCAACTTTTAGTTCGCGTAAAGGACCATCCTTCACCAGTCTTTCAATCCTATTTAGGTTAATTTTACCAAGCCTAAGATGCCACAGATATGTATTGTTATCGTGAGAAATCTTTTACTTTTTATTCTTAGGTTCGACAACTCTGAACATTTCAGTATTAAGCAGTGAGTTAGGTATTAGTTTTATACAATATAAACCATCATCCAGACGTTCAGAACAAATATTTAAACCATTTTGAGAAATATGAACAAATTCATTATCAAAATAAACTTTAAATAGTTGTTCAAATAACTTAGCCACAGAAATCAAATTTCTACGAATGTCTGGAATAAAATAAACATTGTTCAAAACTAAAAATTTATTTTCCCTAAATCCAAGTCTAACTTCTCCTACTGCTTTTGCCGAAACTCTTGCGCCATTGCCCACTTTCATCGTGTAGTCCCCATCGGCTAGCTCGGTGTAAGAACTAAGACTCTGCAAAGAGAAACAAACATGATTAGTCGCTCCTGAATCAATTATCCAGGCTGAGGTATCACCCTCTACTAAACATGTTTCAAGGACTAGTAAATCTGATTTACCTTGTTCCTTTTTCTTTTTCAGCTCCTCGAGCTACTTGTTACAGTTTCTCTTCCAGTGCCCTTCGCCATTGCAGTGGAAACACTTTCTTTTGGGTTTCTGGATGGGGCCCTTTGCCTTCTCAGGTCTCTTGTTCTTTCCCTCCTTCGCTTTTCCCTGGTTTTGGTTCTTTCTTTTATTTTTACTAGAACTTCCTGCAACTACAACATTTGCTTCTCCTCCCCTTCTTTTGTTGGTGGATTCGACATTTTGTAAGTCATTCATGAGTTCAGTGAGATTTAACTTTTTCTTGTTCATAACAAAATTGTTCACGAACTCATGAAAGTCAGGGGATAGGCTTTCCAAGATGATGCTAACTTGAGTGGCTTCATCGATTCTAACACCATTGAGCTATGCATCATGAGGTGATCAATCATGTTCAAAACATGTGCCTTGACTGACGAACCCTTCTTCATCTTGTCATTCATGAAAGCCCTTACGGCATCCAAATGAGCCTTCTCAGAGGGAGCGCCGAACATGGCTTCTAGAGACTCTATTATCTCATAAGCAGTCTCCATCTCCTCATGCTTCTTGCGAAGCACATCGCTCATACTTGCCAGTATAAAGCACTTTGCTTTGTTGTTGGCCTTAATCCAACAATCATAAGGCTCCCTTACGGTTTTGGATGCGTTTGCCACGGGTTCAGGAGGACATTCCTCCACTAGAACAAATTTGTAGTCTTCGCAGACTAATAGTATGTTCATGTTACTTTTCAACTTAGCATAGTTATCACCGTCTAATTTTTCAGTCGCAAGTAGTGTGATAATGGGATTCGACATATTGCTGGAAATAAATAGAATATTCATCTAATCAATTTATGTGCATGAATATCAAGGCATGTTAATTTTTGGCACAATTAAATATGATGCATGATGCACATGAAAAATACATAAATTATGTTTTAATTTTAGGTGCCAACGATAATCTAATTTTCCACATATAAAGTGTACCTTTGTGTAGTCAAGTTATATGCCAATTAGACTGAGACTCTTCTTAGTTAATAAATATAGTCAAAATATCTCATATTTTCATATTTATTAACTACCGTTATTTTCAGTCAAAATATAACCAACAAATTTGATTATAGTTTATGAGTGTAACCCACCGTTTCATATCCCATAGACTTAACTCCGGATTGCTACCTTTGGGTAGTCAATTCAAAAATACATCCTGAAATCTTATCTCTAGGAAGCCAACCTTGTTATTGATCTGGCAAGGACACTCTCCTTTAGGAGGGCGATTCAATGTCACCGTAAAGTCCCTTTCCGGATCTCACGGTGTTGCGCTAACGGCGGAGAGTAGTGGGTCGTATTGTCATACAACCCTCTCCCACTCATTATTTTACAAATATGTATTTTGTTTGAAAAACATCTCATGATTTTCAAATCGAAAAATAAACAATTTATTTTTCGGATATGTGAAATTCTAAAATTTAACTCTTAAATTCAATTTCACATGTAACATTATTTTGCAAATCAATTTTGCAACTTAAATCAATTTAATCATATTAAATCAATTTTCAGCGCATGGTTCTTAATTTATTTTATTTTTCTAAGACACTTTTATAATAAATAAAATAAACAATAACGAATGCGTGTATGCATGGCATGTTATGAAACATATGAGTAGGCACATTATATCTATATGGCATGTTATATGCATGGACATATAATATATAATTATCAACATAAAATATAAATATATGCAATCAACTATTGAGATGGATTTGACCGGGTCCCATGGAAAAATAAATTACAACTTAATCGAATCGAATAAATAAATAATTACAATAATTATATTCTTCCGTTACATCAACGGGTCTTCGATTCTTGAATTCTTTATTCTTCGGCTTCATTCTTTGTCTCCGGGTTGAATTTCACCTTCCTTGGTGTTCGCCAAAAACCTATGCATAAAATGACTCCACGCAAGCGCACGCAATCGAACAAGTAATATAGTAATGAGTAAAGTATCGTCTCCACAGGGACTGAGTTAATTAGGAATTTTCTTACAAAAACCAGTTTTTGTCAATGTGATTGAGAATAGTTTGAATGCCAAATTGATATTAATTAAGTGAAACGAATGTATAAAATCAATGACTGTAATTTAAATGCGAACAAGAGGTAAAAGTCAACAGAATCTAAGCTCAAAACTGTGATTTAACGATGGATGAAGGCTAGGATTACTGATTTCCCCTCTGTTGCAACTCTGACCACATTTTGCTATACGATTGCTGTAGCAAGGTTCATCTAGTCAACCTAAAATTCTACATAATCATCTTTCGACAGATTTATGCTTGTAGTTCCTTAAACCAAACCAACATATTCCTATGTGTTTTAGTTTACAAACCTGACGTTAACATCAATTTTAATGGGTTGTATAAGATAATAATATATTCCTATACTATCTCTTATATTATCTAAGCTAGATCTAACTAAACCAACCTTTCCAGAATTAGCTTAAGTTTGTATTTTCTTACTAAATGATGGCATGTCACTTAATAGAAAGTAAACAATAAATACACTTGAATAAACCAGATGAAAATTACTTAATCAATCAAAATAGCAAATAGATCTTCATGGCAACTTCGGTTCCATCAATAATCCAAGCTAAGGAATTTAGCTCATGTTTAGTTCAACAAAATCAGAATTAATAACAAAAATCAGATCCATAATGTTTTGGAAAGTAAATACATAGAGAAGGAGGAAACAACTAAGCTAAAAACTGAGGTCAAAACCACTGTGTATCCGTGCTGTACTCTTCTCTTCCTTGCTCTAGCGTCCAAAAATCCCTTGTACTCGCCTCTGTCTCCGTTTCCAGCTCGTACAAGAATTCTCTGCGCCTCCACTAATTTCTCTCCTCTTTTCTGGCTGCTTGTATTATATTCTTCCTTTTCTTTATATACTAGGGCAGGTTGAGGTGCCCTAGTGACAAGTGTATGCGTGAGAGTCATGGTTGATGGTCCCCCCTCCTGGTATTCTTACAGTTGTCCAGACTTGATAGCGTCAGTGCTTGGACTACTACCAGCGCTAAAAGACAAACTGCGCCAGCTTGCTAACTTTTTGGCTGATCCTGCTTTTGCTGCGACTTTGCTGCAGTAGTGCTATGGCATTGGGGGCATTTCAGCATTTGTGTTTTCCACCGCGCTTTTCTTACCAAAAGCCTACGTCAGCACCTCCTTTGGACAATCCTGCACTAATTTCCCAGTGAACCAGGTGGCGTGCCCAACAGAGTGACCTTCTGCCCATTACCGAGAAACATGGCAGAGTGGGTCAAAACCGAGTTAGTGGCTTAGAGATAAGCCCGAGAGAAGCTATCACGTGCAGGGGGACGTGGTAGTGGGATTGTGTATGCGCCTAAGTGTGGGGACACGTGGCGGGAGTTGGTGAGCCAACTAAACCTAAGTGGCTGGGGTTGTCAGCCATACTTGTCTATAAATAGAGTGGCCGGGCCACTATTGAGAAAGAGGAAGGAAGAGAGGGATTCTGAGAGAGAATTTCTGAGTGTGTAATCTTACAGCAAGCCTTAGCCTTGTGTATTCCTTTTATACGAGATAAATAAAGGGTTGGAAAAGAGTTTCCGTAAATTGAGTGTTGCTTGTGTTTTATTGTGTTTTATTGTATTCGGTTATCGATGGTTCTGAATCCAATGGCGATGTCAATTTTACCAAATTCGATCTCTAGCAACTCGGATCGAGATCCTCAATTCTGGCAGAATTTTGAGTCTTGAATCTTTGTTTTTCAGCCACGGATCTTCAAAATTGATTGAGGGCTTTCATTACCCATGAGATTCTGACCATTTTGACACCAATATCACGAGGATCCAATGGCTAGATCACCGGAACCGTCCTCCCACATTTCTCACGGCGGCGGTGGCTCATTTTCCGGTAAGGCAGCGGCGGTGACCATGGTTGGTGGCCCAGAATGACTCACCGACTCCCTCTGAAGCTAATGGGCTGGGCGGTGTCGTTCACGGCGGCCGGAGGAAGGAGATCCAAGGGCGGCGGCGGCGAGGAATCCGGCCACCATGGGCGGCGGTGCTCCGGTCAAAATGAAGCCATTCTGCTGGTACCATTTTTTTCGTCTCTTCGCTCTGAGTCTATTGGGACTGGAATCACCTCGATCGGACACCGGACGGCCGAGATATCACGATCGGAAGTTTGGGTGTTTTTCGAAACTTTTGCCGGCGAGTGTGGCGTTGTCCGGCGGAGTTGACGGCTGGAAGACACTAATCCGGACTCAGCTCGACGAGATCTTTCCAACGAGCCAGGAGGTGTCAAAAACGGACGCCGTGCGTGGAGAAAGAGAGAGAAAATGAAGGGAGAGAGAGAGAAAATGAGGGTTCTGAGTTGTGAGGGTGAGGGATACGCCCAAGTGGCACAAAATAACAGGTTGGGCATGCTGACTGTCAAAATCTTTAATTTTGACCCCCACATTTCTTTTAAATTTAAATTCTGGCCCAGATTTCTAAAATTTTCACACTTAAGTCTTTAAAAATTACAAATTAACCCCATTTCAAATTTTGGGTTTTACAACTCCTCCCCCTTTAGGAGATTTCCTCCTCGAAATTAAAATTACATCTGTACTCAGAATAGATAAGGATACTTTTCATGCATTTCTGACTCAAGCTCCCATGTGGCTTCTTCATCTCCGTGATACTGCCATAGAACCTTGACCAAGGGGATCTCACGGCGACTGTCCATGTTATTATCTGGGACGGATCTGGTTCATACTTCCATAGCATCGACACGTGGAAGACGTTGTGGGCATGAGACAATTGGGATGGCAGGTCTAGGCGGTATGCAACTGGTCCAATTCGCTCTAGTACCTGGAATGGTCCTGTGTACCTTGGTGCAAGCTTACCTCGAAATCTGAAACGAGAAACTCCACGTTTTGGGGTCACTTTTAGGAACACAAAGTCCCCAATCTCGAACTCCAATGGTCGTCTCCGGTTATCTGCATAACTTTTCTGTCGACTCTGAGCAGTTTTGAGATGGTCACGAATAAATTGGACTTTTTCTGTCGTCTCCCACACAAACTGAGGTCCAAGGTTAATGCGTTCTTCCTGCTCAGCCCAACACAAAGGAGATCTGCAGGGCCTACCGTACAGAGACTCAAATGGAGCCATTCCGATGCTGGCTTGGTAACTATTATTATAAGCTAATTCGGCATTTGGCAGGTATTCTCCCCATCTGCCCTCAAAGTCCAGAACGCAAGCACGCAACATATCTTCAAGGATTTGTATAACCCGCTCTAATTGGCCGTCAGTCTGAGGGTGGAAAGTGGTGCTGCATCTCAACCCAGTCCCCAGAGCATTTTGTAACCCTTTCCAAAACTTAGATGTAAATCGAGCGTCACGATCTGAGACTATCGATACCGGAACACCGCAACGTGACTATCCTCTCGATGTATAGTCGGCACAGCTTGGGAACTTTATAGTCAGCTCTGATGGGGATGAAATGTGCAGTCTTTGTCAGACGATCTACGACAACCCATACAGCATCATACCCTTCCTGGGTCCTAGGTAATCCTGTGACGAAATCCATCGTTACGTGGTCCCACTTCCAATCAGGGATAGGTAAGGGTTGTAGCTCGCCACCAGGTCTCTGGTGATCCGCTTTGACCTGTTTACATATCGAGCACTTGGCTACAAAGTTCGCAACATCACGCTTCATTCCACGCCACCAATATTGCCTCTTCAAATCCATATACATTTTCGTGCTTCCGGGGTGGATGGAGAACTTGGAACGGTGAGCTTCATACAACACAACATCCAGGAGATCGGAATCATTCGGAACCACCAGCTTTCCTTTCTGAAGGAGGAATCCCTCTGGACTTATCCGCCATCCTTCAATCTGTTCCCCACTCTGAAGCTGATTCCAAACTTCACTAAGCTCCTCATCATGCCATTGTCCTTGCTTCACCAACTGTTTCAAGATAGGAGCTGCCACAATGTTGAAGATGCATGCCTTGTTACTATCCTCGTAGTACTGCAAATCAAAACTCCCAACAGTAGCCAACCTGTTCCAGTCTTCGAAGGCTAAGCTGGCCAAAACTCCATGGCTTTTTCGGCTCAGGGCATCCACTACCACATTAGCTTTCCCGTGGTGATACTGGAGATTGAAGTCGTAATCCTCCATGTATTCTATCCACCTCCGCTGTCTCAAATTCAGATCTCGTTGAGTGAACATATATTTGAGGCTTTGGTGGTCAGTGAAAAGCTCGAACTTCGCACCATAGAGGTAACACCTCCAAATTTTCAGTGCAAAAATCACTGCAGCTAGTTCCAAATCATGGGTAGGATAATTCTTTTCATGGGGCTTCAACTGTCGTGAAGCATAAGCTACCACTCGACCTTGCTGCATCAAAACACATCCTAACCCATTTTTAGAAGCATCAGCGAACACTGTGTAGGGCTCGTCGCTGTTAGGGACTATGAGAACAGGAGCGCTAGTGAGGCGGTGTCTCAGTTCCATGAATGCTCCCTCACATTCTTCATCCTAAATGAATCTGACATCCTTTCTGGTCAACTTTGTCAAGGGCAATGCAATCCTTGAGAAATTTTCTACAAATCTCCGATAATATCCCGCTAATCCAAGGAAACTGTGAATCTCTGACACATTCTTCGGACGCTCCCAGTTCAACACAGCTTCCACTTTAGAGGGATCAACCGATATGCCTTCTTGGGAAACTACATGCCCAAGGAACTTCACATCAGTCATCCAGAAGTCACACTTCTCTTTCTTGGCATACAAGCTATGCTCCCTTAAAGTCTGTAGGGCAATCCTCAGATGTTCTGCATGTTTCTCCTGAGTCTTGGAATAGATCAAGATATCATCAATGAAAACAATGATGAATCGGTCTAAGTACGGATGAAAGACTCTATTCATGAGGTCCATGAATGCGGCGGGTGCATTGGTCAGTCCGAACGGCATGACGAGAAACTCGTAGTGACCGTAGCGAGTACGAAAAGCTGTCTTTGAAACATCCTCTTCTCTTACCCTTAACTGATGGTACCCTAACCGCAGATCAATCTAGGAAAAGTATCGGGATCCACCCAATTGATCAAATAACTCATCAATGCGGGGTAGTGGATACTTATTCTTGATGGTAACCCGGTTGAGTTGATGGTAATCCACACACAGTCTCAATGATCCGTCATGTTTCTTTGCAAAAAGCACAGGAGCTCCCCATGGTGATGTACTTGGACGGATAAATCCCTTCTCCATCAATTCTTGCAATTGCTTCCTTAGCTCGACATTTTCCGCAGGTGCCATGCGGTATGGAGCAATAGAGATAGGAGAGGTACCGGGAACCAAATCTATGCAAAATTCAATTTTCCTGTCCGGTGGAAGCCCTGGTAACTCACTTGGAAACACATCTTGAAAGTCATCGACTATCAGGACATACGAAGAATCGTTCGCCTCAGATTCTCCTCCTAACGCAAAAACCATTCCCAAGCTTTCCAGATTCTTTCGACCCTCGATATAAGCCTTCAAAACAAAAGATGGCGTTACTACCCCTGTCTTAGCTTGATAATCCACGACCTGTCCATTCTTGGTGAGAAGCGTAACACGTCTTCGGTAACAATCCACTGTAGCACGGTACTTACTCAACCAATCCATACCTAGTATGACGTCAAATCTAGCCATCGGTAGTACAAATAGATCAGCTGATAATCGGTGATCACCCAAAACTATACAACAGGACCTACAGATCATAGACACCTCGGCTATACCTCCCATTGGTGTACTAAGTGTTAGGGGAGGGTCATGCGTATCAACGCTTAATTGTAGCACTGAGGCAAATAACATAGAAATAAAAGAGTGCGAGGCACCAGTATCAAACAACACCTGGGCCCAAGAATGAGAAACGAGTACCGTACCATCAACAACAGGGTGATCAACCTGTTGTCCACGACCGGTGTTCGCCACTGATGTGACAGCATAAGCTTGACCATGCGACTTTCCCTTGTTCTTCTGTCCTCTGCCTCGATTTCCTTGACTACTGCTTGCATCGGCATTTCCTCCTGGAAAGTAGGGTCTCTGACTCCCAGAAGCTTGAGGGGTAGTCTGATAACTCTGGCCTTGCTGGAATCCTGAACCCTGTGCTCGGGGCTGAAAGCCACGTGGCTGAGGGACAGAAGCAAAGGAAGCAGCTGGATTATGGAATGATGCTTGGTTCCCACTACCTGAAGCTGAACCAGCATGACTGCCTTGTTGTTCCTCGGGGCCTAGGGGAGACTGCATCAGACGATTTGGGCAATTCCTTTTGAGATGTCCGGTCTGTCCACAGGTATAGCAGGCGTAAGGCTGAAAACGCCCGCTACCTGAGGAGCTACTACTGCCACTGCTGCCACTGGTCTGCTGACCTTGTCCTTGTACCTTGTCTTTCTTACCCATCTTCCTCGATTTTCCACTCCCACCTGAACCTTTGTATTCCCCATAGGTACTATTAAGTTCTGCCTCTGCTCGCTCTGCTGCATCAACCAACTTAAGGAAATTGTTTGAAGCAGTCGAGGCTATCATCTGTCTCAGTCTAGGTCTCAGGTTTTTCTGGAATTTATCACACCATGCCATGGGATCAGCAACAGCACCTAGATTGTAACGGGATAGCTCGATAAACCGTGCATGGTACTGTGTCACTGTCATGTCACCCTGTATCAAATCATCAAATTCCCTGATCATTCTTAATCGGTGATTCTTAGGAACGAACGATCTCTTGAAGAGGGCCTCGAACTCATCCTAAGAGAGGCTAGGTATATCATAGTCATCTCTTTGGCTCTCTAGCCACTCCTCTGCTTTCCCTTCAAACATGTAGGCCGCAAAGTTGACACAGTATTCTGGTGGGATACCGAGAGTCTGGAGTTTCTTTTTAATACTCTTCAGCCATTGCTCTGCGGCTACCGGATCAGACTCGCCAAGAAATGTAGGAGGTTTCTGCTTCATGAACCTCTCAAGCAATGTCAGGCGTTGTTGAGCAGGATTTGGATCATGTGGAGGATTTTGGGCATTTTAAAAGGCTTGGAACATGACAGCAAATTGTTCCATATCGAAAGCTGGGGCAGCAGGTGGGGGATTGCGCCTCGGCGGCATGCTTTCAGATTTGAATGTGAAAACTTGACAGAGTTAGGACTGATGATGATCCTCAAACACAAAAGGAGTAAAACTCAATAAAACCGTTTAAAAGTGGTGCTACATTCCCTAGGTTTCCTAACCTAGGCTCTGATACCAAAATCTGTGACGCCCCTAAGTGGGGGTTATGTAATAAAAGTGCGGTAACGGTGCACAAATAGAAATAAAATAAAATAAAACTCCTAAAATAAAAACAATGCCTGCCCATGGGCCTTTAAAAAAAACTCTCCGTTAAAACTTAGATCCAAAGTATAATGTAGCCAATAAAATATTTAACAGTACAATTATCATCATCAGTTACAATTCTGTCCAAAGTAATCCAATCAAGGTCTTACACAAATTTAAGGAAGGAAACTGAAAATGGTAGATCCTCTACGAGGGGCACGCTGATCGGTGACTACTCCTCGTCCGAAAGGTTGCACTGTACACCCCCTGGGAATGAAAGAGGACAAAGGGGGTGAGCACGCAATGCTCAGTAGGAGAACTATTACTTACCTTTAGTTTTATTTATTTTTCCGATTAAACTTGCATGGTTAGTAGTTTTTAAGTTTTATGTACAATAAGTCATATGATCAGTGTCAGTGAGATAATCCAATCCATACACTCGTGACGGAAAACCCCCGAAGGGCGCGGTGATTCAGAGACACTGATAGCAAGGAGCTCTATCTCGATGTCCCTACCAGATCAGTTCTCGAACCACGGGTAAGGGTGAACTGTCGTTCCGGGCCCTCAACAGGACGCAACCACTGTACAGTAACCTTGGGGATTCTCAACCCCGGAGAGCGTCATCACCTCTCCCTCTTTTACGTTTTCGGGTTCACACCCAGGGATGGTAAACGGCCACACCTACTGTCAGCACACTATCTCACTATCGTGTCCAGTTCACATTTTCCTAACCATGCTTTTGTGTCAAATTCCAAAATTATGTCAAATCTCTTGGCCACGGTGTACATTACAGGATGGGCCCCCTAATGGTTTTGTTCAAGTCATATCGTGTAACAGTAATAAGTAAGTTTGATATACAATTCCAATCTTTTCAAATTTAACAAAATTAATTAAATTAAATAAAATTCCACAAAAGTTAAGTAATAGGACCCCTACCTCAAAACGGATCGTCAATTGGAAGTCGAGACGCTGCGAAACGAAGCTTCGCCGGAATCCGGCCACCGGCGGCGGCGGCGGCGGAGCTTCCCAGTGAAGAATCTCGCGGCAGACTTGAGTCCTACCCCCCCTAAATCGATGGTTCTGAATCCAATGGCGATGTCAATTTTACCAAATTCGGCCTCTAGCAACTCGGATCGAGATCCTCAATTCCGGCTGAATTTTGAGTCTTGAATCTTTGTTTTTCAGCCACGGATCTTCAAAATTGATTGAGGGCTTTCATTACCCGTGAGATTCTGAGCATTTTGACACCAATATCACGAGGATCCAATGGCTAGATCACTGGAACCGTTCTCCCACTTTTCTCACAGCGGCGGCGGCTCGTTTTTCGGTAAGGCGGCGGCGGTGACCACGGCTGGTGGCCCAGAACGACTCACCGACTCCCTCTGAAGCTAATGGACTGGGCGGTGTCGTTCACAGCGGCCAGAGGAAGGAGATCCGAGGGCGGCGGCGGCGAGGAATCTGGCCACCCCGGGCGGCGGTGCTCCAGTCAAAATCAAGCCGTGCTGCTCGTACCGTTTTCTTCGTCTCTTCGCTCTGAGTCTATTGGGAATAGAATCACCTCGATCGGACACCGGACGATGGAGATATCACGATCGGAAGTTTGGGTGTTTTTCAGAACTTTGGCCGGCGAGTGTGGCGTCGTCCGGCGGAGTTGGCGGCTGGAAGACACTAATCCGGATTCGGCTCGACGAGATCTTTCCAACGAGCAGGGAGGTGTCGAAAACGGACACCGGAATCTCACCGGAGGTAGGTCGGCCGTGCGTGGAGAAAGAGAGAGAAAATGAAGGGAGAGAGAGAGAGAGAGAGAGAGAGAGAGAGAGAGAGAGAGAGAGAGAGAGAGAGAGAGGGAATGAGGGTTCTGAGTTGTGAGGGTGAGGGATACGCCCAAGTGGCACAAAATAATAGGTTGGGCATGCTGACTGTCAAAATCTTTAATTTTGACCCCCACATTTCTTTTAAATTCAAATTCTGGCCCAGATTTCTAAAATTTTCACACTTAAGTCTTTAAAAATTACAAATTAACCCAATTTCAAATTTTGGGTTTTACACCTAAACGACCAAACACAAAAAAGAAAGAGAATAAAGAAAGAAAAAAAAGAGATAACAAAACCCTAATATGAAAGAGGAGTAAAAAAATTTGACAGAACGAAATCTTAAAAATCGACAGAAAAAAATACGGAATCTATTCCGAATGATAACAAAAAAAGAGGAAAAAAAAAGAGAAAATGAAACCCTAATATAAAATAAGAGGGAAAAAATTGACACAACGAAATCTTAAAGAATCTGAAGGAAAAAAAAAACAATAGAGAAACCAAGAACAACAAAGAAGGAAAAAGGAAGAAACATAAGCCAAAATTATCCCTAAAAAAACAATCTAGAAAGCAAGAAGACACATAATAAAAAATAAAAAGACTAAAAAAACCAAAAAAGAAGAAGAAGAAGAAAATGAAGTAGAATAAAAGAACAAAAGAACAAAACAAAAAAAATAACAAAAAAAGAGAAAAAAAAAAGGAAAAACCATTCGCAGAAAAAAATTACAAAAATGAAAACATAAAATGAAGAAAAAATCAAAAGAAATTATACAACACTACTAAAACAAAACAAATCTGGAAATAAAAACTGAATCAAAAAATGAAAAAAACTAAGAGATAACACTAACAAATAACATATTTGTAAATAAAAACACTAATAGATAACAGATCTGAAAAAGCGAATAAAAAAACAGAAGAAAAAACGAACTGAAATCCAAGGAAAGAGAAACGAAATACAAAACCAAAAAACGAAACAAACAAAAAAAATGAATCCCATAAGCCTCTCGATAAGGAAGAAAGAGAGAAGGAAAAAAAAGAAATGCACAGAAATGACCAAATCCAGAAGCTTGATGGAAAGAAATGGCGAGAAAACCAAATAAATAAAAAAAGTCATCCAAGAAGCCTCACAAAAAGGAAGAGAGAGAAGAAAAAAATAAACATTATATTATATTAATATAATTATATTTATTATATTAATAATAATATAATAATAATATAATTAAATATTAATATAATCTTATAATTCTAATATTATTATTATATATTATAGTGTATTACATGGTTATATAATGTATTAATTATAATATATTTGTTTAATATAATATAATAATTATTATATAATATAATATAATAAATTTTAGATAGTATAGTTGTAATTTTTAATTATATTATAATTGAAATATTAATATTTCTTATGTAATATTATAATATGTTTTATAATATTGTAATTATATTAACCATTTTAATAATATTATTATATTCTATATCATAGTTATATAATATGTTATTTAATAATAGTTTTATTGTATTATATTAAATATAATAATAAATATACATTATATTTTAATTATATATTATATTATAGTATAATATAATATAATCGTTATTTTAATTATTTTAGTTATTATTTTAATAATATTATTATATTTTATATCATAATTATATAATATATTATATAATAATAGTTTTTTATTATATTAAATATAATAATAAATATATATTATATTGTAATTATATTTATTATAATATAGTATAATATAATAGTCGTAATTTTTAATTGTCTATAGCAATTCAATCTCATAATTTACCAAACATTATTACACTGATTTTAAAATCAGTACAGCTATTATAATTATAATTTATCAAATACTTAATTACTTTCTTCAGCACAATTAAAAATATATTTTTTAAAATTTATAGCACTACTAAATTAAGTCAATAATCGGGATGTCTCTTTTTTAAAATCTATGGGCATGTTCTTTTGTCTAAAAAACTCAAAAAAAGACAATTTAAATTTTAACTTTATTCAAGTTCACATTTTTTTAAGTTTCAACTTTATTTAATTTTACTTAACTTTATTTAAGTTCTAACTTTAATTCAAATTATAACTTAAATTTAACTCAAAAATAATACTCAAATTACACTATAAAAGAATAATCCCTATATTAAGCAAAAAATCACTTTTTGATTTCCCTCTGACGCCTCTTCCTTTCTCTCACATCTCACCTTCTTCCCGACCCTTTTTCTCTTCTTCCTCTCAAAGGGGTCAAAAACCAAAGCAAAAAAGAAAAACAAAAATCCCAATTCAAACTCCAAACCCGAAAAATCGCTCAATTGCCAACCCAAATTCCGATTGATCAAAGCAAAAGCAAAACCTAGACCTTCGACTATGACGGAGATGGCGAGCACCGACATAGACGGCATCGACGGCGTCCGCATGACCTGGAACGCGTGGCCCCGCACGAAGGTCGAGGCGAGCAAGTGTGTGATCCCACTCGCCGCTGTGATCTCCCCGATCCGGCCCCACCCGGAGATCGCCACCCTCGATTACTACCCTCTCCGCTGCAAGACCTGCGCCGCCATCCTCAACCCCTTCTGCCGCGTCGACTTCACCGCCATGATCTGGATCTGTCCCTTCTGCTTCCAGCGCAACCATTTCCCTCCCCAATACGTCGGGATTTCGGACACCAATCTCCCCGGCGAGCTCTTCCCCTCCTACACCACCATTCAGTACTCCCGCGCCCTCCCCACCAATCCCAATGCGCCGGACCCGCCTTCGCCGCCGCCGGTGTTCTTGTTCATGCTCGATACCTGCATGATTGATGAGGAGATGGAGTTTGTTAAGTCCGCGCTGAAAAGGGCGATCGGATTGCTGCCGGATAACGCGCTCGTCGGATTCGTGTCGTTCGGGACGCAGGTGCAGGTTCACGAATTGGGATTCTCCGACATGTCGAAGGTTTATGTTTTTAGGGGGACCAAGGAGATTTCCAAGGAACAAATTTTGGAGCAATTGGGGCTTGGAGTTGCTGCCCGGAGACCGGCAGTGGCCGCTGGGGGATTCCAGCCCAAGGTCGTGCAGAATGGGTTGCCTGGATTGGGGATTAGCCGGTTCTTGTTACCCGCTTCGGATTGTGAGTACACGCTCAATTCGGTGAGGACAAGGATGTTTTATTTTTCTATTATTTGAAAATTTGATTGACTTTTTTTTGGATGATTGAATTGTTTATTTTGTGTGGATTTTAGGTTTTGGATGAGTTGCAAACAGATCAGTGGCCCGTGCCCCCTGGTAGTCGGGCGTCGCGGTGCGTTGGAGTGGCGTTGAGCGTCGCGGCGGGCTTGCTTGGAGCTTGTTTGCCTGGCACCGGAGCTCGCATTATTGCTTTGGTCGGAGGTCCATGCACAGAAGGGCCGGGCTCGGTAATTTCCAATAAAAATCTTTCCTTTTTTTTTTTTTTTTTTTCCTTCTTGAAGCAGTCCTTAGGAAATAGGATGCAATGCAACATGAATATGCTGTTGATTGTTTAGCAAAATGAGGTTTTTAGGGCCAAGCTCCATAAATGCTTCTTACAAGATGAGTTTATAGTGCTTATTAATTAAATAGGACTCTTATTTGTTGCTAATTGTGACTAAAAATTAGTTTTTTTTTTTAAATTTTTTTTATTATTTTTTTAATAGATCTTTGCTTTAGGCAATTCTGTTATGGTTTTTGGAGTCTTGCCCACTATGGCTAATTCTAGACTTTTGCCATAGTTTATCCTAGGATAGTCTGTGGTTGAGAATTATGTGAACGACTTCTTTTTGGTTTCACTTTTCTCATTGCATTTGCCTCTTATAGTGCTAGCAACTCCTCCTGAATTTGCCTTAAATTCAACGATGATTAGCTTTAGTGATTAGTGAATGTATGAGCTGAATGTCAACCATTACTTACTCAGAAAAAGAAAGTTGGTGGTACTTAAACGCTAAAATGCTATTGGTATTGATCTCATGGTTTCCAGATCTGATAAGTCTCAGACTAGGTTTTTTGGTATGTTTATTCCAAAGAAGGCTTCCTAAACAGGTACAAAACTTTTCTCTTTACTAGTTAGATGGGATCAGACCTGATTCGGAAACAAAAACAATGACACTTTGTGAACAAAGTAACAAAATAGCAAATAAAGCTGAATAGTAATGTGAGTAGACAATGACATTCTAGAGTTCATTATTGTGGTGATTTTTCTTTTGATTTTCGTGTTTGAGAGCTCATGCATTTGATATCTTAATTTTACTTGCATTAATTTATCAATCAACGAGATTAAAATTAAAGAAAACAAGGGTTTACTAATTTGTATGAATCAATGGTTGTTGCAAAAAAAAAAAAAAAAAAAAAAAAATCATGATGGTGATATTGAACTGTTAAACTACTGCAGATTATATCGAAAGATTTGTCAGATCCAGTCCGTTCCCATAAGGATCTAGACAAAGATGCCGCACCATATTTTAAGAAAGCAGTCAAATTTTATGATAGTCTTGCGAAGCAGCTGGTTAGCCAAGGTCATGTTTTAGACGTCTTTGCATCTGCCCTTGATCAGGTATATGCGGTCATCCTTTGAATTTTAAAGCATCTAGAGTACTTCCCTGGGCTCGTTGTGTTGGTATTAATAATTAGTAATTACCATGTTTTTCTTTTGTTGTTGGAAATGTGTTAAAGTGACACACATGTATAGTCAGCCGTTTGTACGTAAAAGAAAGAATCTTTTGTATCTAATGTCAAACTCTATGTACATTCTGTTTCAGTTTTGTCTGTCCTGATTGGATGAAGTCTTCAATAAAATTTTATCAATTCCTAAATAGAGGGAATTGAACGCTTTCCTTTACTATTCCCTTGAAAATCTTCAGAATTTGTAACTTCCAATTATTGTTAAATAATATGTTATCATTTCTGAAATTACCCATCAAACGGATTCTGGCTTATGTTTGACGCATGGAACCAGAAACTTTGGTATGTGGAATAGGTGTTTTGCTCGAGATTTTTAGAAAACATTGTGAGAGCTTGTGTTTGCATTCATTTAAACTTAGGAGATGTCATTTTAAGCTTCCGCTCACTATAAGTTGTATGGTTATTTACTGACTTCTGGGCTTTATGTCTTAGGTTGGTGTTGCGGAGATGAAAGTTGCGATTGAGAAAACTGGTGGCCTTGTTGTGCTATCTGAAAGTTTTGGTCATTCTGTATTTAAAGATTCTTTTAAGCGTGTTTTTGAAGAAGGAGAAAAATCTCTTGGACTCTGCTTTAAGTGAGTACTTAATCACTATAGAACATTTTTAATGTTTCTCCTTTGTTTTCAATTGTTTTATCCTTTGTTTTTTTCTTATTGCTTTAATACACAATTGTATAGCTGCTTTGCTAACTCTGTCCAATTTTTTACTTGCCCTTGTATGCTGTTGAGTTACTATCCTCTGCAAGTTGTAACCAAGTGAAACTTCCTTATGTGTAATTTTTAGGATCTTCCTATACTTTTGTTGTGCTGAAAGCGCACGTAAGTGTAGTTGTGATAAATCAAGTTTGTGCCAGTGTTAGCCCTGTATAAAAGAAAATTGAAAAAAAAAAAAGAAACTACCTTGGGCTTTGATTGATTTTAACCAGGTAGAGTGGATTATATATCATGGAGCATTGGCAGATCTGACTTTTGGTTTTTACATGCGACATGAAAAGAGAGTGGGAGGGTGAACCATTGTGAGACGAATATGATTCATACTGTCCTTCCAGGGATAAAATAGGTAATTTGTGTGAATAAAACATCAAAGGATGGAGGGAGGGATGGAATTTTTTACCCGTGGATCGTGGTTGTGACTGATGCTTCATTTTTTTCCCCCTTTCTTTGGTGGGCAATATATAGAAATGCTCAGCTGTGAGGAATGAATGAACTTTGTTGTCATTGGTTGTTGGGAGCCGCAAAATTGGTTTATAACTTGGTGACTTGAAGGTCCAAGTTTTCTTGAGGGAGGGAGTTGTTCTCAACGCCTTATGAATTTAACGAGACTACTTTTAGGCCTTGCAGGTGTCTTTTCTTGGTTTAATATATGTTATTTTATTTAATATCTACATGGTACATTTGCACCAATATATGTGCACTTGCAAACAGCACTCTCACCGACCTCTTTTTTGTTATTTTTCAATTTGTTAAATTATATGTTTGGGCTCAAGATGATATGGCATATCAAGCTGATTTCTAAATGAATTTATTCTAGCGGTACACTCGAGATAAACTGTTCGAAGGACATCAAGATTCAGGGGATAATTGGTCCTTGTACTTCTTTGGAGAAGGTTAGTTTCTCTTTCGTTGCTTGATGAGATTGAATTCCCGGCCTGAAAACAATTTATCAGTTATGACTAGAACCTGAGCTTTTTCCCCTTTATTGGAGTTGATTTCTTCATTGCATTGTTTGCAGAAAGGACCAGCTGCTGCCGATACTGTTGTTGGTGAGGGGAATACAGCTGAATGGAAGATGTGTGGCCTTGACAAGAGTACTTCCTTGACAGTTTTCTTTGATCTGTCAGCAAGTGATCGATCCAATACCCTAGGGACTGTAAATCCACAACTGTATTTGCAATTTATTACGAGGTACGAAGTAGGATTATATGGTAGATTGTATCATCTGTTGGTTTTGCTTGGAGACTTAGCATCATTGTTGTTTGGAACTGCAGGTATCAGAATACCAATGGTCGAATGATGCTTCGGGTTACGACTGTTACTAGAGCGTGGATAGATACTGCTGTTAGCACAGAGGTTTGTTTACTTTGTTTATCTGAATTTGCAGCAAGGAGCTTTTTGGTTATTAAATTTAAAATATTGAATTGTTATATGCCATATTAATTTCTTCACATATTTTTAAGCTTGGAGGTAGCATTCTTATTCTTGATTGAGATTTGATATTGTTTGCTGCTTATATGTTGAAGTACATTCATTGAATCTATAATGCTAACGTGGAAAGAAATATTCGCCTTTTCAGGAACTGATACATGGATTTGATCAAGAGACTGCTGCTGTAGTAATGGCTAGAAAGACATCCTTGAAGATGGAGACAGAGGTAGCATCTTCTTTTGACTTATTTTTAATTGTGATTTCTATTGTCCATTCTTGAATCTGGATGTCTTGTAGGTGGAGGTAAAAAATAAAGGTGATTTTGATGTTTTTATTTATTTATTATATTTTTATTGAACAATTGACTTTATTTTATTTTTCTTTTTAGAGTTGTCTGGTGATTACTTTTTTTCTCAACTAGGAATCATTTGACGCCACACGATGGTTGGACAGAACTCTAATTCGCCTTTGCGCCAAATTCGGTGACTATCGGAAGGATGATCCTTCATCTTTTACACTACATCCGTGTATTTCATTGTTCCCGCAATTCATGTTTAATCTGCGGCGGTCACAGTTTGTCCAGGTATCAATTTTCTCCCCCTTTCCCCCTCTCTTTTCATGAACCTTTACTAATGTTACGAAATATACTCAATAGTTGAACTGTCTCCGGCGCGAATTTGAAAATTTTTAGGTTTTCAACAACAGTCCTGATGAGACTGCCTATTTCCGTATGCTACTAAATCGGGAGAATGTTACCAATGCGGTTGTCATGATTCAGCCATCACTAATGGCCTATTCGTTCAATTCACTGCCAAGACCTGTTATGCTGGATGTGGCTTCTATTGCAGCAGATCAAATCCTCCTGTTAGATTCGTATTTTAGTGTTGTTATTTTCCATGGAATGACTATAGCTCAGTGGCGTAATATGGGATATCAAAATCAACCAGAGCACCAGGTTTTTGCTTAATTATTTCGACTGAATTTATTAACTATGTTTTTTTTTTTTTTTTTTTTCACTTGGTCTTTTGACTTGCAACCCCTTTTTCCCCCATGTGCTTCGGTTAATTATATTATTTTTTATTTTTAAGAATTGACCCATGTGCTTAGATTTTCTCATTTTCTTTTTCTTTATTGTTTGATAAAGGGATTTCGGCACAAATGTCCCTTTTTGAAGGTTTTTTTATTTTTTATTTTTTTTGCATAAAACTTGAAGTTTTGTAAAATTGCAAAAATGACCGTTTTTATCAACTTAAAAGTCAATCACTGATTGACTTGATTGACATAGTAGTCAATCACTAATTGACTTAGTAGCCAATATTGACTTAACAGTCTATATTGACTTATAACTAATTAATTCGATGTTCTTCATTAGTAATCAATATAGTTAACCAAAATCAATTATTAATTAATAAATTTTACTCAACAAATTGCAGGTTTATTAATCATAAAAGTGGATAAATAAATAATGAATCGGTTAATTACTGATTGACTGTGGTCAATAACTGATTGATTGTGGGTCTGATTGACTCCTGTAAATTAAACGGCTATTTTTGTAAAATATAAAAAGTTCGGCCATTTATGAAAAGATGTGGTAAAAACAGGTCATTTAGCTAAGTTTTCCTTTGATTGATAAATGTCCTTAGATTTTTATTTTTTTTTATTTTTTTTTTCCAGTTTATCATGTATGCTTGTATATTTTCAGGCGTTTGCACAATTGTTGCAAGCTCCACAGGGCGATGCCCAAGTGATCATCCAAGAACGCTTCCCTGTACCTCGGTTGGTGGTATGCGATCAACATGGTTCCCAGGTCAGGATCTTTCTACAATTTTCAATATGAGTTGCTTTACTTAAGCTTGTCGACAACATTGTACAAGATTTGTCTCTTTATGTTGTCATTGTTGACTAAAAAGCCAAGATGATTTTTAGTCACCAAGTCATTGCATGCCGAGTTCTTGTTACTGCCTTATGCTACTGATTTGATTTGATTTAGATCTTGATCGTTTAAGTTGATTTTAGAAAGGTTGGTCCCAGTATTACTAGAGTTAACACAACACAGATGGCATATACTAGATTTTCCATCATATCGGTCTCACAAGTTGGTTGAAACTTGTTGGGAGTTTTAGTTCACTATGTTCTTCTGGACAAAAGTCCTTCGAAACAAGTCTCAGAAATGCTGTCTTACCATCTTCTTATGGTTGAAATTTTATTGTATTTAGCTGTTCTTAGTTGGTGCCTATGATTATGTTTGAGCTTTATCGCAATTAGACTTACAAATGAGTTGTCCTTGTTTCGTGTCATATTCAAGTACGCTTGATCTTGCATTCCCAATGCATATATTTTGACTCGGATGGTTCAAATTATTTATTTCCTGTGCCCCCAAACTCCGCATCCCACCCCACCCTACCCAAATGGTATTTACCTCTGGAAGTGAGCTATTGGTGCCGGTGGTGATGCAATTGTACTGTGAAAATTTGGCTGATGTGTTCTGAGTTTTTAATTTTTTTTTTAAAAATATTTTGCCAGTGCTTATTATTCCAATTGCTCTTGCATTATGAGCTGAGGAAAAGCAAATCTGTAACTCTGGGCTCTTATATTGGCTGTGTCTACATGTCTAGTGGAAATGTTGATTCCAAACATGGAATCCATAGCTGATTCAGATGATACGAGTTTTATGCTCTCTCGTTTCTCCCATATGGTTTCCTGAATTACTATAATGGCAATAATTGTCATGCTTTTCAGGCACGCTTCTTATTAGCGAAGCTGAATCCGTCAGCTACTTACAACAATGCCCATGAGATGGCTGCTGGGTCCGACATAATCTTCACAGATGACGTGAGCCTTCAAGTTTTCTTCGAACACCTGCAGAGACTGGCTGTGCAATCCTGAGAGCAGAGGAGACTAAAGGACTCTACAAACTGGTCGGTGTTTTTCGTGTGGGGAAATTCCTTTTGTTTCCCTATCCTCTTGTTCCAATCAGGTTTTCCTTTTTCATATTTTCTTTTCTTTAACCCTTTCTTACCATTGTATTTAAAGACAAAATGGGACCCCATATTCGTTGAAGAATAAAGAACAAGCACACAACATTCTTTGTGGTTGCCAGGAAAGGTAAAGTTCGTTTCGCTTGACTTTATAGAATAACTGCAGAAGATGCGCTGAGGTTGATTTATGTGGAAAGAAAGGGATGAGAGGAAAGGTAAATGAGAAGGCTTTTTCTCCTGCGTCAGTACTTTTTGCCAACTGGTTGAGAAGTATGTGTTGTGTACGTGGATTTTTTTTTAATATACTGATATGGGCTTCGGCCCATGTTCGTAGGCGGTTGTATTTACTCTCTGAATGTTCTAGCCCAATATTGTGCTAGAAGCCTACAATTCATTTAGGTTTAGGTTCTGCTTTATTTTTGCTGAAAAATTTGAGTACAATTTTTGATTGTATTGATGTTGACGTTGTCTTGCCTTGAGCGTGCGTAAAACCATTTCTAAGGTCAGATTGGGAAACAGATGGGCAAGTTTTTTTTTTTTTTTTTTTTTTTTTTTTTTTTTTTTTTTAAAAAAAAAAAAATTTAGTTTCAGGGCTCCCATTGAATTTAGAGTTTATATTCTCAGGTCTCGTTCATTTATGAATTAGTTTTTTAATTCGAGTGAAAGATGCCATTTTCTAGAATTTTTTACTGTAACAGAAAAGTTAGATGTGATGTTTTTGAGATTTTGTTTCTGTAGAAATTAAAATTGAATTTGATTGGTGAAATAAACAAGGTTTCCAGATTGATTTTTAAACTTTTAAAAATTCTCATTTTATCTCTTACTTTTGATTAGTATTACTTCTTCTCGCTTCTATAATCGCTAGTTAATTTCAAACCAAAAAACTGGGAGTTAAACATTTAACTTAAAAGAAAAGCGTGTTAGAGTATTTCATCTCATGAATGATATCATAAAAAATTTACATGCTTTGGATTACATCTCTTTTTTATTAAAAAAAAATAGACATTTCTTTTTATACGTATTCTCTCAATTTGAAGAGTTTGACAAATTGGTATTTCAACTTTTAATTTTGGCTCTAAACATTGAAATTATTGTAATGTTGGTCAAATTGAGAATAAAGTTTTTGTGCGGTTTTCAAATTGAAAACAAAGCTAAAAGTTTAGACAGTTTCTTCAATATTAATCTTTTTGCATCGAATTGATCCCATATTGATACACAGTGAAAAATTTTATAATATTGAGGATTAACTATTTTGGGGGAACAATTGGGGGTTTCTCAATTTCAAATTTTTTATTTATTTATTTATTTATTTATTTATTTTTTATTTTTATTTTTTACTTGTGATGTGCATACGGAACAGGAACCAATTTGATGCAACACCCTCTGGGCTAACAAATAAATTAAATTAAAGAATATTATTCTTAAATCCTTATCTTGGATGATAAATGAGCAAATTTATTATTATTATTTTTTAAAAATTTCTTTTGAAATGCTCAGTTTGACAGTCATAAATAGTTCTTGAACATAAAACATTTCAGTCACCATATTCAAACCGAAGTAAATAATAATAATAAAAAAAACTAAAGTCATAAGCTTTATAAGCTCTAAATCCTTCATTCGAATAATCACTAAACCGCCACGTCTCGCTGCCATTCGATTGCCATGTACTCCTTATCTGAAAATGTTAAGAAGAAATTTAGGGCTCAGTGAGTAAAACCATACTACACAAAAACAAAAAAATTACAATGTGAAGTGATCAAATCAATAAATAATCAATGCTTCACTACTATCCCCACATTTAGTTTTGAAAACATTTCTTCATAAAGACATTAAAGAGCGATCAGTGTTATGCCTATACTTCGGTAAACAGTGGGCCATGGTTTCGGAACCTGTTCAATGAGTTTTGGCCATTATTAGAATAGTAATACGGATTTTCCATCTCGCCCTTTTAACCTCAGGTAAAAACCGTATATACTTTTAGTTTTCGTGGCTTTGGCATCTTGGTCATTTAACCTCAGGTATTTACCACTCTTTATCAATCTTTTTCATTCATGCTGAGTCCACCAGTTCCCCGCATCCCTTGCCCACTCAGCCCTCTAGTATAGACACACTCATTTCTTTAAATCATTCCTTAAATAACCTTATTTTATAAGAGAAAAATGTGGTTTACACACTTGTTCATAGTTTGCATTAAGACTAATCTTGATTGCGATAAACAAGATGACATGATAAATTTTCAATGAAATCTTTTAAAGATAGTGTTGGAGTCAAAATCTGTCTCAACCCCAAATATGCTAAATTGATCTCTTTCTCTCACTAAAACTCTGATTCCTCTCTAGAATTTCAGTGAGTTGTGAAAAGTGTGAAAACGATCCCTTTTGCATTGTGGTACAAGTGTTTATAGGAATTAGTTCTTTGATTCGAATCTTTTTCTGACATTCATCTTTCCACGATAGCTCTAATGACACAGTCCTTAAGATTCTTACTTATTTTGATCTTCCGGGCGCTTTCCTGCGCTTCCTTTTCCTTTTATTAAAACGTCCTTGCTTTATTAAACCCAAACGACATCGTTTTGGTCTCTTTGAACATCATCCCCACATCAGCCCTCTTTTTCCTTATAAATTTGGAATTCATCCAAATTTAAAAGTAAAACATCAAAAACTCAAGTTGTTCTTCTAAACTATCAAAAACTCAAGTTGTTCTTCTAAAGTCTTTCATCTTTCAATACCCTTTTCAATTTCTCAAAAATATATCATGTATGGGTTAATTTCTTCTTTTGAAAGCCTTCATTTGAATGTCAAATTCTGAACAATTATGCCCTTTCATCTTTTCTCGAAACTGCCAATCTTGTCACTAGAGAATCCATTGATTCCATTCTCAGATTTCCTCTTCTATCTTTGTTTCTTCAGTTTTTCTCAACACTCAAAATCCATCCCTTCCAACTTTCTCTTACCAGTTTTTGAATCCTTTCCTTTGTTTGCCTTGCGAACTCAATTGAATGTGTAACACGCCGAAGAATTAAATGTGATTAATTAAGGTAATTGAGATTTATTAGTGTGCCTGATTTGAATTAATTAACTAGTTATTAATTAATTAATGTTTCTGACGTGTAAATTTAAATAATTTTAAGGTATTTAAATATTCTCAGTATTTACATTTTTACCCAAGGGGTATATGGGCACATTTTTGGACTGTCTTTGAAGTTGTCCCACCTGTCTTTTCTTTTCTTTTTCTTTTCTTCCTTTTCCTTTCCTTTCCGTGCTCTCTCTCTCTCTCTCTCTCTCTCTCTCTCTCTCTCTCTCTCTCTCTCTCTCTCTCTCTCTCCTCACAGTCTCTCTCTCTCTTGCTGGATTGTCTCTCTCGCCCGTTTTTGTCTCAAGTCAACCGGGTTTCGAGCCAAAGAAGAATTTTAAGAAGTTTTCAACGTCAAGAGAAGGATTTGAGGTAAGATCTCTGAAAAACCTCTCTTGAATCTCGGATTTTTGGTTCGAAATGGATTTTGAGTAAAACTATGGTAGAAATTGGAGATCTTGGGTTCTTTGGACTTGTTTTAGGACTTAAAACCCGGATCTAATGGTTGTCCCTTGATATATTGTGATTTGGGACTAGATTTACAGATTTTTGAACTGATTTCTGTGAGTTTTCTCACACTGATGCCCTTCACCGGTCAACTTGTGCGGTCAACCGGATTGCATTGGCCTGACCAGTCAACCAGTTCGGTCGATCGGATTGTACACCACTAGTCGACCAGTGGTGTTGCACTGCTCCGTCACCGGTCGACCAGTGTACACGGGGTTTGACCCTGTTTGGCCTGAAAATGCTGTTTTGACCTCTGTTTTTGAGGAGGACCCAAATTAGCTTCATTTTAGGACCAAGAGTAGATGGATTAGTATCTTTAATCCATTTTTCGAGATTAAAAATCCTTGGAATGATGATTTAAAACATGAAATGGTTTGTGAAACCGGTAATTGAATTATGACACACTAATAGGAAATCAAAGGATATGATTGAGTCTGAATTACTTTAGGAATGAGATTGGAATCCAAAAGTATTGTCTTGTAACAGTGCTAGCTGAGGACTTGGATTGAGTGGCTTAAGGAAGCGGAAGCTGGAATAGTGCACCACTAGACACAGGTTTGATATTCACGAGGTAGCATTTCTATCCCCTTTTCCTTGTGAGCCTGATTTTCACAAAGAGTTTTGGCCTTGCAAATGTTTTAAAGAAAGGGGTTTGTTTGTGGAAGAAAAATATTTGAAAAACCGTGGTTTATTGTAGTTCACGGAATCTATGGCTTGTTGTAGTACATGGAACCCATGGCTTGTTGTAGTTCATGGGGCCCACGGCTTGTGTAGTTCATGAGATTATAATAACGATTTCATAAAGTTTAATGAATGATTTCTTAAGCAAAGAGATCTTGTGAACCGGTAAACTGGCTGATGGCCTAGATTGGATGTGGAGAGTGCATCATCAGGGGCAGAAGCCAAAACTAGCCCGGGAAGGCTTGTGCACGTAGTTGTGTAAGTAATTTGTATAAATTACTTGCTGATACCTAAAATACGGTAATTTTCAGTTATATTTCCTTTGAGAAAAAGGATGTGAGGTTTCGACTATTGTGCTGGAACTGAATGTGTCATTTATTTACTTATTCATTTATTTATTTATCGCTTTCTTAATTATTTACAAAGTTTATTTCAAATTATATCCTACTAGGCCTTTCGCTCACGTTTCTATTGTTTTATATATATTAAACCCCTCCCAGGCGACTCTAGGAGTGGTGCGGACTAGCTGGATTGTTTGCTACCATTTGATCAAGTGAGGATTGTGTTCATCCTCTTGGATATATTTAAGAATTTGTAAATTCTATAAACTCTAATATATTGGGAATTCTAGACTGTGGTTGATGTCTGTAACTATAATGTTTCATTTACATGTCATGTATGTATGGTAATGAGATCATGTGGAAAGACCCTGTAATTTATTTTAATTGAGTGTGGGGCTCGTTGGGAATTTCCTTTATTTTCACGCGTTTAACCCCTAATCGAGCTCCATGTCACCGACCCCTAATCCGGGGTGTGACAGAGTGGTTTCAGAGCCCTAGGTTAAGAATCCACAGGATTGTACATACATGTGTGACATTACAAATCCACTAAACAGTCTAGTTTCTTTTCAGATAAAGGACATGCCACCGCGTCGTAAGTCGGTTAACAACCCGGCTGATGCGAATTAATTTTGTATAATAAATTTCCGCAAGCGTACGGTATCAAGTTTTGAGTATAAGGTGAGTGAGTATCATCTCCACAGGGATTGGGTTTAGAATTGCCATTAAGTACCGCAATTATTGTAACTTAAATTTATCTAGGCAACCTAATAAAATGACAATTAAGAAAATAAAACAAAATAAATATGAAAATAAGAAAATAAAGTATCTATATACAAATGGTCTAGGGACTTGATTTGGCTTTATTATTCCTATGTTCATCCTATTATGTAATCGCTAATCAATTCCATTCAATTCATTAATCAAGGCTCTAATGTCATCTCGCAACCTCTCCTGAGTGCCTCACAAGAAATTGTATTTAAATACCCAAAACAATATCCTTATTCGAAATGAACATTTAAACACAAATTAAGCTTCACCTTTAGAATTAGAAAATAGGAATATTGATCGCCTCCCGGCCTCACAATGACCTATATCCTAATTTGATTATCTAAGCGTTGATCTCCTCCCGGTCTCCCAACAACCTAGACTATGCTTCTCAAATCTAGATAAAGAACTCAATCTCTCCCTAGCATCAAATTCACAATCTAAAAATCATCTAACTCATTGGCCAAATAAATTAAAAGCATTAAGCATAGAGAAACATAAATGAATTGGAAATGAAATGAAATTAACAATCAACAAAATATTCAAAACATAGTTCAAATAAAACTACATCAAGTCCTAGATTTAATGTCTAGCTCAACATGAAAAAATAGATGAAAGAAGATAAAACCCAATATCCATTGAAGAGCTTCCAAGGACCGCCAAGATGAAGGATTTCGGCCTCCTTTTGATGTTTTCTTAACTTTTTCGGGCTCCCCTTCCAAATGGCATCTCTTTCCTTTTATACTACAGCATTTCGGAGCTAGGGATTTAGTCACGCGCTGTAGCCCATGTGAAAACGCGCTGCGACGCGCATTTTTGGAAGAGGGATTTTGTTTGCAGGGGGCTGAGACGCGCAGCAGCAGCTTTGGGCGTGCTGCAGCGCGTAGGACACATTCCTAGGCCCTTTTGGCGCACTGCAGCGCCCCTTGGGCACGCTGTAGTGCATGTCCAACCTCTGGGCACATTTTGGGTGCGTTGCAGCCCCTCTGGTGTGCTGCAGTGCGCATTTTTGGAGCTGGGCACGTTTGAGTGTGCTGCAGCCCACTTTGGTGCACTGCAGCCTGTGCCTCGCTTGCTCTCTGGACTTCTTTATATTCCTTTGCGCGCTATAGGCCAAAATGGTGCGCTGCAGTCCGCTTTTTTGCATTCCAAGCCTCCTCTTTTGTGCCTTAAAATCCTCTTTTGCCTCCTCTTGCCATTGATTCACAAGTTGGGCAAATATTCTTCTTTGCTTCTTGCAAAATCATCCAAGTTCACATTTATTTATAACTCCTATAACAAAAACACACAAAAGACATTAAACTAACAAAAATGCTTGAAAACTTACAAATATTCAAGCTTAAAAGTACTTGATTTGTTGGTAGAAATACCCGTCATCACCGGCTCCATAGGACCAGGAGTTCATGGATGCCATGTATGCCACTTTTCAAGGCATGACCATTTGAGCTCAGAATGAGTGACCAGCTGAGGAAAGGAAGCAGGGTCACTTTCAGGAGTTTAGGCGTGCACCTATCCCCACCTTTAATAGTGAGGGAGGACCCTAGGAAGCGGAGTACTGGCTTGATTCCATCGTGAAGCACATGAACACCATGGGAATACTAGAGGAGTATTGGGTGGAATTCGTGGTGTATAAGATGGAAGGTCAAGCAAGTACTTGGTGGAAGCAATTAAGAAGGAGATTTGATGTTGCAGGAATGACTTGGGAACAATTTGAAGTTCTCTTTAATGAACAATACTTTCCTCAGAGTTACCGGGATCAAAAAGTAATGGAGTTTATGTCCTTGCTTCAAGGTGACATGTTGGTGAGGGAGTATGAGGCAAAATTCAATGACTTGCCCCACTTTGCGCCATCTCTTATGGAGTCTGAGCATTTGAAATGCTTGAAATTTTAGAAAGGTCTTAAGAATTCTATAAGGAGTCCCTTAGTTGCTTTAAGGATCCAAAAATTTCGAGACCTGGTGGCTGCTGCTACAAGCGTGGAACAAGAGAACTTAGCCTATTAGTAGAGTAAGGAAGCAACTGGTCGAGCTTCTGCTTCTGGGGGTCCTTCTGCTTCAGACGGGCTACAGTGGAGTGGTAGAAGAAACCACAATTAGGGATAGATTAGCGGGGAAATGATCAGTGGTGGCAGTAGTTCCTCTGGAAGTGACAGAAATGCTCCCTACAGCCCTAAGTGTCATTATTGTGGGCAGATTGGCCACACTAGAAGGAACTATCCAAATCAGAATCAGCCACCGACTCAGCAATCTCAGAGTGAGGCTTCTTACGGTTAAGGAAGACCACTGCAGTTTGTGCTACCTTATCAGCCACAGTTGTCTGCCTCAATATTCACAGTTTTGGCCTCAGGCACTGGGACCGGTGCAGGTACCTCTGCCACAACAATAACGGCCCAATATTGGTGACAAAGGAAAAGGAAAAGTGCATGGACAAGCGTATACCCTGACCGGAGGTAGTTCTGGAGGATAGGCCAGCAACATGGTGGTTGAGGGTATGATTTTGATCTCTCACTCATTAGCACATGTACTATTTGATACTGGTGCTACTCATTCTTTCATTTCAAGTTCTTTTGTCCAAACTTTGAAATTGAAAGTAAAGTGTTTGGAAACCCCAATGATGTTGAACTCCCCACTGGGATGTATGGAGGTAGCTAGTGTGTACAGATCGTGTGAAATAACGATTGGAGGTGAGCGATTGAGAGCTGACCTAGTAATCCTTTCGATGAGTCTGTTTGACATGGTACTCGGAATGGATTGGTTAACGAGATACGATGCGATTGTTGATTGCTACCATAGGAGAGTGACTTTGATGACTGATTTTAGAGTGATGATCACTTATCAAGCGGACATGAATCCAGTCCTGGAAGAATGACTGTTGAAATACAGTGTTGGAGGACGTAGGAATCTAGCTTGTTTCTCTTTCCTTTTTGCTCTAGAAGGTGAACTAGAAGTAACAGGAGATAATGTGGGAATTCCTGTGGTGGATGAATTCGTAGATGTATTTCCTGGTAAGCTACCCAGTTTACCGCCAGATCAAAAAATTGAATTTTGCATTGATTTGGTTCCGAGAATGACACCTATGTCTATTCCTCCCTACCGGATGGCACCTACTGAAATGAAAGAATTAAGAAAGCAGCTCGAGGAGCTAGCATAATAGCACTTCCTCTTGGAGTGCACCAATTTTATTTGTAAAGAAGCACGACAGATCTCTTCAGTTGTGTATAGATGTGGCGGCCCGCGCCCTCGCGGCGCGGTCGCCGTTCCTCATACTACTACTAATGGGCTAAGCTATAGTCTAATCCATTATTCGTTGTTAGACTATTGTCTCTTTAATTTACGTTCATGTGCGGGTAATTTTTTTTTTCTTTACTTTAACCCTCGGGTTCTTAACATGTTATGTTGTTACACTAATAACATATCTTGCTATTACTTTAAAGATTCGGATATCAAACTAGTGCCCGAAAACTTGTCTTAACTTATTACAGTCCGTTGTTCTTTACTAAGACAAGGTTGTAATATCTTCTTCTTAGAACTGAACATACATACTAGTATTCTACATTACATTAATCTGCAGCGGAAAATTGTTTTCTAAGCGAGCGTAGTGGAGACCACTCCCGTGTACCCATGACATTTCCGCCATCCTTGCCTCCGCCTGTCCATCAAGCAAACCACTATATGGCTGGCTGCTTACCTTTGTTACCTGCACACGAGTAAACTAATGAGCTAACGCTCAGCAAGTATAAACATGCATACATCATAAACTAATAGAAATTATATTAAGAGTTATGATACAAATATGCCCGTGTGAAACATGCTTTAAACTACTTTCTATCTTTCTGTTCTTACTTCTGTGGGCATGGGCCCCTGCTTACTGTCTGGTCTAGTCGGAATCTCTACTCTTTGAGATTTTTCCTCCCTTGCGGAGGCCGACGACCCGTCAGTCTTTTACTTTACTAGTCATTTCTTACTGGCTGGTCTAGTCAGAATCTCTACTCTGTGAGATTTCCCTCCCTTGCGGAGGCCGACGACCCGTCAGTCTTTATACTTTACTGGTCATTTCTTACTGTCTGGTCTAGTAGGAATCTCTACTCTGTGAGATTTTCCTCCCTTGCGGGGCCGACGACCCGTCAGTATTAACTGTGCATAAGGGTAACCATATGTCGCCCTTTTTCAATCTAGAGCATTAAGCCCTCCAAACACGTATAATCACATGTAATCACATAGACTTAGGAACATAAGTAAATTCATAGTTCTAAGTCTTACTATAGCTTACTCGAGTCCAGACAAATATATATGTCTATACTTACCGTTAATCCGCTAGGATTCCCGCTTGCTGGAAGTTCTTTCTCGTTGCTTCGGCTCTCGTGCCAAAACCTGTTCCATGGAAATAGGTATTAACCACCTATTCCAACCATCAAAATTTCTCATACTTGGATTCCTAAATCCAATTTCAACTCATTTTTGAACTTAACCCCTCTAGGCTGAATTCTAGCTCAAGAGGTAATTTACACATATTTGTGTATCTCGGTTTCTGAATCTTAATCTATTCATTTCCGAGCTTTAAAACTGTTATCCATTCTCTAGAATCGGATTACTAACTCATTGCTTACTAACTAGATTTTAGGAAATTTCGGCAGAGTTTCGCCTTAATTTTTCTCATTTCCCGAGTTTTTAATAACTCGTTTTACTTCCGATTTCGGTACCTGTAGTCCAGATTCACATTCCTGAACACAAATTGCTACATAAATTGAACAAAAATACATTTCCTCCATTTTTAGGGATTTTCGGATTTTTAGTGCAAATCCAAAAAAAAATTGTTCAATCCTTTCAATACTTGCACATTAAACTCCTATCACAGTCCCCGACAAAACCTCGGTTTCGTTTTTCAGTTTTAAAGATTTTTTCGAGATGAGTTACTATTCATAAAAACGAAAAAGCAAGCAGTTTCTCATGAAAAATCTGAAATCTTACCTTGAAAAGTTGAGATTCTCCGCTAGAATGCCTCGGGTTATGTTTCTACCGGACTGAACGGAAGAAATTTCGGCAAAAACGGGTGATTCCTTGATTTTCCCTTAATTTTCTCTCTTTTCTCTCTCTCTTTCTTCTTGGTCGGCCACTCTTTAGAAAATAGAACACTTTGTGTTCTAATGTGCTTCCGTAGGCCACTTTTAATGTAATAATGAATATTATAATATTATTTTTAATAATATCTAATATTACTTTCTAAAATTAAATTAAAGAAATCACTTTAATTCCTATAATTTAATTTTACTAATTCTAATTAAGTTTGACACTTAATTTAAGTGGTTCCGTGTTCCCCACATTTTTCTTGTCGAGACCAAACTTTCCGTTTTTCAAAACGAGTCTCTTTCCGGTACCGATAATTTCACACCCGGTACAGGTTCTATACTGCTTTTCTGGACTGCCGAGCACCCTGGGTCAAATTTCTCATATTCAACCCATTTCTCTTGGGTATCTCAATAGTCAATTACTTTTTCTGAAATTTTCGTTTTAAACGATCTAGAATTGCCCAAAACGCGTACCCTCGCGGTACTCATTTTTTAGTAGTTTCCCACTTTAACTGGCTCAAGAAAATTCTGTTTCAGAAACTTTTGCTATTTTTCTTACTTCTAATATTTCTACTCTTTTTCTAACTGGTCATTTGGTCATTTACCAAATATTTCAATTTTTCATAACTAAAATATACCTGTTAAAATTTCTAACTTTTAACCGATATTTCACTATTCACAACTGATATTTACGAATTTTCTCTGTAAAAATATTCGTATTATAACTTTACACTTTTCGGGTGATTTTACCCCGTATATAAAGTTTCTACATATCACTTTCCTGATTACATCAATATTTCTACTACTTTCTGTTCCGGGAATAATTACGGTCAAATACCGGACTGTCCGGATTTGACTTAATATTTTCCCGGTCATTACAATAGACTATCGTCAGTTGAATATGGTAACTATGAAGAATAAATACCCACTATCGAGGATCGATGAGTTATTCGATCAATTGGGTGGATCACTGTATTACTCTAAGATTAACTTGGGGTCTGAGTACCATCAACTGAGAATCAAGGAGGAGGACATCCCGAAGACTGCTTTTCAGACTCAGTACGGGCACTTTGAGTTCCTGATAATGCCATTTGGGTTGACGAATGCCCTAGCTGCATTCATGGATTTAATGAACCGTGTTTTCTGGCCGTACTTGGATCGGTTTGTGATCGTCTTCATTGATGACATCCTAGTATATTTGAAGACTTGGGAAGAACATGAACAACATTTGAGGATTGTTCTTCAGACTCTTCGTGAACACCAGCTGCATGCAAAGAAGGAAAAATGTGACTTTTGGCTGGCAGAAGTGAAGTTCCTTGGCCATGTGATACAAAGACAAGGAATTTCTGTAGATCATTTCAAGATTGAAACTATGCTACAGTGGGAAAGGCCGAAGAAAATGGCAGAGATCTGAAGCTTTTTCAGACTCGCGGGGTATTACTGACACTTTGTAAAGGACTTCTCGAGCATTGTTGCACCGATGACTCGGTTGAGCAAGAAAGAAGTCAGATTTGAGTGGGACGCTGAGTGTGAACATGCCTTTTAGGAATTGAAGGCAAGGCTGACAAGTGCACTAGTCCTGACTATTCCTAATACCAAGGAGCCATATGAGGTGTACTCTGACGCCTCGGGTGCTGGACTTGGTTGTGTCTTGATGCAAGGTGGACGTGTTGTAGCTTACGCATCTCGCCAACTGAGACTACATGAATGAAACAGAGGAGATGAGTGGAGTACATGGAAGATTATGACTTCACACTAGAATATCATATGAGAAAAGCTAATGTAGTAGCTGATGCCTTTAGCAGGAAGGCTACAGGAATCATGGCATCATTAGCTTTAGAAGACTAGAAGATGACTGAAGTTGTGAGGGAGTATGAACTTTAGTACCATGAGAATTATAACCACGCAATGGTGTATAATCTGATCTCCACACCGGCCCTTTTACAACAAGTCAAGCAGAATCAGTGGCAGGACCCTCATCTCCAAGAAATTTAGATTTGAATCCAAAATGGAGAGCAACCGAGGATTGGAGAATCTGAGAGGATGGATCACTTTATTTCTATAACCGCCTAGCTGTTCCTAAGGTGGATGAAATAAAGAAGGTGATTTTGCATGAGGCTGAACATCATAAGCCAGCTGGAGAGTTACAGTCTCTACCTGTTTCAGGATGGAAATGGGAGCACATCACGATGGATTTTTTGATGGGACTATCGAGAATTGAGCATAGGCACGATGCCATCTGGGCGGTGGTGGAAAGGTTGACAAAAGCTGTACATTTCATACCATTCCACTTGACATATTCTCGGAAGATTTTGGTAGAGTTGTACTTGGAGCATGTTATCAGACTTCACGGAGTGCCGTTGTCCAGCACGTTCGATCGCGACACTCATTTAAATGCAAGGTATTGGAAGAGAATCCAGGAAGCCATGTGAACAGAATAGAATTTTAGTACAACATTTCATCCCCAAACTGATGGGCAATCTGAATAACTAAAAGAGTTATTTAGATTCTGGAGGATATTCTTCGTGCTTGCATTCTGGATTCTGGTGGGAACTGGAAGAAATACCTGCACCTTGCTGAGTTTGCCTACAACAACAACTATCAGGCCCATATCGGTATGGCACCATTCGAGGCTTAGTATGGTTATCCGTGTAGATCACCTGTCTGTTGGTTCAAACTTGAGGATTGACTCATTACTGGACTAGAGGTTGTTCGAGAAAATAATGAGAAGATAGCCGTGATTCGGGAACGACTGTTAACAGCTCAGAGTCGACAGAAGAGTTATGCTGATAGAAGGCGTAGGCCTTTGGAATTCCAGGAAGGCGACTTCGTTCCACTGAAGGTTTCCCCACGCACGGGAGTTGTTCGATTTGGTGTGAAAGGGAAGCTCGCGCTAAGGTACATTGGACCCTTCCTAATCGTGCAACGAGTCAGGGTCATGACTTATCGTCTTGCCTTGCCGCCTAAGTCATCTCATGTGCATGACATGTTCCATGTCTTCATGCTTCAAAAATGTCAACCTAATCTGAAAGCTGTAGTGTAATGGTATGATGTTCTGATACAGTATGACGCGACATACGAGGAGGCACCAGTTCAGATTCTTGACCGGAAGATGAAGAGTCTGCGTCATCATGAGATTCTATTAGTGAAAGTACTATGGCAGCACCATGGAGTTGAGGAAGCGACATGGGAGCTTGAAACAACGATGCAGGAGCGTTATTCGCATCTATTTACATTTTGAGGTAAGTCTAAATTTTGAGGACGAAATTCCTTAAGGGGGTGGAGTTGTAACACCCCGAAGAATTAAATGTGATTAATTAAGGGAATTAAGATTTATTAGTGTGCCTGATTTGAATTATTTAATTAGTTATTAATTAATTAATGTTTCTGAGGTGTAAATTTAAATAATTCCAAGGTATTTAAATATTCTCATTATTTAAATTTTTACCCAGAAGTGTGTGTGGGTACATTTCTGGACAGTCCTTGAAGTTATGCCACCTGACTTTTCTTTTCTTTTCTTTGCTTTTCTTTTTCTTTTCTTCCTTTTCCTTTCCTTTCCATGCATACTCTCTCTCTCTCTCTCTCTCTCTCTCTCTCTCTCGCTGGATTGTCTCTCTCTCCCATTTTTGTCTCAAATCAACCAGATTTCGGACCAGAGAAGAATTTCAAGAAGTTTTAAACGTCAAGAGAATGATTTGAGGTAAGATCTTTGAAAAAGCTCTCTTAAATCTCAGATTTTTGGATTTAAAAACTTATTTTTAGTTCGAAATGGATTTTCAATAAAACTATGATAGAAATTGGAGATCTTGGGTTCTTTGGACTTATTTTATGACCTAGAACCCAGATCTAGTGGTTGTCCCTTGATATATTGTGATTTGGGACAAGATTTACAGGTTTTTGAACTGATTTCTGTGAGTTTCCTCACATTGGTGTTCTTCACCAGTCGACCTGTGCGGTCGACCGGATTGCATTGGCTTGACCGGTCAACCAGTTCAGTCGACCGGATTGCACACCACCGGTTAACTAGTGGTGTTGCACTGCTCTATCACCGATTGACCGGTGTACACGGGGTTTGAATTTGTTTGGCCTGAAAATGCTGTTTTGACCTCTGTTTTCGAGGATGACCCAAATTAGCTTCATTTGGGGACCTAGAATAGATGGATTAGCATCTTTAGTCCATGTTTTAAGATTGAAAACCCTTGGAATGATGATTTGAAGCATAAAATGGTTTGTGGAGCCGGTAATTGAATTATAGCACACTAATCAAAAATCAAAGGATATGATTGCGTCTGAATTACTTTAGGAATGAGATTGGAATCTTAAAGTATTGTCTTGTAACAGTGCTTGCTGAGGACTCAGATTGAGGGGCTTGAGGAAGTGAAAGCCGGAATAGTGCACCACTAGCCACAGGTTTGATATTCACGAGGTAGGATTTCTATCCCCTTTTCCTTGTGAGCCTGATTTTCAAAAAGAGTTTTGGCCTTGCAAATGTTTTAAAGAAAGGGGCTTGTTTGTGAAAGAAAAATATTTGAAAAACCTTGGCTTATTGTAGTTCACGGAATCCATGGCTTGTTGTAATACATGGAACCCATGGCTTATAATTTGAAACCCATGGCTTGTTGTAGTTCATGGGGCCCACAGCTTGTGTAGTTCGTGGGATTATAATAACGATTTCATAAAATTTAATGAATGATTTTTTAAGCAAAGAGATCTTGCGAACCAGTAAACTGGCTGATGGCCTAGATAGGATGTGGAGAGTGCATCCTCGGGGGCAGAACCCAAAACCCGGCCCGGAAAGGCTTGTGCACGTGGTTGTGTAAGTAATTTGTATAAATTACTTGCTGATACATGTAAAACGGCAATTTTTAGTTATATTTCCTTTCAGAAAAAGGATGTGAGGTTCCAATTGTTGTGTTGGAATTGACTGTCTCATTTATTTACTTATTGATTTATTTATTTATCGCTTTCTTATTTATTTACAAAGTTTATTTCAAATTATATCCTACTGGGCCTTTCGCTCATGTTTCTATTATTTTATATATATTAAACCCCTCCTAGGTGAATCTAGGAGCAGTGCGGAGTAGCTGGATTGTTTGCTACCATTCGATCAAGTGAGGATTGTGTTCATCCTTTTGGATATATGTAGGAATTTGTATATTTTGTAAACTCTGATATATTAGGAATTCTAGACTATGGTTGATGTCTGTAACTGTAATGTTTCATTTACATGTCTTGTATGTACGGTAATGAGATCCTGTGGAAAGACCCTATAATTTATTTTAATTGAGTCTGGGGTTCATTGGGAATTTCCTTTTTTTCACGCGTTTAACCCCTAATCGAGCTCCACGTCACCGACCCCTGATCTGGGGCGTGACAGAATGTTTTGATTTTTCCTTGAATGTAACAACCAGAAGAATTAAACTACTTTACTTATATTAATTGTGTCTATTAGTGTGCTTAAAACTGATTTTTTAATTAATCTTGTGACTAAAATTAAGTTTTTAGGTTATTTCAAGGACTTATAAATTACTTTCAGTTTTTCAATTTTTACCCCAAAAAGCTTTAAAAATACTCCTTAGTATATTTAGTTTTCTCCTATTTCCTATTTCTTTTTTTTTCTTTTTCTTTCTTTTCTTCTCTCTCTCTTTTTTTTTTCTTTTCCCTTGCCTTCTCATGGGTTCCCACACTGACCCACTCTCTCTCTCTTTCTTTCTTTCTTTTCTCTTCTCTCTTTCTCTTTCACCGGTTCTCTCCCTCCTCTTGCCACCGGCCACCTCCCTTCCTCCTTCTCTCTCCCGGCGTTTCTCTCTCTTTCCCCAGCCTTATCTCTCTTTTCTCTCTCTCTCTCTCTCTCACTCACTCACTCGGCTGTTCTTGGCCAAAACAACAAAAAAAAGGGTAGAAATAGAGAGAAAAACAGATTTCAATCACTTTGGTTAGATTTGATAAATTTTGAGGAAAGTGGAGGCTGGGATAACGAAAGGCTAGCCACAGGTTTGACATCTGAGAGGTAGGATATTCTTGTCCATATCGTTGATAGCTATGATTTTAATGATTTTGGCCTATGAAAATGTTTTAAAAACAAAACATGTTAAAAGATAAATGATTTTTGAGAAAATAGTATGCTTATGCTATTAAACTCTCATTGTCTTAAATGAGGTTTTAAGGGATATTTATATGAATATTTTCTTAAAATGAGATATTTTAAGAAATTATAAAATGCATGGCGGCCACAGAGATCAGGATATGGGAACTTTGGGGCAGATCCCAAAACCCGTATGTGCCACTTCTTGATTAGTGGTGATATTATGGCTTTGTACAATTTCATTATTTAGATATTTTGCTACTATTACATGAGTATTTCTTTTCCTTAAAGGATGATCGGTTTTTGGTGTATGTCTTCGGACCGTGAGTACCTTTAATTATTAAATTTTTATAAAATTATATCTTACTGCGCCTTTTGCTCACTTTTCTTATTTTAAATGTGTTTAACCCTACCAGGCAACGTAGGAAGTAGTGCTGAATAGGTAGCTACTATTGGTGAGGCGAATCTGACTCTGAGAAGTGAAGATTTGCACGTTCTTTTCCTTTCCCTACCCATTTTCTGTAAGGCATGTATAAAATATGTATTGTAAACTCAAATATTGCTAGACTGTGGTTGATGTCAACATTTACTTTTTTTTTATGTCCATGTATGCTAAACCTGTGGGGATTCCTAATATGATGCCAGAGACGAGGTTTTGAACTTGTTTTATTAGAATTTCCACCACATTTCTTGAAACTTAATTTCTTATAAATAGTGGGGTTTGTTTGGAAATACTTGAACATTTTAGATTTGAAATCAAATTTTGAACTGTAAATTGTTTAATTAGTTTCTTAATTGGGTCTAAATGTCTAAACAAGCGTCCACGTCATTAACCCCTGTTTGGGGGCGTGACAAGTCTTGGTATCATAGCCTTAGGTTTTAGAACCTTGGGGTCTAGGATTATGCATACATGAATGATATCAGAAAACTACTAAAATGGTCTAGTTTTCTTTTTTTAGTTAAGACAATGCCACCGTGTCGTAGGAATGCTAACCCACCGGCAATGCTGAACGAATAGTTCATGGATGCATTGTACGCAGCCTTCCAGGGAATGGCTACTAGAGCCCAAAATGAACGTTCGGCAGAGGACAGGAAACAGGGCTACTTTCTTGAGTTTAGGCGTAGCTCAGTTCCCGCCTTTACTAGTGAGGGTGGAGCTTAGGAAGATGAGTACTGGTTTGGATCAGAGTCTAAACATTTGAATACTATGGGCATACTAGAGGAATACTGGGTGGAATTCACAGTATTTAAGTTTGAAGGTCCGGCCGGTACTTGGTGGAAGCAAATTAGGTGGATGCATGATGTTGAGAATATGGCTTGGGAACAATTTGAGGAGCGCTTTAATGAGTAGTTCTTCCCCTAAAGCTACCAGGATGAAAAGGCTATGGAATCTATGGGCTTACAGCAAGGGGATATATCAGTGAGAGAATATGAAACCAAGTTCAATGAGTTGTCTCGCTTTGCTCCTTCCCTGGTTTAATCCGAGCATATAGAGTGCCTCAAGTTTGAAAACGACCTTCAGAGTGTAATTTGGAGGTCATTGGTGGCCTTAAGGCTTCGAGTTTATAGTGACTTGGTTGCAGCGGCCATCTGCATTGAACAATAGCATCTTGCTTACCTTTAGAGTAAGGAAGTCTCAGGTAGAACTTACCATTGCTCATGTGAAGATAGCACGCCAAGAGTGGTAACAGGTTAGCTTACCATTGCTCATGTGAAGATCCTAACTTGTGGTCATCATACTACGTCCATACTTAACCTATTTCCTAGTTTATATTCCTGTAGAATGATAAACTACTAAAATTTATGCCCATTTTTTTTCCTTTTCGTACAATGGTAAGATAAACAATATATATGTATTCTTTGTCGTTTATAAAACCTTAAGATTAGTTCCTAGACTTGATCATACATTCAAACTACTCTTCACATGCCATCAACATTCATGGGCTATCGTTATAGTAGCCTTTTAGGTACTTGAACAAATGATTAACACCCAAAAGTGATATTCACAAGTGGTCAATTGTAGCATAGAAGGGTGGTCATATCCACATAGGGTAACAAAATAAACAAGAAAGATTAATAGAATAAGAGCGTTAGAGAAAAATAAATAACAAATAAATTAATGAAAAAGAAGAGTTTTTCTAGACTTTGTTGTAAATAAAAAGGAGAGAATTTGTATGAAAGAAATTCAGTAATAAAAATAGTAAGGTGTTGAGAATCCCTAATGCTCGTTCACCAATTCAAGTTTTGATTCACAAAATAAAATGTTTGAATAAATTAAATCTCTATGTTGACTTTAGAAATATTATCATTACAAGTTATCCAAAATCGACAATATATCAATTTGTCAATATTGCAGTAAAAAATAATTTGTAAAATAATTTGAATAACAAAATAATGCATGACAGAATTACATAAGAAAAGCGTGACTAAACTTATGTAAAAATTGGCACACAATATTTTGAAAAGTGAAAGGAAGATAGATGAGATTTAATTCAGTCAAATATTAAACTTTACAGGACAAGGAATCAAAAGCCCGAATGGAGTCACTCAATAAAAGTTCATCTCTAACCTCATCAAGAGAACTCTAGCCAAGTTTGCAAAATATTCTCACAAGTTCTAGAGAGAAAATATGAGACTGACAGTAAGACGACAGAAAACTGAATATTAAAAGCTTTCAAAAACCTTAGGGTAATCCCTTTATTTATAGTGTTCAGAGGTTGCCTATCAAATAAGGAAACAAACAATAAAAATAGAAAATTACAAAAGAAAAGGAAAAAAAATAAAATTACACATAAATTAGGAGAAATCATATATATGATTTGAGGAAGAAATCTGATCATTTACACCGATTTTGAAAGAGAAATTCAGACACAGCACCATAGAAGACACATGTCACAATGTAATTGGAAAGAAGGAATCAACTCGCCACGTGTTGTGCTTAGAGTGGTTGGCTTATGCTGGCACTGGTTAGAAAGGAGGAATACTGGCCGACAGATGGGGTCCTTCTGAGACAAGTGGCGCATGCAGATTGGTTGAATAGACTGGCAAAAAGCTGTCACGCATGGAGAAGAGAAGCAGGCTGAGGAAAGAGCGGACGCGCGTTGATGGCTGTGTGGAGGGAACACAAACTGGGGCCCCCGCGTGGCTTGGCTTGATGGCTCAAACGACACTTCTCTCTTTTTGGCTTGTGCAGCTCAACTGAAAGGCTTGAAAATATGGCTTTCATGGCTTCTTCTTGTGTAGCTTTTTACACTGCTTTCATATGTAAATAATTAAGGAAAAACTAGTCAAATTCCAATTAAAAATATTATGAATAAAAATAATGGAATTGTTTAATTAAAGCTTAAATATTTTAATATTATATAAATCGAAAGCAATATTTAGGGTGCATTTTCATGCACTAGTCACAACCCCCAACCAGCTTATCATTAGTCCCAAGCAATCCAAGTGCAAGAGAAATCATGTCACAAAGAAAATATGAGTTTCAACTTGCTTAGTCACCAGAGTATTTCAAATAGAGTGTCAGTGAAAAGTCAAAAGATACTATCAAGATTATTTCAGTCATAACTCCAGAGTCATGAGTGTGTGCTCCAAACCATAACCTTCTTATCGCTGACCATAACACATGCAGCTTTGAAAAATTAACCAAGCAGAAGTCTCAACTCCATTGATCTCACAGGTGTCAAAAATATTTGAGTGCAAAGGTTTTCCCTTATGGAGTTGAAAATGGAACAATCAACGCTTAGTGTGAGGAATGTAAAATTTAGGACAAACAATCAAACGAACATTGACCAAAAGACAGGTTAATCAACTACTAGAACATTCCACCATTCTTACCATGAATCAGGTTTTGGGATTTCATTCTCAAACAGAAATTTACAAAAACAAACAAAGAGCCAAAAAAAAAATGCATAGAAAAATAAATTATTTTTTTTTATTTTTTTTATTTTTTTATTTTTTTTGCAAGAGGCAACCTACAATAATGAAGTGAAAGTAGAAAGGTGTTCTTTTGACAAATAGCTATATAGCAACAAAGGTGATTACAACCAAACTACAAGATCTGTGAAATCTTGCTCTTGCTCTTTTTTTTTTTTGAAAAGTAAGAAATGAGGCTCTATTACATAAAATCATTCCTATCTAACCCAAAATCCATCCCTCAAGGATATGCACCAAGCATACCACTAACCATATAATGATGTTCTATCAGTGATTTTACCAGCTCAAAAGATCAATGAAGGTTCAAAAGTCATTTTCTCAACTCTCTTAACTCACCAAAAATCAAGCACTTAAACTCGAGAATTTTCTCAGCTGACATGTATTAACATCCATATAACCACAAGGTTTAGCACGTGCAAAAAGAAACTCTGGAAGTCATTTCTTAGTAACCAAGACAGCGAAAATCGACTCAAACCAAACATTTTGAAATCATACTCAGATAACTTCACAAAAAATTTTAACCCAAATATCAACAAGACAAAAATCACTATTACACATGAATATGCTCACCACCTATGGAAACATAGAAAAAGAAGACACCTGGATGATGAGCATTCCACATATGAGCACAGCCTGAGCTTCCTGATATCATTCCTGAAAAACACACATGTGACACCTCCCGCCTTAGCGGCGGGTCACCAACCTTGAACTACTACTACTAGGCTGAGTTATAGTCTAATCTATTACTTGTTATTAGACTATCGTTCCTTTAATTTACGTTTTTATATGAGTAAATTTTTTTTCTTTAACCCTCGGGTTCTTAACATGTTCTTAGCATGTTCTTGGGTTCTATATTACATTATTCTGCGGCGGAATTTCATTTCTACCTAGCCTTAATTATGAATTATTTATGGAAGATTGATCTATATGCAATGACTATATCAAATGGACACTTCACAGTTTAGAAGTAATTAATGTCTATAATTTCGAGAGTTTAATTCCAAGTTTATTGTGGAGTAACTATTAGAATTAATAGAATTAATTAATTAATTCAAGTGTTTAATTAATTATTAATTTTATTGGAGGTCAAAATTATAGGTTCATTTGTCCCCGCGTCGTCCTTGTAATTCTACCCGACACAAAGGCAAAATGGGAATTTTAGAATTATGGAATTCTAAAATTAAATACTCAAAAAATAATTAATTGAGAATTAATTATTATTTAAATAATGTGATTGTTTAAATTTGAATTTGAATCATGAACATAATTTAAATTTATCCTTTTAAACTTATTTGAAAAGTTGTTCAATTTAGAATTCAAATTAATTTAAATTTGACTTAAATTCGAATTTGAATTTGAATTAAAATTAGACAATAGGATAAAAGATGATTTTCTCTTCCTTTCCTATCTTAGATTGGCGCCACACACAGGGATAAAAAAACATAGCATGGTCGGCCACATAGAGATAAGGTAGAGGAGGATTGTTGTTCAAAATTTAAATAGGAGAGAGAAATTTGATTCCTTCCAGAAGTTGGACTTCTACTCTATAAATAAGATATGATGAAAAATTGCCCGTAACAATTTTTTAGCCTACTTTAAGGGCACTGGCTGAATTCCCAAATATAGAGAGAAGGAAAAAAATTTTCTCCTAAAAATTTCACATCGTGCATGCATTAGTCTCGAGTGTGCCCACACACATGTCTACGTAGATTCAAGGAATGGACGTGGAAGACTTTGGTTTTCTAAACACAAGGCTTTGGAGCAAGGATCGTTCGTGGTCAAAGAACTCAAGTTATCATCCGAGTCAGCCTCCAGGTATTTTTCCTAATTGAGTTCTTGATATATAAATTAATATGATTAATTTATTCATGCATAAATTAATATAATCTATAGAGTATCTCAAAAGTTTTATGAAAATTTTTGTTATACTTGATCCGCCTTCCACCACGCTTCTGCATCTGAATTTGATTCGGTTACCAATATTTGCAACGGCCAAAATACTTTGAAACAGGCTAACAAGGATATGGGAAGAATATCATACCTCTCGGATGTCAAACCTGTAGCCAACTTCTCATCATCCTAACCTCCAATTTCCTTAAAGCTCTAATACTCATCCTCGAAATTGGAACCTACCTCAGGATATGAATAGATGAAGATATCGTTTCAACATTGTCGCTTCCAGTTCCCATGTTGCTTCCTCAACGCCATGGTGTTGCCACAACACCTTTACTAACAAAATCTCGTGATAGCGTAAACACTTCATTTTTCAATCAAAAATTTGAACTGGTGCTTCCTCGTAATTCTTGTCATATTGGATTAGCATGTCATACTATTACACAATGGTTTCCGGGTTACGTTGACACTTGTGAAGCATCGAGATAGGAAATATGTTGTGCACATGAGATAACTTTGATGGCAAAGTGAGACGGTAAGCGATGACACTGACTCATTATATGATCTGAAACAAGCCTATATACCTTGGCGTGAGTTTCTCTTTCACACCAAAATGAGTGACCCCTTTACACGGAGAACCCTTAATAAGATAAAGTTGCCTTCTTGGAACTTTAAGGGTCTATGCCTCCTGCCAGTATAAAATTTCTGAAGACTCCGATATGTCAACAATCATTCCTGAATAATGACTATATTGTCATTATTTTCTTGGATGTCATCTAGTCCAAGAGTGAGTTGATCCTCTGCTTCAAGCCAAAAAAATGGCAATCTGCAAGGTCTGCCATACAATGCTTCAAATGGTACCCTTCCAATGCTCTCTTGATAGCTATTGTTGTAGGCAAATTTGGCTATATAGAGATACTTCTTCTAGTTTCCACTGAAATCTAGAATGCAAACACGAAGCATATCCTCTAGAATCTGAATGACTCTTTCAGATTATCTGTCGATCTAAGGATGAAATGTAGTGATGAAATTCAATTTGGTCTTCATGACTCTTTCAGATTCTCCAGTACTTTGCATTGAAATGAGTATCACGGTTTGAGGTGAATGACAACGGAACTCCATAGAGTCTAACTATGTGCTCCAGATACAACTCCACTAGGATCTCCCTGGAATATGTCACATGAAACAGAATGAAGTGTGCGGACTTCGTCAGCCTATCCACTACAACCCAGATAGCATCATGTCACTCTTTAGTCATTGGCAATACCATCAGAAAATCCATTGTAATGTGTTCCCACTTCCATCCAGGAACAAGGAGAGGTTGCAGTTCTCTAGCATGTTTATGATGTTCAGCTTTGACTCCAAGACAAGTCACACATTCTAACATGTATTAGCGAACATTCTTCATCATACCTCTCTATCAATACTGCCTTTTGAGATCTTGATACATCTTGGTAATTCCAAGATGAAAAGTAAACCTCGATTTGTGAGGCTCATGAAGAACTACCTTCTTTATCTCATCCACCTGAGGAACAGTAAGGCAGTTTTTAAAGTAGAGCATTCCATCTTACTGGATATTCTACCCATAAGGTTGTTTTCCCTTCTGAACTCGAGTCCAAACTCCTTAAAGATGCAGATACTGCCATTGGTTCTGCTTGATTTGTTACATAAGAGTTGGCACAAAAACAAGTTGTACACCATAGCTTGGTTATAATCCTCACAATACTAAAGATCATAATCACTTACAGTTGTACACCAAAGCCAAAGTTGCAAGGATTTCTGAAGTCTTTCTGCTGAGAGCATCTGCTACCATGTTGGCTTTTCCAGGATGATACTGTAGAGTGAAGTCATAATCCTCCATATACTCCATTCATCTTCTCAGTCTCATATTTAAGTCATTCTGAATGAATCGATACTTCAGACTATTATGATCAGAGAAGATCTGAAATTTTTCTCATAGAGATAACATCTCCATATTTTGAGAGCAAAAATTACAGCAACTAACTCAAAATCGTGAGTTGGATAATTTTGTTCATGAGGCTTCAGTTGGCGAGATGCATAAGCTGTTGGAAAATACGGCATCGAGTGCATAGTGAAATTTTAAAAATTTAAATCAATGCCAAAGCCAATCAAGAACATGTTCATGATGCTATATAACATAAATATTAAAGATCTAAATCATACCTTTAGAGATTTAGGAAACAACATGTCTGATAGATCAAAGTGTTCCAAACAGAAACTGAAAGAGCCTCATCCAACTAGTCTTCTTTGCTATTCTCGTTTCCATGATCAGAGTATAGGTGGGGTCCTCTTGGTATTCTTGAACTCCTTCCAACCACAAAAGAGCCAAAGGAAAAATCATTTTTGAGAATTAAACAATTTTTCCTCCCAGGAATCTTTTGCCTATAGCGACGAAAAAGTCTCTCAAGTGATTTAATGAACAATGTGACTTACTTGGCTATTTATAGTGTTTAGGAAGTTATATTTCTATAACAATTCGGTTTCTCATAGTTTATCTCAATTACAGAGTCAGTTTCACCATGTCAGCATGCGCTACATGTTACAACCGGTTGATTGGTGACAGAGACATTATAACTCACCAGTCGACTTGTCGTTTAGGAACCAGTCGACCGGTCTGAACACGGGAAAATTGTTTTCCTAATTTTCCAACATGGGAAACATGCACAGAGCCTCAGTTTTGATTCAAGCAACCCAATAGAGAAGTTACCTGAACAAAACAGTCATATAATAGTCTTCCGATATTAAATAACTTTTCAAACAATAATTCAACTAATTTATCTAGAATTAATTTAATAATTAATCCATCCGATAAATTACTCATGAACTAATTAACCAATCTCATATTAACTCTGAACCTCTTTTATGGAAATAACACAAGTTACTAATATGTAGGAAATACACCGTATCATTACAATTAATTATGTGAGCTAGCAAAGGGACCCGATGGAAATATATAAATCAAACTCCTATAATCACTATGCTACTTGTAAACCAACAAGTCAGTCCCATGATTATAAAACTCTAGAGCTGCTCCACTAGTAGCCTAGAGATGCACTCTCGATTATCATATTTACAAAGCTCTGAATAGCTCTCGTCCATGACTCAATATATTAATGTATCATCCCCATATGATATCTACAATTGAATTAAGGTCAATTTTTGTTTTACCTTCCTGATTACATTTATCATATGTTCCATTACCACTCCTTCGGAAAACTATTATTCGTGCCATTACAAATAGTAAACCATTAGATAACATAGTAGTCTAGTGGCCAAGCGCTAATACTTTCTAATCCCCAGATAATGCATAACAGGATATCATTGACTCTTTGTAGGAGCTATGGATTCCACTATCTATGAATAATGAATCTACGCATACACGAGTCATACCCCTAATGTCTTAACTTTTTACCTAATATCAGGATGTCTCCTTTTGGAGTCAGGTTGCTTTCCTTTGCCAACAACCTTTTGTGTCATGACTCCTTCATCTAGTGTGAACACAATTTGGATATCGACTCTCGAAATCCATACATCACTCATAGCCAAAGTCTGTGTATCCAGCTAAATGACAACTCTTCCACTGACTAAACTATCTTATAGTTTCTTGCTTTCCTCATACACTTAAGAATACACTACAATGCTCTCCAATGATCGAATCTTGAGTCTAATTAACAACGACTAATCACTCCCTCTGAATATCACATATTTAGGTTAGTAAAGAATATGAACATCTTTTTTGCTTTCGTTCAATACATCTTTATTTTGATCAAATCAATAAGACTTAATATCCTTATCAAACTTAATATTCCAAGATCTAGAAGTTTACTTCAATCCATAAATAGATCTCGACAGCTTGCAGACTTTCTACTCTTGGCCTTTCTCTATGTAACCCTCTGGCTAATCGATATAGATGGTTTCCTTAAGATTGCCACTCAGAAAAGCTATCTTGACATTTATCTGCCATATCTCATATTCAAAATATGCTGCTATGGTGATGAGTATCCAGATGGACTTAGGCATGGCTTCTGATGAGAGAGTTTTCTCAAAGTCAACTCCTTAATTATGGGTGTAACCCTTACCACTAGCCTTGCTTTATTAGTCTTCACTTTTCCATATGCTCCTTTCTTTCCCTTCAAGATCCACTTGCATCCAATGGGTTTTATCCCTTTAGGTAGATCTATAAGTTACCAAACTGTAACACCTTGAGGAATTAAATGAGATTAATTAAGGTAATTAAGATTTATTAGTGTGCCTAATCTAGTTTAATAAATTCATTATTGTTTAATAAATTAATTATTATTTATTAAATGTTTCTGACGTGGAAATTTAAATAATTCTAAGGAATTTAAATATTCTTAGTATTTACATTTTTACCCCAAAAGTGTGTGTAGACACATTTTTTAGATTGTCATTTTAAATATTCGACACCTGTCCATTTTCTTTTTCTTTTCCTTTTTCTTCATCTTTTCCTTTTCCTTTCTTTTCCCGTGTACTCTCTCTCCCTCCTTCCCAGTCGTTTCACTCTCATTCTCTCTCACTCTTACTTTCTATGTCTCTCTCTCGTTTTCTCTCATAAATCAACCGGATTTCGAACCAAAGGATAATTTCAAGAAGTTTTCAACACCAAGAGAAGGATTTGAGGTAAGATTTTTGAAAAACTTCTCTTGAATCTCCGATTTTTCAGATTTGAAAACATATTTTGGTTTGGAATTGATTTTCATGGATTTTGAGTAAAATCATGGTAGAAATTTGAGATTTTTTGTTCTTTGGACTGTATTTGTCATTTGGAACCCAGATTGAGTGATTTCCCTTTGAAATATCTTGAATTGGAACTCAGATTTGTAGGTTTTGGTTGAATTTTCTTCATATCAGCCCTGTCAGTTGAGCTATCAAGCTCTTACTGGTCAACCAATGCGGTCGGCCGGATTGCACTCCACCTGGTCGGCCTATGCGGTCAACTGGATTGCACACCACCAGTCGACCAGTGGTGTTGCACTACTCTGTCACCGGTTGACCGGTGTACACGGGGTTTGACCCTATTTTACTTAAAAACCCTATTTTAACCCTGATTTTTGAAGAGAACCCAAATTAGCTTCATTTAGGGATCTAAAATAAATGGATTAGCATCTTTAATCCATGTTTTGAGATTAAAACTCTTGGAATGATGATATGAAACATGAAAAGGTTTATGAAACTGGTAAATGAATTATGGCACACTAATAGGAAATCAAAGGGTATAATTGAGATGGAACTACTTTAGGAATGAGAATTGCATCCTAAAGTGTTGTTTTGTGTCAGTGCAAGCTAGGGACTTGGATTGAGGGGCTTTGAGGAAGAGAAAGCCAAAATAGTGCAACACTAGCCAAATGTTTGGTACATACGAGGTAGGATTCCTTACCCCTTTATTTGTTAGCCTGATTTCAACGGAGTTTTGGCCTTGCAAATGTTTTAAAAAAAGGGCATGTTTGCGAAAGAAAAGCATTTTTAAAAACAATAGCTTGATTTTAACTATTGGAATTATAATAAACTATTTCATAAAGTTTAATGAATGATTTCTTTAGATAAGAGATCTTGCGAATCACTAAGCTGACTAATGACCTAGATAGGATATGGTGAGTGTATCCTTAGGGGCAGGACCCGAAACCCGGATCGGGTCACTATGATGGTGTAAAGGCTTATGCTTGTGGTCGTGTAAGTAATTCATCAGAGGATGAATTACTTGCTGATGCCTGTAATACAGAACTTTCAGTTTACATTCCTTTCAGAAAATGGATGTGAGGTTCTGACTATTGTGTTGGAACTAAATGTCTATATTTATTTCATTGCTTATTCATTTATTTATTTACTCATTCATCTATTTACTTGTTTACAAAGCTTATTTAAAACTACATCCTACAAGGCCTTTTTCTCACGTTTTGTTTGTTGTATAAATATTGAACCCCTCCCAGGTGACTCTAGAAGTAGTGTAGAGTAGCTGAGTTAGATTGTTAATGTCCGATTAAGAGAGGATTGTGCTCTTCTTCCTTGTGAGTAAATGTAAGAATTGTAAACTCTGTAAATACTGAACTTTTGATTTCTAGAATGTGGTTGATCTCTGTAATGTTATTTACATGTTCAAGTATGTACAATACTGCATATCCTTTGGGTGAAGCCCTACATGATTTAGAAATTGCGGGCGATACCGTAACTTTCTTGTAATTTATTTTCAGCTAAATAGTGAGGCCCATTTGGAAATTTCTTTAATATTTTCCTTTTGATTTTGATTATTATGATTATAAATATTTCGTCACCTTCCTAAGCCCATTTAACTCCTAAATGAGCCTCCATGTCACTAACCCCGGCTTCAGGGCATGACAAAGTGGTATCAGAGACTTAAGTTTAGAAACAACAAGATTGTACATATATGTGTGACGTCAGGAATCTACTAAACAATCTAGTTTCTTTTTAGTTAAAGGAGATGCCACCGCGTCGTAGATTTGTTAACAACCCGGCACCATAGAATCAAGAATTCATGGATACTATGTATGCTGCTTTCCCATGGATGGCCTCTCGAGCTCAGAATGAGCGACCGGCCGAGGATAAGAAGTAAAGTTATTTCTGCAAATTTAGATGTGGGCCTATGCCCACATTCAATAGTGAGGGAGGACCCTAAGAAGTGGAGTACTGGTTTGACTCCATAGTAAAACACCTGAACACCATGGAAATACCGGAGGAGTATTAGGTAGAATTCATGGTGTATAAGTTAGAAGGCCAAGCAAGCACTTGGTGGAAGCAAGTGAGGAAAATGCAAGATATTACAGGAATGACCTGGGAGAAGTTTGAAGTCCCCTTTAACAAACAATACTTCTCTCAGAGTAATCGGGATGAAAAGGCAATCGAGTTTATGTCCTAGCAATAGGACATTTATCGGTGAGGGAATACAAGGCTAAGTTTAATGACTTGTGTTGGTTTACGCCATCTTTGGTGGATTCTGAACACTAGAAAAGTCTCAAATTCGAGAAAGGCCTTAAGAATTCTATAAGGAGACCATTAGTGGCTGTGAGAATTCAAAATTTTTGAGACTTAGTGATTGCTGCTACAAGCGTTGAACAAGACAATCTGGCTTATAATCAAAGTAAGGAAGCAACTGGTCGAGTTTCTATTTCAAGTGGACCTTTTGCTTCATGTGGGCCACAGTGGAGTGTAGAAGAAACCATAATCAAGGGCATGTTAGTGGAGAGATGATCAGTGGTGGCTGTAGTCCGTCTGGAAATGACAGGAGTGGTCCTTATAAACCCAAGTGCCATCATTATGGGCAGATTGGTCACTGATAAGTTGATTTTTCATCTATTTATCCCTATCATATATTGTAGTTTTTGAGCAAATTTTAGTTAATTTGTCACTAGTTTTATGTTTACGTTAATGTATTTTGTAGGATTTACAAAGTGGAGAAAATCGAATGAAAAGATAAAAAAGTCCATGAAAATCTCCTTTGTGTGGGCTGCAATGCACTAGCAGCAAGCTACAGCCTAAGACTTCCAGAGAGCATTCTATGAAAGAATTTCAAAAAGCATTCCAAGGAGCATTCTAGCTTCAGGCTACAGTACCCCAAAGGGCACTGCAGCGTGCCAGCCAGCCAGCCATCGCGCGCTTAGGCTCAGTTCAAGACGCGCTTAGGCGCACATCCCAGAATCTACCAAGGAATTGAGGCGCACACTGTAGCGCACGTCTGTGGGCTTAAGCACATGTCTGGAAAACCCTAATCCTCATTGACACGTGCTACAGTACACATCCATGGGCTGCAGCGCGCCTATCTGAAATTTGGAAAGTTGTGCACATTCGGGAGGTGATATAAAAGGAAAAGAAAGTTGCTAGAAGAGGAGTTGGACATGGACACGGAGAATTGAACCAGAGACATGACAAGAACCCTAGAACCAAAGGAAAGTAGCTATAACCAAGGATTTTTTTGGAGATTTCCAAGGGGATTCAAGGCAGTTTGAAGGCTTCGGAGGAGATTATCCAACAGGAGTTCTTCATTACTTTCTCCCTTTGTATTTCTTGAATTGTTATTTAATTTTCTGCTTGAACTATGAATTTTTGGTATTTTGTAACTGTGAATTTGATTTTGAACATGGATAGCTAAATTCCTTGATCTAATTTAATGAAAGTTGTATTAAAAATCTGTTTGCTTGTTGAATGTTTTATATTCCAATCTTTTGTGTCTCTTATACTTAATTTTTAATTTAATTACCCATTAGATTAGAGACCCTAGATGTATGAAATTAGGCTCGGGACAGTTAATTACATACGTTGAGAATTAAGAGACACGACCTAAGGAGATATTGAGTCGGGAGGCTAGTATAACCTTAGGAGATCAAATATGGGCTAAACTTAATGAATGCATAATTGGTTAAATTAATAGGGATATTAGTTCAATTAATTTAGCGTATTATTTCACTTAGCGCTCGGGAGAGAGAGTGAGATTATCTTAGTACCCATGATTTAGGATTGGGTGCAACACATCAATAAGTAACAAATTTAGATAAATATAGCATAATTAGGTGAAGTCAAATCCCCTCCTAGCTCATTTTATCACAGAGATCCCTTCAATCCAATTCACTTTTGCATCCGTTGTTTGCATATTTTAGTTAGTTAAGTTGTTCAATTTAGTTTTAATTCCCTTATTCTATATTGTCTCGATAAAATTGGTTTAGATTGATAGAAATACTTAGCTCTTTCCTAGTTAACAATCCTAGAGGATGATACTCGATCTTCGGATCTTTATTACTTCGTGATTCGTACACTTGTGAGCACACACTAAATATCAAGCAAAAGTATTATTTCATGCATCAGTCACATTTGGAGGAACTGTCCTAAACAGAATCAGCTGCCGACTCAACAGTCCCAAAGTGATGCTTCCTATGGTTAGGGATGGCCACCACAGTTTGTGCCACCTTACCAGCCACAGCTGCCAGCACCAATGTCATTTCCTCCTGCGTTAACATATCGACCACTTTATTATCCACATTTTTGGCCTCAAGTGTCGGGACCAGTTCAGGCACCTCCGCCACAACAATATAGGCCAGGAACCCAGAGGCCTAATACTGTTGATAAAGGAAAAGGAAAAGTGCAGGAACAAACTTATACCCTGACAGGGGGAAGTTCTCGAGGACAGGCCAGTAACACCGTGGTTGAGGGTATGACTATGATCTCTCACTCACTAGTACATCTGTTGTTTGATACCGGTGCTACCCATTCATTTATATCAAGTTCTTTTGCACAAACCTTGAAATTGAAAGCTGAAAGCTTGGAAACCCTGATGACTTTAAACTCCCCAATGGGATGTGCGAAGGTGATTATTATGTGTAGATCGTGTGAAATCACGATTCAGAGTGAGGGATTGAGAGCTGACCTTATAATCCTTTCGATGAGTCTGTTTGACGTGGTACTTGGAATTGATTGGTTATCAGAATACGGTGCAATTTTCAATTGCTACCGCAGGGGAGTGACTTTGATGACTAAGTCTGGAACGGTAATTATCTATCAAGCGAACATGAATCCAATCCTAGAAGAACAACTCTTGAGATACAGCGTTGGTGGACGTAGGAACCTAGCCTACTTTTCCTTCCTTCTTGCTTGAGAAGGTGAACCCGAGGTAATTGGAGACAATGCGGAAATTCTTGTGGTGGATGAGTTCGCAAATGTGTTTCTTGATGAGTTACCCAGTTTACCACTAGACCAAGAAATTGCATTCGATATTGACTTGATTCTAGGAATGACACCTATCTCTATTCTTCCGTACCGAATGGCTCCTGTTGAAATGAAAGAATTGAATAAGCAACTTGGAGAATTAGCAAAAAAAAAAAGGTATATCCGGAATAGCACTTCCCTATGGGGTGCACCTGTATTATTTTTAAAGAAGCACTATGAATCACTTCATTTGTGGATTGACTATCATCAATTGGATAGAGTAGCTATGAAGAATAAATACCCGCTGCCGAGAATCGATGAGTTATTCGATCAGTTGGGTGGATCACAGTACTACTCTAAGATTGACTTGAGGCCAGGATATCATCAGCTAAACATTAAGAGGGAAGACAGTCTAAAAACTGCTTTTAGAACTCGGTATGGGCATTTTGAGTTTCTAGTGATGCCTTTTAGGCTGACGAATGCCCCAGCTGCATTCATAGATCTAATGAACCGTGTCTTCCAGCCTTACTTGGATCAGTTTGTGATTTTCTTCATCGATGACATCCTGGTTTACTCGAAGACTTGGGAAGAACATGAGTATCACTTCAGAATTGTTCTTCAGACTCTTTGTGAACACCAATTGTATGCAAAGAAAAGGAAGTGTGATTTCTGGTTGATAGAGGTGAAGTTCCTCGAACATGTGATATCAGGAAAAGAAATTTCTATAGATCCTTCTAAGATCGAGACTGCGCTATAGTGGAAAAGGCCGATGAGTGTAGCAGAAATTCAAAGTTTCCTCAGATTCATAGGATACTATTGGTGTTTCATAAAAAACTTATCGAGCATTGTTGCACCGATGACTCGGCTGACCAAGAAAAAAGTCAGCTTCGAAAAGGATGCTGAGTGTGAACATGCTTTTTAGGAATTGAAGCCAGATTGACAAGTTCACTAGTCTTGATTATACCCAAGGACTTGGATGTGTTTTGAAGCAAGGTGGGCGCGTTGTAGCCTATGCTTCTCACCAATTAAAGCCACATGAATGGAATTACCCTACTCATGATCTGGAGCTAGAAGCAGTGATATTTGCCTTAAAGATCTAGAGATGTCATCTCTATGGATCAAAGTTTCAGGTCTTCTCTGACCACAAGAGTCTAAGTACTTATTTACTCAGAATGATTTGAACCTCAGGCAGAGGAGATGGATGGAATACATGGAAGATTATGACTTCACACTGCAATACCATTGTGACGACCCGCGCCCTTGCGGCACGGTCGCCATTCCTTATACTACTACTAATAGGCTAAGTTATAGTCTAATCCATTATTTATTGTTAGACTATTGTCTCTTTAATTTACGTTCATATGCGAGTAAATTTTTTTTCTTTACTTTAACCTCGGGTTCTTAACATGTTATGTTGTTACACTAATATCATATCTTGCTATTACTTTAAGGATTTGGATATCAAATTAGTGCCCGAAAACTTGTCTTAACTTATTACAGTCCGTTGTTCTTTACTAAGACAATGGTTGTAATATCTGCTTCTTAGAACTGAACATACATACTAGTATTCTATATCACATTAATTTGCAACGGAAAATTATTTTCTAAGTGAGCATAGTAAAGACCACTCCCATGTACCCATGACATTTCTGCCACCTTTGTCTCCACCTATCCATCAAGCAAACCACTATATGACTGGCTGCTTACCTTTGTTACCTGCACACGAGTAAACTGATGAGCTAACACTCAGCAAGTTTAAACATGCATACATCATAAACTAATAAAAATTACATTAAGAGTTATGATGCAAATATGCTCGTGTGAAACATGCTTAAGAGTTATGATGCAAAATTGCTCGTGTGAAACATGCTTTCTATCTTTCTGTTCTTACTTCTGTGGGCCTGGGCCCCTGCTTACTGTTTGGTCTAGTTAGAATCTCTACTCTTTGAGATTTTCCTCCGTTGTGGAGGCCGACGACCCGTCAGTCTTTTACTTTACTGGTCATTTCTTATTGTCTGGTCTAGTCAGAATCTCTACTATGTGAGATTTACCTCCCTTGCGGAAGCCGACGACCCGTCAATCTGTTTCTTTACTGAATGATATACAACGTTTCTCTACATGCACATGATAACATAAAACGCATAATACTTCTTGCATACTTTAACTATGCATAAGGGTAACCATATGTCGCCCTTCTGCAATCTAGAGCACTAAGCCCTCCAAACACGTATAATCACATGTAATCACATAGACTTAGGAACATAAGTAAATTCATAGTTCTAAGTCTAACTATAACTTACTCGAGTCCAGACAAACATATATGTCAGTACTTACCGTTAATCCGCTAGGATTCCCGCTTGTTGGAAGTTTTTTCTCGTTGCTTCGGCTCTCGTGCTAAAGCCTGTTTCATGGAAATAGGTATTAACCACCTATTCCAAGTATCAAAATTTCTCATACTTTGATTCCTAAATCCAATTTCAACTAACCCCTCTTGGCCGAATTCTAGCTCAAGAGGCAAATTACACCTATTCATATATCTCGGTTTCTGAATCATAATCTATTCACTTCTGAGCTTTAAAACTATTACTCATTCTCGAGGGTCGAATTCTTAATTCAATGCTTACAAACTAGGTTTTAGAAATTTTGGCAGAGTTTCGCCTTGTTTTTTCTAGTTTCCCGAGTTTTCAATAACTCGTTCTACTTCCAATTTCGGTACCTGTACTCCAGATTAACATTCCTAAACACAAATTCCAACATAAAATGAACAACAACACTTTTTCTCCATTTCTAGTGTATTTCAGATTTTTAGTGTTAATCCAAAAAAATTTGTTTAATCATTTCAATACTTGCACGTTAAACTCCTATCATAGTCCCTGACAAAACCTCGGTTTCATTTTTTAGTTGTACGGATTTTTTCCGAGATGAGTTACTATTCATAAAAACGAAAAAGCATGTAGTTTCTCATGAAAAATCTGAAATCTTACCTTGAAAAGTTGAGATTCTCCGCTAGAACAGCTCGGGTTATGTTTCTATTGGACTGAATGGAAGAAATTTGGCAAAAACGGTTGATTCCTTGATTTTCCCTTGATTTTCTCTCTTTTCTCTTTCTTTTCTCTATTGTCTCGGCCACACTTATGAAAAGAAGCAAATGTGGCTTCTAAGTCTCACATAGGCCATTTTGAAGAGTAATAGAATATTATTTGTGACGACCCTCCTTTGAGGTCGCCTCTGTAACTAACTTTTTAACTTGTACTTACTGAAATTTCTTAAAATTTACGGAACATTTTTTTTTAAAAGGTCTTATAATAAACATAAGATACAAGATTGCTTTCTTAATTAAAATATTCAAAGCATAACATATATGTTTCAGAATCATAATTAACAAAACAATTTATAACATAAAGCTGATTGCGGAAATATTTGCGAGCGGTATCCATATCCCGAGCCCCACATCGTTCGTCCACTCGCCGGCAGTCCATCAAGCATTATATGTCGGCTGCTTACCTACAATATAAACATTCTATAATGAGCTTTCACTCAGCAAGTAGGAACTATCTCCCGCAAAATAATTGTAAGTTCACATGAATAAATATGCATGAGCCAATTATGCTTAATTATGATGTCTTATCAGAATCTTATTATCTTATCTTATCTTTCTTTCTTTTGGGCCTGAGTGCTCGTACCACTTGTACGCAATCATCGGGACGTGAGGGTTTGTAAGGTCCCCCATGACTCCGTGATTATAACTTGAATGCCTCCCTTGAGTCGGAGGACATTATTATTATTTTTTTTCTCCCTTGTGGGGCTTGAGTTACCTCCCTTGTGGAGGCTGGTACGGCACTCAACTGAGATTACTCTTATAAGTTCCTCTTGACTTATTAAGGTGTATGCAATATGACCTAGCATAACATACTATATCATGTACTCGAACACATATAATTCGGTTGTACTGCTTAAGTGTATGTAGTATAACATAGCATAGCATTCATAACATTAAATGTACTCAAACATATATAGTTCATGTGTACTATTTACTTTAAAATGTATTTATACTGTAGGCGAGATTCCTACTTACTTGATTTTCAAAGCTGGGATCCTTTTTTCGCCTATCAGCCTAGTCTCTTGCTTTCTTCTGAAAATGAACACCCATTAAGAGTGTGAGATTAACTGTTATTTGCTATTCTATTTTAGCAACTTATGAAGGAAAATCTAACCATTTTCATAATGCATATATTCCTTTCCTTTACTAAAGGATAATAAAGATTAATTTAATAAATCCTCATAATCTTATTTTCCTTAATTTCCCTTGGTATGATATTAAGGCTCACTTCGGCCTAGGACTTATACATGGCATTCTAACTTTTAGGCCGCTGATATTTATACTCCAACAGAGTCTCTTATACTAAGGTGGGTGTTTGACCCACATCAAATCTTCAAAATTTTACGGACCTATCGTATTGGGCTTGTAGGTGCCCATCGGTATAATTCGCTCAGTAAACCATTATGTTCCTTAAAGGGAGCATTTTTTTTTTCTTGAAAACTTCCTTTATGAATACATTTATTAAAATGAGGTTTAATGTCATTGTATTTTGCTGAAATTCTATCTCAGGTTCTTTTATAACTTTTTGTTGAAACCGACACTGTTTTATTTTTGTCTCGTTAAAAACGGTACAGTTTCTGAAATCTGCGTTTTACTGTATTTTAGATTCGGATTTCAAAATTTTGTTACACATAAAACCTCCTCGTCTCATCGAAATCTAAAATTTTTGTTTTTGGTGAAAGTTGAAATTCGGCTTCTAAAGGCCTCGTTTGGCTGAAAACCGTAGCTGCTGTTTTTCCTGAAACTGTTTTAGTCAAAAACTATGCCGTTTCGGGAATCTGTGATTTAGTACCTCTTAGGCTCGGATTTTGAAAATATTTTCTTCATGAAATTTCTTCATCTCATCGAAATCTAAAATTGTTACTTTTGTGAAAAATCAAGATTCAAGCTCTAAGGGTCCCGTATGGCTGAACCAGTGGCTGCCAGTTTTTTTTTTCGAAACTGTGTTAGACAGCTTGTCCGTTTTTACAAAAATGGCTTCAAACTTGGTTTTAGAGTTAAAATTAGGTTTTGTCATAGTAACCGAAAATGTTCAAAACATCCAAGGCTATAAGTTTAAGCTTTAAACCATTGAAAAACCTCACTCTAGGGTCCTCATTTTCGTGGTCAAAGTCACCGGAAGATTTTTCCTCTAATCCGAAAATAAGCAACTTAGTTCAAGTATAAACATACCACATCAAACTAACCTCAAAACTCACAAAACTAACATAAAACTCACACACCCTTATTACACTTATCTCATCATGAGCCACAAATTACATCATGAATTCGTGCTTAAGGTTGGCTAGAAAAATAATGGAGATGAGTTTAAGAATCTTACCCTTAAAAAGTTCTCTCTCTTGAAAGCCTTTGATCTCCTCTAAGATTCGTCAACGGCTTGAAACTAGAAGAGGATAAGGAAATTTGAGAAGAATATTTCTACATTTCCAACTTTACTAAAACATGAAAAAAAAGAGAGAATTTTAGAGTTTTTACCCTTGGAGAAATGCTTGTCTAGACTCCTCCTTTTCTCCTTCAACTTAAACTAGGATTTGTGGTGAGATTTATGGGAACTTTTGAGTGTGTGTGAGGTAAGGGATGGCTTGGTTTTGGTGAGGGAAAAGTTTAGAAAACTTGAAGGTTGGAGCTTTGGAGAACCGGTTTTGGATATGGAGAAGGAAGTGAGATAAAGCAAAAGTTAGGCTTAGATCACATTGGTTCTATTTATAGACCACTAGGTTATTACCTCCTTTAGTCTACTTAACTAACAAAATTTTGTTAACACCTCTTGAAGATGGCCGGCCAATGTGAGAGAAAGAGTGAAGGAAGAAATGTCATGATTTCCTTTCAATCATTACTATCACATCAATCCTCTAGCACACTCAACACTTAACCAAAATTTTTGGCTATAAATCCCTTGAAGATAGCCGGCCAAGTGAAGAGAAAAAGTGAAGGAAGAAATGTCATGATTTCCTTTCAATCATTACTATCACATCAATCCTCTAGCACACTCAACATTTAACCAAAATATTTGGCTATAAATCCCTTGAAGATAGTCGGCCAAGTGAAGAGAAAAAGGAGAAAAAAAACTAATCATGAGTCCTATTCACCTCTCTCATCACATCACATCAAATCACACACACTAACCTACCCCTTGTACTTTTATCCATTTCCTTAAGTTACTTATTAAAACTGTCCAAAATTATACTGACGGTTATTTCCTCCTGTATACTGGTACTGGATGCTAGTTTGTACTGTGCTTGGAGATTCTTCAAATTAAGATTCTCAAACTGTATCTGTACTGGAAATTCTTCCGTTTTAAAGTACGGTAAGAATTTATCGATCGAATTTACTTGATTAGAAAAACGTGAACTTAACGTGAAATCTACTACAAAATTTAGGAATGCAGATGTTAATTCCATAAATCCTTTAATCACAAAATGTACATAGTATAATGATTTTCTAGGAAAATCCTTGACTTAAATACATGAATTACATTATTAAAATCTGGGATTTTCTTGGTCACTACAATTATATTAATATTTCTAATAATATCTTAACATTACTTTCTAAATTAAATTAGAGAAATTACATTAATTCCCATAATTTAATTTTACTAATTCTAATTAAGTTTAACACTTATTTTAAGTGGTTCCATGTTCCCCACATTTTTCTTGTCGAGACTAAACTTTCCATTTTTCAAAACAAGTCTCTTTCCGGTACCGATAATTCACACCCGGTATAGGTTCTATACTGCTTTTCGGGACTGCCGAGCACCCTGGGTCAAATTTCTCATATTCAACCCATTTCTCTTGGGCATCGCAATAGTCAATTTCTTTTTCTGAAATTTTCATTTTAAACGATCCAGAATTGCTGAAAACGAGTACCCTCGCAGTACTCTTTTTTTTTTGCAGTTTCCCGCTTTAACTGACTCGGGAAAATTCTGTTTCAGGAACTTTTGCTATTTTCCTTACTTCTAATATTTCTACTCTTTTTCTAACTGGTCATTTGGTCATTTACCAAATATTTCAGTTTTTCATAACTAAAATATACCCGTTAAAATTTTTTATTTTTAACCGATATTTCACTATTCACAACTGATATTTATGAATTTTCTCAGTAAAAATATTCGTATTATAACTTTACACTTTTCGAGTGATTTTACCTCGTATATAAAGTTTCTACATAACACTTTCCTGATTACATCAATATTTCTACTACTTTCTGTTCTGGGAAGAATTACGGTCAAATATCAGACTATCCGGATTAGACTTAAAATTTTCCCGGTCATTACATTCACCCCTCCTTAAGAAATTTTCGTCCCGAAAATCAGAACAACTGGGGGTACTTCTGTCTAATCTCTTCTTCTACTTCCCAATTGGCTTCTGCAGCATTGTGATTTTTCCACTGCACTTTAACCATTGGGATACTACGACTTTTGAGTTTCCTTTCTTCTCTAGCTAGAATTTGGATTGGTTGTTCCTCATAAGAAAAATCTTCGTGAACCTGGATAGGTTCATACTGTAACACGTGCGATGGATCCGAGATATACTTCCGGTGCATTACTACATGAAGCACACTGTGCACTGAAGCCAACTCGGGCGGTAGAGCTAGTCGGTAAGCTACCATTCCTATTCTTTCAATGATCTCAAACAGCCCTATGTAACATGGGCTCAGCTTACCTTTCTTCCCAAAACGTATCACACCCTTCATTGGTGTGACTTTTAGGAATACGAAGTCCCCTACAGAAAATTCCAAGAGTCTCTATCGTTTATCTGCATAACTCTTCTGCGGATCTTTTGCACTGTCTCAATGGCCTCTTGAACGAATTCTGTCTTGTGAAGTTGCTTTTCCTGAGTGTCATACCAATGAACTAGGGATCTACACTTCCTTCAGTAAAGTGCTTCATACGGGGCCATGTCGATGGAAGCTTGATAACTGTTATTATACGAGACTTCGATCAATGGCAACTTTATACTCCATGCGCCCTTGAAATCTATTGCGCATGCACGAAGCATATCTTCTAGGGTATGAATGGTCCTCTCTGACTATCCATCTGTCTGGGGATGAAACGCTGTGCTATAGCATAATTCTGACCCCGTCGCTTCCTGAACACTTCTCCAAAAATTGGAGGTAAATCAGCTAAGTGGTACTCCATGTAGCTTTACTACCTTAGCCACATATAACTCAGCTAACCTCTCTAAGGAGTAAGTTATCTTGATCGGAATGATATGTGCTGATTTCGTTAGCCGATCCACGACTACCCAAATGTCATCGTATCCCTCACAGATTCTCAGCAGTCCGGTCACAAAGTCCATGGCTAAGTGTTCCCACTTTCATTCCAGGATCTCTAGTGGCTGTAAGCTTCCAGCTGGTCTCTGATGTTCTGCTTTGACCTTCTAGCATGTGAAGCAGCGACTAACATAGTCAACTATGTCGTTCTTCATTCGCCTCCACCAAAAATGTTGTTTCAAATCTTGATACATTTTGGTGGCACTTGGGTGTATGCAATATGGCGTGCTGTGTGCTTCCGCTAGTATCTGCTTCTTGATCCCTTTTTGAAAGGCTAAAATTTGACCTTGCATTCTCCACTATCTCCTTCCTATATCCATCCATAATTGGATCACCTTTTTGAGCTTCTCGTATCTCACCCTGTAGCACAGGCTACAACCTCAGGGAAGCTAACTTACTAGAGATTAATTCGAGGTCTAGGAGATTAATCTCTTGTTGAAGCTGCTTGGGCAACAATTTGGTCTCCACTGGAGTCCATAGTGCTGGGTTTCTGCTCAAAGCGTATGCTACTCGATTAGCTTTACCTAGATGGTAAAGGATTTCACAATCGTAGTCCTTCACAAGTTCAAGCCATCGTCTTTATCTCATATTAAGCTCCTTCTGCGTGAAGAAGTACTTTAGGCTCTGATGGTCCGTATAAATTTGGCATTGAACCCCATATAGGTAATGCCGCCATATAGGTAATGCCACCATAACTTGAGTGCAAAAACTACTGTGGTTAACTTGAGATCATGTGTTGGGTAATTACACTCGTGATCCTTCAGTTGCCGAGATGCGTAAGCAATGACCTTACCATTTTGCATCAACACAGCTCCTAGTCCTGTCTTTGAGGCATCACTGTAGATGTCAAATTATTCTTCCTCTTCTAGGATCGTGAGTACTGGAGCACTAATTAATCTTCTTTTGATCTCTCTAAAACTCTGTTCACATCTCTCTATCTATTCATACCTTCTATCTTTTCTGGTTAAGGTAGTGAGAGGAGTTGCAAGACTAGCAAATCCCTCCACAAACCTTCTGTAATACCCTGCCAATCTTAGGAAACTTTGAATTTTCGTAACACTCTTTCGAACTGGCCACTTCTCAACCGCTTTAACCTTTGTTGGATCCACAGTGATTCCTTCTTTCGATACTATCTGTCTGACGAAGTGGACTTTATCTAACCATAACTCGCACTTAGAAAACTTTGCATATAGCTGATGTTTCTTCAACGTGTGTAGTGCGATCCTCAAATGTTCTGCGTGCTCCTATGGATCTCGTAAGTATATAAGGATGTCATCGATGAAAACAATATCAAACTTATCTAAATACGCTCTGAAGACTTTGTTCATAAGGTCCATAAACGCCGCTAGGCATTTGTAAGTCCAAATGCATCACTAAGAATTCGTAGTGTCCATACCGGGTTCTGAATGTCATTCTGGAAATGTCTTCTTCTCTAATCTTGAGCTGATGATACCCCGATCGAAGGTCTATCTTCAAAAATGTGGTAGCTCCCTTCAACTGGTCGAACAAGTCATCGATTCGTGGCAATGGGTACTTTTTTTTTATGGTGACTTTGTTGAGCTCTCTATAATCTATGCACATCCGAAGCGTGCCATCCTTCTTTTTGACAAAGAGGACCAGAGCTCCCCATGGCGAGAAACTTGGTCTGATGAAGCCTTTGTCTAACATCTCTTGGAGTTGAACCCGTAACTCTTTCAGTTCCGCTGGAGCCATCCTGTACGATGCTTTGGATATTGGTGCGGTGCTAGAGAGAAGCTCTATCTGAAAAGGTATTTCCCGATCTGGTGGAAGTCTGGGTAGTTCCTCTGGAAAAACGTCTAGGAACTCCTTGACTATGGGAACGTCTTCTGGTTGATGTTTCCCCTTTTGGTTCTTGTCCACCACACACTCCAAATATCCAGTGCATCCACTAGACATCAATCGTCGGTCTTCTAGGGAACTAATAAAACATCTGGGTGTCCCTGATGTGGAACCCACGTACTCAAACATATGTTCTCCTTCTGACTGAAAAATTGCCTTTTTCTTTCTACAGTCTATTGTAGCATTATACTTTCCTAGAAAATCCATTCCTAGGATCACAACATAATCTACTAAGTTCAGCACAACTAGGTCTGCACTTAGTTCTCTTCCTGATATCTCTACTAGTACGTGACGTAACCAGTGACTAGACAATAACACATCACCTGATTGTAGTGCTATCTTAAAGGCTTTCCCTATCCTCTCTTGAGGATGTAGTATTCGTTTAACAAATTCTACTGATGCAAATGTATGTGTGGCCCCTGAATCAAATAATGCTCGTGCAGGGACATGGGCAACAGTAAGCTGACCTGTCACTATGTTGGACGTGCCTGCCTCAGCTTCCTCCTTGGTGTATATCGTGAGCATTGGCCTGTGGAACAACTTCTACTCTGTTTAGCTGAGGGGTCGAGAATACTCTCTGTGCTTGCATGGCGTGAAATTGTGGAACTGGTGGCCTTTGTGGAGCCGTTCCAGGAGATCCTGCTTTGAACAGACACTACCTTGCATAATGTCCTTTCTGTCCACACGCATAGCATACATCTATGCCGGCTTTACATTCTCCGGAGTGTTTCTTTCCACAGGTCAGGCAGATAGGAACACTAAGACTGGTATACTGGTCCTCCTTCTGTTGTGGGTTTCGCTGATTCTAATTGCGATTCCCTTTCCTCTTGCTGGGGTTTTGTTGGTTCCCCTATCCAGGTTTCGATCCCTGGTCGCTACGGCTTCCTTGGCTTTGTAAATTAGCACCGGGGCTCTGCTTAGTGGGAGCCTATGCCTTTTCTCTCTGTTTCTTCTTGTCTTCCCACATCTTAGCCCGTCCCTCTCAAGATTTGGCAATGTTATGCTCCGCACGTATTGGCCGATTCACTAGATCGGCTACCACGGTTGGTGGATACTCCCCACTTTCCACAACGGTGGTTATATCTCCTCGGAGCATATTAACCATCCTCCTAACCTTCTCTTCCTTTGTTGGAACCAACTAAGGACATAGTCATGCCAACTGATCAAATCGTCGGCATGCTTCTACAACTGTCTGGTCGTCCTGCTTAAAATTATTGAACACCTTCTGCTGAGTCTTCAGGGCTTCTAAGTTGTAATATTTACAGTTAAATTCCCATAGAAATTCATCCCACAACATTTGTATCACATTCCTTCTGGCGCACACTGATTCCCACCAATAGCAGGCATCCTTCTTTAATACGAAATCGACTCACTGAATCTTCTCCCTGTCGGTGAGTTCCATAAACTCAAACACTGTCTAAATGGATGATAACCATTCCTCAACTTCGAGTGGACCTGTTGATCCATCGAACTCTGAAGGTGCCATTCTCTTAAACCTCACATACAATGCTTCCCTTGGGACCATTTCTCGATGCCCTATCTCACCCCTTACTGGCTCTTAAGGTTCAACACTCTCTGCGGGTTGCTCATGTTGGGCGGCTTGTGCTGGCACTGCCTGCAGAGGGAGTGCTCCTCCAACCTGCTGACCCTGTATTAACTATGTAAGCAATTCTCGTAACTGTCTGCTTTCCTTAGCCTGGGCTGCTATTTGCCCCCTCATACCTGCTACTTCTTCAGCTAGGTCTGGTGCTAGAGGATTATGTTCTTCTTGTGTTCTCTTTTGATGTGTACGAACCATGTTGTTGTGTCTATATTAATCAAAAGAGCAACATCGTTAGTCTAAGTGCAAAAAGAACCGCTTCAAAAGTTCCTTGACTTGTAATACTTTAAACTATCATTCATTCTCATATCAACTAGCAAAACATACATTCTATATGTTCTCCTATTATGCATGCCCCATATCATGCATATCACATCGTATCCAAATCATCACAAAAGTAAAGGTTTTGAAGCCTTTCATTCAAATCTATTATGTATGTCCCATTTCGTACATATCACATCATACATAAAACATCGTTTGTCTAAGTTTCTCAATACTATTTACATAACCTTGCATCATATTCAAATAAATAAGACGCTAAGTCCTAACTTAATCCTCATCATCTATGTGCTCCTCAAGATCCTCCTCCGGATCCTCCTCGGGGTCTTCTTCTAAATCCTCCTCGGGATCCGATTGAGGGTTACCACTAGCTTCCTCACCAACGGTACCAACGTAGGTCCATCTTCGCCGAACAACCATAGGCTCTTCCGCTGCCTCTATCTCGGGTCTCGGTCGTTGTCGAGAGGTACTGGCTTCCACATCATGTCTCCTGATATGGGTATTGGAAAACGGGAAGTCTCACCTAACTGCCGCTGGCCATGTCCTCTCCTCTAGCATCTGGCGCTCACAATGCTTTGCCTCGGTGATAAAGTGTGTGAGGGTCTGATCCAATTGCGGAACTAGCCGACGCTACTACTCTCCCGTCAGACCTCTCCATAGGATTTGACACCGCTCCTCCTCACTAATATTAAAAATCTGATTCGGAGCTAGTACCTCTATCAAGACTCTCGCTATATAGGCTACAACAGCCTCATCCAATCTCATACTCGCCCTCTCAGCTTGTATGATAAACTCTCGAGCTTGGGTGTTGGTCACGGCTACACTCACCTGGCTCTCTACTGTGGTACGGACTCTGATGGCATGAACTGGGGAAGAAACTGATGCTTCAACATGTGGCAAAACTCTTCCCATTGCATCTCTACTATTTCATCCTCATCAAAAGCTTGCCAAAAGATTAGGGCATTGCCCTCTAACAAACTCGCTGTGAGTACAATCCACTCCTCTCGAGCTATGTGACAGGTTCGCATCACGTACTCGACACGGTGCAGCCAATCCCTAATTCTGGTGCGATGTGAAGGCCCATCAAAGGAAGGTGGATTACAGGTGTAGAACCTAGCTGCGGATCGACCTGTAGTCAAAACGACTCTCCTTGCTCGGTGTGCAGCCTCGGCCGCCATGGGCTCTAGAGCCCTTAACTCCCGATCCACTGGTGGATGGCTATATCTAGCAGGAGTGGGTACCATCCTTTCTGTTTGTCAGAACCGTGAGGTTAGAAACGTTCTTACCCATCCCCACAACGTATTCTCTTTTAGTTCATAAACTAATTTACCTGGACTGCGCAAAAGCATAGGTGCGAGACTTGTCATGGCAGGAGTAGGAACGCCGCTCCGATACCAACTGTGATGACCCGCGCCCTCGCGGCATGGTCGCCATTCCTTATGCTACTACGAATAGGCTAAGTTATAGTATAATCCATTATTTGTTGTTAGACTATTGTCTCTTTAATTTACGTTCATATGCGGGTACATTTTTTTCTTTACTTTAACCCTTGGGTTCTTAACATGTTATGTTGTTACACAAACATCATATCTTGCTATTACTTTAAGGATTCGGATATCAAACTAGTGCCCGAAAACTTGTCTTAACTTATTACAGTCTGTTGTTCTTTACTAAGACAATGGTTGTAATATCTTCTTCTTAGAACTGAACATACATACTAGTATTCTATATTACATTAATCTGCAACGGAAAATTGTTTTCTAAGCGAGCGTACTAGAGACCACTCCTGTGTACCCATGGCATTTCTGCCACCCTTGCCCCTACCTGTCCATCAAGCAAACCACTATATGACTGGCTGCTTACCTTTATTACCTGCACACGAGTATACTGATGAGCTAACGCTCAGCAAGTATAAACATGCATACATCATAAACTAAAAAAAATTACATTAAGAGTTATGATGCAAATATGCTCGTGGGAAACATGCTTTCTATCTTTCTATTCTTACTTCTGTGGGCCTGGGCCCCTGCTTACTGTCTGGTCTAGTCGAAATCTCTAGTCTTTGAGATTTTCCTCCGTTGCGGAGGCCGATGACCCATCAGTCTTTTACTTTACTGGTCATTTCTTACTGTCTGGTCTAGTTGAAATCTCTACTCTGTGAGATTTCCTCCCTTGTGGAGGCCAACGACCCGTTAGTGTTTTTCTTTACTGAATGATATGCAACGTGTCTCTACGTGCACATGATAACATAAAATGCATAATACTTCTCGCATACTTTAACTGTGCATAAGGGTAACCATACGTCGCCCTTCTGCAATCTAGAGCACTAAGCCCTCCAAACACGTACAATCACATGTAATCACATAGACTTAGGAACATAAGAAAATTCATAGTTCTAAGTCTAACTACAGCTTACTCGAGTCCAGACAAACATATATGTCTATACTTACCGTTAATTTGCTAGGATTCCCGCTTGCTGGAAGTTCTTTCTCGTTGCTTAGGCTCTCGTGCCAAAACCTGTTTCATGGAAATAGGCATTAACCACCTATTCCAAGCATTAAAATTTCTCATACTTGTATTCCTAAATCCAATTTCAACTCAGTTTTGAACTCAACCCCTCTAGGCCGAATTCTAGCTCAAGAGGCAAATTACACCTATTCATGTATCTCGGTTTCTGAATCATAATCTATTCACTTCCGAGCTTTAGAACTATTACTCATTCTCGAGGGTCGAATTCTTAATTCAATGCTTACTAACTAGGTTTTAGAAATTTCGGCAGAGTTTCGCCTTGTTTTTTCTATTTTTTCGAGTTTTTAATAACTCGTTCTACTTCCGATTTCGGTACCTGTAGTCCAGATTCACATTCCTGAAAACAAATTCCAACATAAAATGAACAACAACACTTTTTCTCCATTTCTAGTGTATTTCAGATTTTTAGTGTTAATCCAAAAAAATTTGTTCAATCGTTTCAATACTTGCACGTTAAACTCCTATCATACTCCCCGACAAAACCTCGGTTTTGTTTTTCAGTTTTACGGATTTTTTCCTAGATGAGTTACTATTCATAAAAACAAAAAAACGTGTAGTTTCTCATGAAAAATCCAAAATCTTACCTTGAAAAGTTGAGATTCTCCGCTAGAACGCCTCGGGTTATGTTTCTACCAGACTGAACGGAAGAAATTTTGGCGAAAACGGATGATTCCTTGATTTTCCCTTGATTTTCTCTCTTTTCTCTTTCTTTTCTCTATTCTCTCGGCCACACTTATGAAAAGAAGCAAATGTGGCTTCTAAGTCTCACGTATGCCATTTTAAAGAGTAATAGAATATTATATTAATATTTCTAATAATATTTTAACATTACTTTCTAAATTAAATTAGAGAAATTACTTTAATTCCCATAATTTAATTTTACTAATTCTAATTAAGTTTAACACTTAATTTAAGTGGTTCCATGTTCCCCCCATTTTTCTTGTCGAGACCAAACTTTCCATTTTTCAAAACGAGTCTCTTTCCAGTACCGATAATTCACACCCGGTGCAGGTTCTATACTGCTTTTCTAGACTGCCGAGCTCCCTAGGTCAAATTTCTCATATTCAACCCATTTCTCTTGGGTATCTCAATAGTCAATTTCGTTGTCTGAAATTTTCATTTTAAACGACCCAGAATTGCCCAAAACGCGTACCTTCGCGATACTCATTTTTTTTTTACAGTTTCCCGCTTTAATCGACTCGGGAAAATTCTGTTTCAAAACTTTTTCTATTTTTCTTACTTCTAATATTTCTACTCATTTTCTAACTGGTCATTTGGTCATTTACCAAATATTTCAGTTTTTCATAACTAAAATATACCCGTTAAAATTTCTAACTTTTAACCAATATTTCACTATTCACAACTGATATTTACGAATTTTCTCTGTAAAAATATTCGTATTATAACTTTACACTTTTCGGGTGATTTTACCCTATATATAAAATTTCTACATAACACTTTCCTGATTACATCAATATTTCTACTACTTTCTGTTCCGGGAAGAATTATGGTCAAATACTGGACTGTCCGGATTGGACTTAAAATTTTCTCGGTCATTACAATCATCTTGGAAAAGCTAATGTAGTAGCTGATGCCCTTAGTAGGAAGACTACGGGAACTATGGCGCCATTAGCTTTGTAAGACTAGAAAAGAACTGAAGTTGTAAGTGATTATGATCTTCAATACTACGATGGTTATAACCTGGTAATGGTGTACAATTTGATCTCCACACTGACTCTTTTGCAACAAGTTAAGCAGAATCAATTGCAGGATCCTCATCTCCAAGGAATTTGGATTCAAATTCAGAATGGAGAGCAACTTGACGATTGGAGAATCTGAGAGGATGGAGCACTTTACTTTTGTAACCGCCTAGCTGTTCCTAAGGTGGATGAGATCAAGAAGGTGATTCTGGATGAGGCCCATAAATCACGGTACGCTGTTCATCCGGGAAACACCAAGATGTATCAGGATCTGAAGAGACAATACTGGTGGAGAGACATGAAGAAAGACATTCGTGAATATGTTTCAGAGTGTGTAACTTGTCTTCAAATTAAAGTAGAACACCATAAGCCTGCTAGAGTATTGCAGCCTTTACCTGTGTCGGGATGGAAATGGGAGCACATCACGATGGATTTTTTGATGGGACTTCTGAGGACTGAGCAGAAGCATGATGCTATCAGGGTGTGGTGGATAGGTTGATGAAATCTACACATTTCATACCATTTTGTGTGACGTATTCTCAAAAGATTCTGGTTGAATTATACCTGGAACACATCATGAGACTTCACGGGGTACCGTTGTCTATTATGTCCGGCCGTGACACTCGCATTAATGCAAGGTGTTGGAAAAGTTTCTAAGAAGCCATGTGAACATAATTGAATTTTAGCATAACATTTCATCCTCAGAGTGATGGACAATCTGAAAGGGTTATTCAGATTTTGGAAGATATGCTTCGTGCTTGTATTCTGAACTTTGGTGAGAACTGGAAGAAGTATCTTCACCTTGCTGAATTTGCTTATAACAATAGCTATCAAGCCAGTATCGGCATGGCTCCGTTCGAAGCTCTTTATGGTTGACCTTGTAGATCACATGTTTATTAGCTGGAACCAAAAGATTGACTTATTACTGGACCAGAAGTTATCCAAGAGAATAATGAGAAGATAGCTCTTATCTAGGAACGATTGTTAACAGCCCAAACTTGTCAAGAGAGCTATGCTGACAGAAGGCGTAGACCTTTAGAATTCTAGGAAGGTGACTTCATTTTGTTGAAGGTTTCCCCACGTAAAGGAGTTGTTTATTTTGGTATAAAAAGGGAAACTTGTGCCAAGGTATGTTGGACCATTTTCGATCACACAACGAGTTGGTGTCGTGGTGTATCGTCTGGCTTTACTGCTTGACCTATCTCACGTGCATGACGTGTTCCACATCTCCATGCTTTGTAAATTTCAACCTAATCCGGAAGCCATGGTACAATGGTATGACGTTCCAATATAGTATGACACGACATACGAGGAAGCACCAGTTCAAATTCTTGATCGTAAGATGAAGAGTTTGCGTCATTGTGAGATTCCCTTAGTGAAAGTTTTATGACAGCACCATGGAGTTAAGGAAGCGATATGGGAGCTTGAAATGATGATGCTGGAGCGGTACCCGCATTTGTTTATAATTCGAGATAAGTCCTAATTTTGAGGATGAAATTCCTTAAAGGGGTGCAGTTGTAACACCTCGAGGAATTAAATGAGATTAATTAAGGTAATTAAGATTTATTAGTGTATCTAATCTGAATTAGTAAATTAATTATTGTTTAATAAATGTTTCTGACATGTAAATTTGAATAATTCCAAGGAATTTAAATATTCTCAGTATTTACATTCTTACCCCAGAAGTGTGTGTAGACACATTTTCTGGACTGTCATTTTAAATACTTGACACCTATCCATTTTCGTTTTCTTTTCCTTTTTCTTTACTTCTTTTCCTTTTCCTTTCTTTTCCCATGCACCCTCTCTCTCCTTCCCTGTCGTTTCACTCTCATTCCCTCACACTCTCACTCTCTGTTTCTCTCTCTAGTTTTCTCTCGTAAATCAACCGGATTTCGAACCAAAGGAGAATTTCAAGAAGTTTTCAACGTCAAGAGAAGGATTTGAGGTATGATTTCTAAAAAAGATTTCTTGAATCTTAGATTTTTCAGATTTGAAAACCTATTTTGGTTCGGAATGGCTTTTCATGGATTTTGAGTAAAATCATGGTAAACATTTGAGATTTTTGGTTCTTTGGACTATATTGTCTTTTGGAATCTAGATTGAGTGATTTCCATTTGCAATATCTAGAATTGCAACTCAAATTTGTAGGTTTTGGATGAATTTTCTTTGGATCGGCCCTGTCGGTCGATCTGTCGGGCACGCATTGGTCGACCTATGCGGTGGACCGGATTGCACACCACCGATTGACCGGTGGTGATGCACTACTATGTGACAGGTTGACCGGTGTACACAGGGTTTGACCCTGTTTTGCTTAAAAATCCTATTTTGACCCTAGTTTTTGAAGAGAAACCAAATTAGATTCATTTGGGGATCTAGAGTAAATGGATTAGCATCTTTAATCCATGTTTTGAGATTAAAATCCTTGAAATAATAATTTGAAACAAGAAATGGTTTATGAAACTGGTAAATGAATTATGGCACACTAATACGAAGCAAATGGTATAATTGAGATTGAACTACTTTAGGAATGAGAATTGGATCCTAAAGTGTTGTTTTGTGTCAGTGCTAGCTAGCTAGGGACTCAGATTGAGGGTCTTTGAGGAAGAGAAAGCCGGAATAGTGCAACGCTAGCCACATGTTCGGTACTTGCGTTGTAAGATTCATTACCCCGTTCTTTGTTAGCCAGATTTCAAAGGAGTTTTTGCCTTGAAATTGTTTTAAGGAAAGGGCATGTTTGCAAAAGAATAGGCATTTTTAAAAACAATAGATTGATTTTCGCTATTGGTATTATAATACACTATTTCAGAAAGTTTAAAGAATGATTTCTTAAGATAAGAGATCTTGCGAAATGGTAAACCGGTTGATGGCCTAGATAGGATATGGAGAGTGTATCCTTGGGGGTAGGACCTGAAACCCGGACCGGGTCACTACAGTGGTGTAAAGGCTTGTGTTGGGTTGTGCAAGTAATTCATTAGAGGATGAATTACTTACGGATGCCTGTAATATAGAATTTTCAAAAAAAGGATGTGAGGTTCCAGCTATTGTGTTGGAACAGAATGTTTATATTTATTTCATTGCTTATTCATTTATTTATTTACTCATTCATCTATTTACTTGTTTACAAAGCTTATTTAAAAATACATCCTACTGGGCCTTTCGCTCACATTTTATTTGTTTTATAAATATTAAACCCCTCCTAGGCGACTCTAGAAGCAGTGCGGAGTAACTAACTTAGATTGCTACCATATGATTAAGAGAGGATTGTGTTTTTCTTCCTTGTGAATAAATGTAAGAATCGTAAACTTTGTAAACATTGAACTTTGGATTTCTAGACTGTGGTTGATGTCTATAATTTTATTTACATGTTCATGTATGTACAATACTACATATCCTGTAGGTGAAGTCCTAAAAGATTTAGAAAGTTTAAGAGATCTTGTAACTTTCTGGTAATTTATTTTCAGTTAAATAGTGGGGCTCGTTTAAAAATTTCTTTAATATTTTCCTTTTGATTTTGATTATTATGATTATAAATGTTTAATCATTTTTCTAATCCTATTTAACTCATAAACGAGCCTCCATGTCACTAACCTCGGCTTCGGGGCATGACACAGACTGAGTTGGAGTACATGGACTACATCTCAAGTTTCATAGCTACTTGCCATTTTTCCTTATCATAATCATATATCGCAGCCTTAAAGGTCGACGGATCCTCCTTACCGTCATCAGCATTTGCAACGTAGGCCTTCTCGATATACCGGTCAGGTAACCTACTTACCCTCCCACTACGATGAGGTGCCACATGAGTTTGATTAAGAATCGTGGTCTTATCTCTTAGCGTTCCAACACTCTTGTTAGTTGTGATCTAATCTCACTAAAATGTGGCATTTGTTGATACATATACCCTTTGATTCTTGTGACTATATAAAATAATCCTCGTCTTGTTTCATTGTATATCCCACAAATATGTATATTTATGATCTTGGTTCCAACTTCCCAGTCTGTTGCTTCATCACATGAGCCGGACACCCCCATATGTGAATATGCTTCAAAACTGGCTTTTGACAATTCCACAATTCTAGGGCTATCTTTGGTACAGACTTAGATGGTACTAAATTCAGAATATATATGGTGGTTCTTACAGAATAACCCTAGAATGAATTAGGAAGTGAAGAATAACTCAACATTGATCTTTTTCAATGTTGAGTTATTAGGGCATGTCAAGCAAGGTCCGATTTCTCCTTTCGGCTACACTATTCTGCTATGGTGTACCAGGTGCAGTCAATTATTATAGAACACCTTCTTCAATCATGAAATTCCAAAACTCTTGGTCCAGATAGTCACCCCATTGATCTGATCGAAGTGACTTGATTGGTTTACCTAACTATTTTTCAACTTCTGGTCGAAACTCTAAACTTTCCAAAAGTTTCAGATTTCTATTGCATTAGGTAAACATAACCATATCTCAAATAATCATCAATAAAGGTGACAAAATATTCATAACCTCATCTAGCTTAGATGTTTAACAGTCCACATACATCCGAATGTATTAGCTGAAGGGGTTCTATAGCTCTTTCTCCTTTCGACATGGAAAACCTCTTGGTAATTTTCCTCCTAGAAAAGATTCACAAACCAGAAGCTTACTAACTTTTAATTCGCATAAAAGACCATGCTTTACCAGTCTTTCAATCTTGTTTAGACTAATATGACCAAGTCTAAGATGCCATAAATATGTGTTAGTTATCGTGAGAGATCCATTGCTTCTTATTCTTAGGTTCGGCAACTTCTGAACATTTTAACGTTGCGTAGTGAGCCACACATCAGTTTACATGGTATAAACCATTTTCCAAATATCCAAAGTAAATATCAGAACTATTCTGAAAGATGTGGATTAGATTATTATTAAAGGCAATTGTTTAAATAATTTAGAATTAGAAATCAAATTTCTCTTTATGTCTGGAGGGAAATAAACATTGTTCACAACAAGATATTTCTAAAACTAAAGTCTAACTTCTCCTACTACTTTTAGTGATACCTTCACGGTATTCCCACCATTGTGCAGTCCCTGACGATAAGTTCTTTGTAAAAGCTAATATTTTGTAAAGAAAACCAAACATGATTAGTTGCTCCCGAATCAACTATCCAGGATGAGGAATCACACTCTACTAAAGATGTTTCTAGAATTAGTAAATCTTATTTACTTTGATTCTTCTTACTATAGATGTAAGAACTATCTAGGATGAGGAATCACCCCCTACTAAAGACGTAAGTGTTGGGAATAGTGTCTTGAAAGCATGAGATGTAAAAGGATATTTATTATTTATTTAATAAAATAGTTTATTCATCATTTTATGTGCATATATTTATGAATATTTTATGAATATCAAATAAAATTCCTTGATTATTTATGTAACCTTAAACATGGTATATAAGTGTTATATACAAGAGGATAATGTTTAAGGATAATAATCAAAAGTAACTGTTCATAATGAATTTAATTAAAGTTCGGAATCTTTAATTAAAACATTATTAATACATGTCATTCCCATTTAGAATGGAACGGTGTTATCCGCACTGTTAATATGGCGAGATATTGAATGAGTGTATTTCGCATAATGAGATTATGTGGAACATGGACGCAGACACAATATGAATTTCTAATAATTTCCGTTAAGCATAGAAATTCTAATTGAGTCTACCGATGGTCATATATAGAATGATCTTAATCCTGAGTTCTTAACAAACTCCTATTTATGGATTTATGTCTTTTGATTTACTCGGTACGGATTCCGAGACCCTGAATCCTATTCCTTGTATTTTGGAGACATAATGAAATAGGTAGCTGGGAATGTTATTATACGAGATGGAATCCATTCCTTCTTGAGAAAGAAGTAGATAAATAATTCTCTTGAGTGTTGATTCGGTACTTGGATTAGTAAGAGCGCTCTGGTTCATGAATGTGTTTATGAATCACTATCCATTAGAGAATCAATGGTACTCAAGGATAAAGATGTAATTAGAGAGGTTAACGGATTCTACCTGACTCTAATTATGAATTATTTATGGAGGATCGATCTATATGCAATGACTATATGAAATGGACACTTCACAGTTTAGAAGTAATTAATGTCTATAATTCCGAGAGTGCAATTCCAAGTTTATAGTGGAGTAACTATTGGAATTAATAGAATTAATTAATTAATTAAAGTGTTTAATTAATTATTAATTTTATTGGAGCTCAGAATTATAGGTCCATTAGTCCCGCGTCGTCCTTGTAATTCTACCAGACACAAAGGGCAAAATGGGAATTTTAGAATTACGGAATTCTAAAATTAAATACTCGAAGAATAATTAATTGAGAATTAATTATTGTTTAAATAATGAGATTATTTAAATTTGAATTTGAACATATCTAGATTTATCCATTTAAACTTATTTGATAAGTTGTTCAATTTGGAATTCAAATTAATTTAAGTTTGACTTAAATTCGAATTTGAATCTGAATTAAAATTGGACTACTGGATAATGGATAAAATATCTTCCTTCCCTATCTTATTTAGGCGCCACACACAGGGATAAAACCCTAGTGTGTGGCCGGCCACCTAAAGGATAAGGGGAAGGGATTTTTTGTTCCAAATTCAAAATTGGAGATAAGGAGTTGATCCTATTTTGAAGTTTGACTTCTACTCTTTAAATATGAGATAGATAGAAAATTGTGAAATAATTTTTGAAACACTTTTCAGCCCTAGTTTCCTAGTGTGGCCGAAATTCTCATATTGGGAAAAGAGTGAAAAAAATATTTTTCTCCAAAAATTCCACATCGTGCATGTGTTGGTGTTTGTGGAAATTCGAGTGTTTAAGAAACCGTTTTGTCTCACGTGTGCCCACACACACATCTACACGGAATCAAGGAATTGACGTGGAAGACTTTGGTATTCTAAACATAAAGCTTGGAGCTAGGACTGTTCGTGGTCAAAGAAAATCAAGATATCATCCGAGTCGGCTACAAGGTATTTTTTTCGGTTGATCCTTGATTCTTATAAATTAATGAGATTAATTTATTGGTGCATAAATTAATATAATCTATAGAGTATCTCAAAAGTTTTATGAAAATTTTTGTTATACACGATCGGCTATTCCGCTGCGTTTCCGCCGCCGAATTCGATTCGGCAAGCAACAATTGGTATCAGAGCGGTCTATAGACGATATTAATTTATGTTTCGATTATTTGATAATCATAATCATTATTAAATATGTGATATTTAAATATGTATATATGTGATGAGTAGGCACTTGCATTTATGGATGTTTATTTTTATTCATGATGATGAATGTATGGATGATGGATTTGGTCGTTAATTATATGGTTCCATGGATCGGTTATATTCATTCGTTAATAAATTATTTGTAATTTAATTCGGGATTAGAATTATTGTAATTCTAGGATTTGGGTAGAATTAGGGTTTTGATTTTGAATCAAGAAGGAGGCCTTGAAGATCATGTTTGAAGCCTTCAAAGAAGCCCAGAAAACTGCCCAGAAAGTTCCAGAAACGCGGCCCAGACGCGCCCAGGCGCGGCCAGGCCGCGCCCAGCGTGTGGCCAGGCCGCGGCCCAGCGCGGCTGGCGGCCCAAGTTCGGGATTTGATCCCGAACGGGCCCGAAGGTTTCTGAAACCCTCGTAAAGCGTGCCGACGGGCCCGGAAAAGTTTCGGATCCCAAGGAAGGTGAAATCCAACCCGGAGACAAAGAATGAAGCCGAAGAATAAAGAATTCAAGAATCGAAGACCCGTTGATGTAACGGAAGAATATAATTATTGTAATTATTTATTTATTCGATTCGATTGAGTTGTAATTTATTTTTCCATGGGACCCGGTCAAATCCATCTCAATAGTTGATTGCATATATTTATATTTTATGTTGATAATTATATATTATATGTCCATGCATATAACATGCCATATAGATATAATGTGCCTACTCATATGTTTTATAACATGCCATGCATACACGCGCATTTGTTATTGTTTATTTTATTTATTATAAAAGTGTTTTAGAAAAATAAAATAAAATAAGAACCATGCGCTGTAAATCGATTTAATATGATTAAATTGATTTAAGTTGCAAAATTGATTTGCAAAATAATGTTACATGTGAAATTGAATTTAAAGGTTAAATTTTTGAATTTCACATATCCGAAAAATAAATTGTTTATTTTTCGATTTGAAAATCATGAGATGTTTTTCAAACAAAATACATGTTTGCAAAATAATGAGTGGGAGATGGTTGTATGACAATACGACCCACTAGTCTCCTCCGTTAGCGCAACACCGTGAGATCCGGAAAGGGGCTTTGCGGCGACATTGAATCGCCCTCCTAAAGGAGAGTGTCCTTGCCGGATCAATAACAAGGTTGGCTTCCTAAAGATAAGATTTCAGGATGTATTTCCGAATTGACTACCCAAAGGTAGCAATCCGGAGTTAAGTCTATGGGATCCGAAACGGTGGGTGACACTCATAAAATATAATCAAATTTGTTGGTTATATTTTGACTAAAAATAACGGTAGTTAATAAATATGAAAATATGAGATATTTTGACTATATTTATTAACTGAGAAGAGTCTCGGTCTAATTGGCATATAACTTGACTACCCAAAGGTACACTTTATATGTGGAAAATTGGATTATCGTTGGCACCTAAATTAAAACATGATTTATGTATTTTTCATGTGCATCATGCATCATATTTAATTGTGCCTAAATACATGCCTTGATATTCATGCACATAAATTGATTAGATGAATATTCTATTTATTTCCAGCAATATGTCGAATCCCATTATCACATTACTAGCGACTGAAAAATTAGACGGTGATAATTACGCTAAGTGGAAGAGTAACATGAACATACTATTGGTCTACGAAGACTATAAGTTTGTCCTAGCGGAGGAATGTCCTCCTGAACCCGCGGCTAATGCATCCAAAACCGCAAGGGAGCCTTTTGATCACTGGATCAAGGCCAACAATAAAGCAAAGTGCTTTATGCTGGCTAGTATGAGCGATGTGCTTCGCAAGAAGCATGAGGAGATGGAGACTGCTTATGAGATAATGGAGTCTCTAGAAGCCATGTTCGGCGCTCCTTCTGAAAAGGCTAGTTTGGATGCCGTAAGGGCTTTCATGAACGATAAGATGAAGAAAGGTTCTTCAGTCAAGGCACATGTTTTGAACATGATTGATCACCTCCACGATGCGGAGCTCAATGGTGCCAGAATCGATGAAGCCACCCAAGTGGGCATCATCTTGGAAAGCCTGTCCTCTGACTTTCATGAGTTCGTAAACAACTTTGTTATGAACAAGAAAAAGTGCAATCTCAATGAACTCATGAATGACCTGCAAAACTTCGAATCCACCAACAAAAGAAGGGGAGGAGAAGCAAATGTTGTAGTTGCAGGAAGTTCTGGTAAAAACAAAAGGAAAAACCAGAACCAAGGAAGTGGAAAGAAGGGAAAGAACAAGAGACCCAAGAAAGCAAAGGGCCCCATTGTAATGACCGGGAAAATATTAAGTCAAAATCGGACAGTCCGGTATTTGACCGTAATTATTTCCCGGAACAGAAAGTAGTAGAAATATTGATGTAATCAGGAAAGTGTTATCTAGAAACTTTATATACGGGGTAAAATCACCCGAAAAGTGTAAAGTTATAATACGAATATTTTTACAGAGAAAATTCGTAAATATCAATTGTGAATAGTGAAATATCGGTTAAAAGTTAGAAATTTCAACAGGTATATTTTAGTTATGAAAAACTAAAATATTTGGTAAAAGACCAAATGACCAGTTAGAAAAAGAGTAGAAATATTAGAAGTAAGGAAAATGACAAAAGTTCCTGAAACAGAATTTTCCCGAGTCAGTTAAAGCTGGAAACTGTGAAAAAAACGAGTACCGCGAGGGTACGCGTTTTGGGCAATTCTGGATTGTTTAAATGAAAATTTCAGAAAAAGAAATTGACTATTGAGATACCCAAGAGAAGTGGGTTGAATATGAAAATTTTGACCCAGGGTGCTCGGCAGTCCAGAAAAGCAGTATAGAACCTGTACCGGGTGTGAAATTATCGGTACCGGAAAGAGACTCGTTTTGAAAAATGGAAAGTTTGGTCTCGACAAGAAAAATGTGGGGAACATGGAACCACTTAAATTAAGTGTTAAACTTAATTAGAATTAGTAGAATTAAATTATGGGAATTAAAGTTATTTCTCTAATTTAATTTTAGGAAGTAATGTGAGATATTTTTAGAAATATTAATATAATATTCATTAATACACTTAAAGAGGCCTACGGAAGGAAAATTAGAACATTATGTTCTATTTTCCTAAGGGTGGCCGAGAGACTAGAGAAAAGAGAGAGAAAAGAGAGAAAATCAAGGGAAAATCAAGGAATCATCCGTTTTTGCCGAAATTTCTTCCGTTCAGTCCGGTAGAAACATAACCCGAGGCATTCTAGCGGAGAAGCTCAACTTTTCAAGGTAAGATTTCGGATTTTTCATGAGAAACTGCATGCTTTTTCGTGTGGATGAATAGTAACTCATCTCGGGAAAAATCCGTAAAACTGAAAAACGAAACCGCGGTTTTGTCGGGGACTACGATAGGAGTTTAATGTGCAAGTATTGAAAGGATTGAACAATTTTTTTTGGATTAACACTAAAAAATCCGGAATACCCTAGAAATGGAGAAAATGTGTTGTTGTTCAATTTATGTAGCAATTTGTGTTCAGGAATGTGAATCTGGACTACAGGTACCGAAATTAGAAGTAAAACGAGTTATTGAAAACTCGGGAAACGAGGAAAATTAAGGCGAAACTCTGCCGAAATTTCCAAAAATCTAGTTAGTAAGCAATGAGTTAGTAATCCGATTCTAGAGAATGGATAACAGTTTTAAACCTCGGAAACGAATAGATTAAGATTCAGAAACCGAGATATACGAATATGTGTAAATTGCCTCTTGAGCTAGAACTCTGCCTTAAGGGGAAAAAGTCCAAAACTGAGTTTGAAATTAGATTTAAGAATCTAAGTATGAGGAATTGTGATTGGAATAGGGAATTGATACCTATTTCCATGAAACAGGTTTTGGCCCGAGAGCGAAGCAACGAGAAAGAACTTCCAACAAGCGGGAATCCTAGCGGATTAACGGTAAGTATAGACATATATGTTTGTCTGGACTCGAGTAAGCTGCAGTTAGACGTAGAACTATTAATTTACTTATGTTCCTAAGTCTATGTGATTACATGTGATTATACATGTTTGGAGGGCTTAATGCTCTAGATTTCAGAAGGGCGACATATGGTTACCCTTATGCATAGTTAAAAGACGGACGGGTCGTCGGCCTCCGCAAGGGAGGAAAATCTCAAAGAGTAGAGATTCCGACTTGACCAGACAGTAAGTAATGAGCCAGTAAAGTAAAAGACTGACGGGTCGTCGGCCTCCGCAAGGGAGGGAAATCTCACAGAGTAGATATTCCGACTAGACCAGCCAGTAAAGTAAGAACAGAAAGATAGAAAGTAGTTTAAAGCATGTTTCACACGAGCATATTTGCATCATAACTCTTAATGTAATTTCTATTAGTTTATAATGTATGCATGTTTATACTTGCTGAGCGTTAGCTCATCAGTTTACTCGTGTGCAGGTAACAAAGGTAAGCAGCCAGTCATATAGTGGTTTGCTTGATGGACATGCGGAGGCAAGGGTGGCGGAAATGTCATGGGTGCACGGGCGTGGTCTTTACTACGCTCGCTTAGAAATTAAATTCCGCTGCAAATAAATGTAATATAGAATGATAGTATGTATGTTTAGTTCTAAGAAGAAGATATTAAAACCATTGTCTTAGTAAAGAACAACGGATTGTAATAAGTTAAGACAAGTTTCGGGAACTAGTATGATACCGAATCTTTAAAGTAATGGCAAGATGTGCTAGTAGGGTATCAACATCACATGTTAAGAACCCGATGGCCAAAGTAAAGAAAAAAAAATTTACTCGCACATGAACGTAAATTAAAGAGACAATAGTCTAACAATGAATAGTGGATTAGACTATAGCTTAGCCCATTAGTAGAGTAGTATAAGGAACGGCGACCCATCCAGAAACCCAAAGGAAAATATTTCCACTGCAATGGCAAAGGGCACTGGAAGAGAAACTGTAACAAGTATCTCGAGGAGCTGAAAAAGAAAAAGGAACAAGGTAAATCAGATTTACTAGTCCTTGAAACATGTTTAGTAGAGGGTGATACCTCAACCTGGATAATTGATTCAGGAGCAACTAATCATGTTTGTTTCTCTTTGCAGAGTCTTAGTTCTTACACCGAGCTAGCCGATGGGGACTACACGATGAAAGTAGGCAATGGCGTAAGAGTTTCGGCGAAAGCAGTGGGAGAAGTTAGACTTCGTTTTAGGGAAAATAAATTTTTAGTTTTGAACAATGTTTATTTTATTCTAGACATTCGTAGAAATTTGATTTCTGTGGCCAAATTATTTGAACAATTATTTAAAGTTTATTTTGATAATGAATTTGTTCATATTTCTCGAAATGGTTTAAATATTTGTTCTGGACGTCTGGATGATGGTTTATATTGTATAAAACCAATACCTAACTCACTGCTTAATACTGAAATGTTCAGAGTTGCCGAACCTAAGAATAAAAAGCAAAAGATTTCTCACGATAACAATACATATCTATGGCATCTTAGGCTTGGTCATATTAACCTAAATAGGATTGAAAGACTGGTAAAGGATGGTCCTTTGCGTGAGCTAAAAGTTGGCGAGGTTCCAGTCTGTGAATCTTGTTTGGAGGGTAAAATGACCAAGAGACCTTTTACAGCAAAAGGAGAAAGAGCTACGGAACCCCTTCAGTTGATACATTCAGATGTATGTGGACCGTTAAACGTCCAAGCTAGAGGAGGTTACGAATATTACGTCACTTTTATTGACGACTATTCGAGATATGGTTATGTTTACCTGATGCAACGGAAATCTGAAACTTTTGGAAAGTTTAGAGAATTCCGAGCAGAAGTTGAAAAACAATTAGGTAAACCAATCAAGACACTTCGATCAGATCGAGGGGGTGAATACCTGGACCAAGAGTTCCGGGATTTCTTGATTGAAGAAGGTGTGGTATCCCAATTGACTGCACCCGGTACACCACAGCAGAATGGTGTGGCCGAAAGGAGAAATCGGACTTTGCTTGACATGATGAGATCAATGTTGAGTTATTCTTCACTGCCTACTTCATTCTGGGGTTATGCCCTAAAAACAGCTGCCTACATTCTGAATAGAGTACCATCTAAGTCTGTACCTACAACACCCTTAGAGTTGTGGTGCGGTCGAAAACCTAGTTTGAGACATGTGCGCATATGGGGGTGTCCAGCACATGTGCTGAAGGGAAAGACTGGGAAGTTGGAACCCAAGTCAGAAGTATGTATGTTTGTAGGATATCCCGATGGGACAAAGGGAGGTTTCTTTTATAGTCCTGAAGATTAAAAGGTGTTTGTATCGACAAATGCCACATTTCTGGAGCATGACTATATGATAGATTTCAAGCCCAGAAGTAAGATAGTATTAGAAGAGTTACTTTCCGATGAGATTAGACCACAATCAACAAGGGTTGTCGGACCACTCAGAGAAAAGACCACAGTTCCTAATCAGACTCCAGCGGCACCTCGTCGTAGTGGGAGGGTAAGCAGGTTACCAGACCGTTATACCGGGGAAGCCCAAATCGTCACTGCTGATGACGGTAAGGAGGATCCATTGACCTTTAGGGATGCGATGAATGATTCTGATAAGGAAGAATGGCAAGCAGCTATGAAACTCGAGATGGAGTCTATGCACTCTAACTCAGTCTGGCAACTTGTAGATCTACCCGAAGAGGTAAAACCCATTGGATGCAAGTGGATCTTCAAGAGAAAGAGAGGAGCGGATGGAAAAGTAGAGACTTTTAAAGCAAGGCTAGTGGCTAAGGGTTATACCCAAAAGGAGGGAGTTGACTATGAGGAAACTTTCTCGCCAGTAGCCATGCTTAAGTCCATCCGGATACTCCTGGCCATTGCAGCATATTTTGACTATGAGATATGGCAGATGGACGTCAAGACAGCTTTTCTGAATGGCTATCTTGATGAAACCATCTATATGGATCAGCCAGAGGGTTACATAGAGGAAGGCCAACAGCAGGAAAGTCTGCAAACTGCAAAGGTCCATTTATGGACTGAAGCAGGCTTCTAGATCATGGAACATCAGGTTTGATGAGGCTGTAAAGTCTTATGAATTTGATCAAAACATTGATGAACCATGTGTCTACAAGTACAAGAAAGAAGAGAAAGTGGTCTTCTTAATTCTTTACGTCGATGACATCCTACTTTTGGCGTGGTTAGCCAGCCAATTCCAAATGAAAGATTTAGGAGAGGCAAGCTATGTTCTTGGGATCAAGATTATTCGAGATCGCAAGAAAAAGCTTTTGGCGTTATCACAAGCATGCTATATAGACAAAGTGTTGTCTAGGTATTCGATGCAAGACTCCAAGAAAGGGAATTTGCCTTCTAGGCATGGTATTCATCTTTCTAAGGAGCAATGCCCAAAGACCCCGCAGCAGGAAGAAGATATGAGAAGGTATCCCTACGCTTCGGCTGTGGGAAGCCTTATGTATGCCATGTTGTGTACAAGACCAGATATCTGCTATGCAGTGGGAGTAGTCAGTTGCTACCAGTCCAACCTAGGATTGGATCATTGGGTTACAGTAAAGTGTATTCTCAAGTATCTTAGGAGAACGAGAAACTATATGTTGGTATATTCCGGAGAAGATCTGTCTCTCACTGGATACACAGATTCTGATTTCCAATCAGATAGAGATAGTTGACGGTCCACATCTGGATCTGTGTATACTCTTAATGGAGGAGCCGTGGTATGGAGAAGTATAAAGCAAAAGTGTGTTGCTAACTCTACCATGGAAGCTGAATATGTTGCAGCTTGTGAAGCCGCAAAAGAAGCTACATGGCTCAGGAAGTTCTTAACTGATCTGGAAGTTGTTCCATATATGGATAAGCCAATTTAGCTCTATTGTGACAACAGTGGAGCAGTGGCTAATTCAAAAGAACCTAGAAGCCATAACAGTGCGAAACATATAGAAAGGAAATATTGTTGGGAATAGTGTCCTGAAAGCATGAGATGTAAAAGGATATTTATTATTTATTTAATAAAATAGTTTATTCATCATTTTATGTGCATATATTTATGAATATTTTATGAATATCAAATAAAATTCCTTGATTATTTATGTAACCTTAAACATGGTATATAAGTGTTATATACGAGAGGATAATGTTTAAGGATAATAATCCTATCTTATCTAGGCGCCACACACAGGGATAAAACCCTAGTGTGTGGCCGGCCACCTAAGGGATAAGGGGAAGGGATTTTTTGTTCCAAATTCAAAATTGGAGATAAGGATTTGATCCTATTTTGAAGTTTGACTTCTTCTCTTTAAATATGAGATAAAATGAAAAATTGTGAGACAATTTTGAAACACTTTTCAGCCCTAGAGAAAGTGTGTGGCCGGAATTCTCATATAGCAAAAAAAGAGAGTGAAAATTTTTTTCTCCAAAAATTCCACATCGTGCATGCGTTGGTGTTTGTGGAAATTCGAGTGTTTGAGAAACCGTTTTGTCTTACGTGTGCCCACACACACGTCTACGTGGAATCAAGGAATTGACGTGGAAGACTTTGGTGTTCTAAACACAAAGCTTGAAGCTAGGACTGTTCGTGGTCAAAGAAATTCAAGATATCATCCGAGTCGGCTACAAGGTATTTTTTTCGGTTGATCCTTGAATCTTATAAATTAATGAGATTAATTTATTGGTGCATAAATTAATATAATCTATAGAGTATCTCAAAAGTTTTATGAAATTTTTGTGATACACGATCCGCTATTCCGCTGCGTTTCCGCCGCCGAATTCGATTCGGCAACCAACAATTGGTATCAGAGCCAGGTTTATAGACGATATTAATTTATGCTTCGATTATTCGATAATCATAATCAATATTAAATATGTGATATTTAATTATGTATGTATGTGATGAGTAGGCACTTGCATTTATGGATGTTTATTTTTATTCATGATGATGAATGTATGGATGATGGATTTGGTCGTTAATTATATGGTTCCATGGATCGGTTATATTTATTCGTTAATAAATTATTTGTAATTTAATTCGGGATTAGAATTATTGTAATTCTAGGATTTGGGTAGAATTAGGGTTTTTAATTTTGAATCAAGAAGGAGGCCTTGAAGATCATGTTTGAAGCCTTCAAAGAAGCCCAGAAAAAGTGCCCGGAAATATCCAGAATCGCGGCCCAGACGCGTCCCGGACGCGGCCCAGGCGCGGCCAGGACGCGGCCCAGGCGCGGCCAGGACGCGGCCCAGGTGCGTCTAGGCCGCGCCCCAGGCCGCGCACCAGCGCGCGGCTAGGCCGCGACCCAGCGCGTGGCCAGGCTGCGGCCCAAGTTCGGGATTTGATCCCGAACGGGCCCGAAGGTTTCCGAAACCCTCGTAAAGCGTGCCGACGAGCCCGGAAAAGTTTCGGATCCCAAGGAAGGTGAAATCCAACCCGGAGACAAAGAATGAAGCTGAAGAATAAAGAATTCAAGAATCGAAGACCCGTTGATGTAACGGAAGAATATAATTATTGTAATTATTTATTTATTCTATTCGATTGAGTTGTAATTTATTTTTCCATGGGACCCGGTCAAATCCATCTCAATAGTTGATTGCATATATTTATATTTTATGTTGATAATTATATATTATATATGTCCATGCATATAAAATGCCATGTAGATATAATGTGCCTACTCATATGTTTTTATAACATGCCATGCATACACGCGCAATTGTTATTATTTATTTTATTTATTATAAAAGTGTTTTAGAAAAATAAAATAAAATAAGAACCATGCGCTGTAAATCGATTTAATATGATTAAATTGATTTAAGTTGCAAAATTGATTTGCAAAATAATGTTACATGTGAAATTGAATTTAAAGGTTAAATTTTTGAATTTCACATATCCGAAAAATAAATTGTTTATTTTTCGATTTGAAAATCATGAGATGTTTTTTCAAACAAAATACATATTTGCAAAATAATGAGTGGGAGAGGGTTGTATGACAATACGACCCACTGGTCTCCATCATTAGTTCAACACCGTGAGATTCGAAAGGGGCTTCGCGGCGGCACCGATTCCGCACTCCCTACGGAAAGTGTTCTTTCGGATCAATAACAAGGTTGACTTCCTAGCTATAGGATTCAAGGATGTATTTCCGGTTTGACCTACCCTACGGCGGCACTCCGGAGTTAAGTCTGTAGAATCTGAAATGATGGGTTACACTCATGGAGATATAATCAAATTGTTGATTATATTTTTGACCAAAAATTAGCGGTAGTTAATAAATATGAAAATATGAGATATTTTGATTATATTTATTAATTGAGAAGGTCTCGGTTCAATTTGCGATATTTTGACCTACCCTTCGGCGGCACTATATTCGTGGTAAATTGAATTATCGTTGGCACCCAAAATTAAAACATGATTTATGTATTTTCATGTGCATCATGCATCATATTTAAATGTGCCAAAATTAACATGCCTTGATATTCATGCACATAAATTGAATAGATGAATATTCTATTTATTTCCAGCAATATGTCGAATCCCATTATCACACTACTAGCGACTGAAAAATTAGACGGTGATAACTATGCTAAGTGAAAAAGTAACATGAACATACTATTGGTCTACGAAGACTACAAATTTTTCCTAGCGGAGGAATGTCCTCCTGAACCCGCGGCTAATGCATCCAAAACCGCAAGGGAGCCTTTTGATCGCTGGATCAAGGCCAACAATAAAGCAAAGTGCTTTATGCTGGCCATCATGAGCGATGTGCTTCGCAAGAAGCATGAGGAGATGGAGACTGCTTATGAGATAATGGAGTCTCTAGAAGCCATGTTCGGCGCTCCTTCTGAAAAGGCTCGTTTGGGTGCCGTAAGGGCTTTCATGAACGACAAGATGAAGAAAGGTTCTTCAGTCAAGGCACATGTTCTGAACATGATTGATCACCTCCACGATGCGGAGCTCAATGGTGCCAAAATCGATGAAGCCACCCAAGTTGGCATCATCTTGGAAAGCCTGTCCTCTGACTTTCATGAGTTCGTAACCAACTTTGTTATGAACAAGAAAAAGTGCAATCTCACTGAACTCATGAATGACCTGCAAAACTTCGAATCCACCAACAAAAGAAGGGGAGGAGAAGCAAATGTTGTCGTTGCAGGAAGTTCTGGTAAAAACAAAAGGAAAAACCAGAACCAGGGAAGAGGAAAGAAGGGAAAGAACAAGAGACCCAAGAAAGCAAAGGGCCCCATCCAAAAACCCAAAGGAAAGTGTTTCCACTGCAATGGCGAAGGGCACTGGAAGAGAAACTGTCACAAGTATCTCGAGGAGCTGAAAAAGAAAAAGGAACAAGGTAAATCAGATTTACTAGTCCTTGAAACATGTTTAGTAGAGGGTTATACCTCAGCCTGGATAATTGATTCAGGAGCGACTAATCATGTTTGTTTCTCTTTGCAGAGTCTTAGTTCTTACACCGAGCTAGCCGATGGGGACTACACGATGGAAGTAGGCAATGGCGCAAGAGTTTCGGCAAAAGCAGTGGGAGAAGTTAGACTTCGTTTTAGGGAAAATAAATTTTTAGTTTTGAACAATGTTTATTTTATTCCAGACATTCGTAGAAATTTGATTTCTGTGGCTAAATTATTTGAATAATTATTTAAAGTTTATTTTGATAATGAATTTGTTCATATTTCTCGAAATGGTTTAAATATTTGTTCTGGACGTCTGGATGATGGTTTATATTGTATAAAACCAATCCCTAATTCACTGCTTAACACTGAAATGTTCAGAGTTACCGAACCTAAGAATAAAAAGCAAAAGATTTCTCATGAAAATAACACATATCTGTGGCACCTTAGACTTGGTCACATTAACCTAAATAGGATTGAAAGACTGGTAAAGGATGGTCCTTTGCGTGAGCTAAAAGTTGGCGAGCTTCCAGTCTGTGAATCTTGTTTGGAAGGTAAAATGACTAAGAGACCTTTTACAGCAAAAGGAGTGAGAGCTACAGAACCCCTACAGCTGATACATTCAGATGTATGTGGACCGTTAAACGTCCAAGCTAGAGGAGGTTACGAATATTACGTCACTTTTATTGACGCCTATTCAAGATATGGTTATGTTTACCTGATGCAACGGAAATCTGAAACTTTTGGAAAGTTTAGAGAATTCCGAGCAGAAGTTGAAAAACAATTAGGTAAACCAATCAAGACACTTCGATCAGATCGAGGGGGTGAATACCTGGACCAAGAGTTCCGGGATTTCTTCATTGAAGAAGGTGTGGTATCCTAATTGACTGCACCCGGTACACCACAGCAGAATGGTGTGGCCGAAAGGAGAAATCGGAGTTTGCTCGACATGATAAGATCAATGATGAGTTATTCTTCACTACCTACTTCTTTTTGGGGTTATGCCCTAAAAACCGCTATGTATATTCTGAATCTAGTAACCATCTAAATCTATACCTAAGAAACCCCTAGAGTTGTGGAATGGTCAAAAACCTAGTTTGAGACACATTCGCATATGGGGGAGTCCAGCACACGTGCTGAGGCAAAAGACCGGGAAGTTGGAACCAAGGTCAGAAGTATGCATCTTTGTGGGATACCCAAAAGGGACAAGAGGAGGACTGTTTTATAGTCAAGCAGATCAAAAGGTGTTTGTATCGACAAATGCCACATTTCTGGAGCATGACTATATGATAGATTTCAAGCCCGGAAGTAAGATAGTATTAGAAGAGTTACTTTCCGATGAGATCGGACCACAATCGACAAGAGTTGTCGGACCACTCAGAGAAAAGACCACAGTTCCTAATCAGACTCCAGCGGCACCACGTTGTAGTGGGAGGGTAAGCACGTTACCCGACCGTTATACCAACCATGCGCTGAAAATTGATTTAATATGATTAAATTGATTTAAGTTGCAAAATTGATTTGCAAAATAATGTTACATGTGAAATTAAATTTAAGAGTTAAATTTTGGAATTTCACATATCCGAAAAATAAATTGTTTATTTTTCAATTTGAAAATCATGAGATGTTTTTCAAACAAAATACATATTTGCAAAATAATGAGGGGGAGAGGGTTGTATGACAATACGACCCACTGGTCTCCATCATTAGTTCAACACCGTGAGATTCGAAAGGGGCTTCGCGGCGGCACCGATTCCGCACTCCCTACGGAAAGTGTTCTTTCGGATCAATAACAAGGTTGACTTCCTAGAGATAGGATTCAAGGATGTATTTCCGGTTTGACCTACCCTACGGCGGCACTCCGGAGTTAAGTCTGTAGAATCTGAAATGATGGGTTACACTCATGGAGATATAATCAAATGGTTGATTATATTTTTGACCAAAATTAGCGGTAGTTAGTAAATATGAAAATATGAGATATTTTGATTATATTTATTAATTGAGAAGGTCTCGGTTCAATTTGCGATATTTTGACCTACCCTACGGCGGCACTATATTCGTGGTAAATTGAATTATCGTTGGCACCAAAAATTAAAACATGATTTATGTATTTTTCATGTGCATCATGCATCATATTTAATTGTGCCTAAATTAACATGCCTTGATATTCATGCACATAAATTGATTAGATGAATATTCTATTTATTTCCAGCAATATGTCGAATCCCATTATCACACTACTAGCGACTGAAAAATTAGACGTGATAATTATGCTAAGTGGAAAAGTAACATGAACATACTATTGGTCTGCGAAGACTATAAGTTTGTCCTAGTGGAGGAATGTCCTCCTGAACCCGCGGCTAATGCATCCAAAACCGCAAGGGAGCCTTTTGATCGCTGGATCAAGGCCAACAATAAAGCAAAGTGCTTTATGCTGGCTAGTATGAGTGATGTGCTTCGCAAGAAG
>JACAGA010000002.1:22964259-23032950 GCA_029231665.1 Morus indica
TCGTCGGCATGCTTCTACAATTGTCTGGTCGCCCTGCTTAAAATTGTTGAACTCATTTTGTTGAGTCTTCAGGGCTTCTAAGTTGTAATACTTACGGTTAAATTCCCATAGGAATTCATCCCACCACATCTGTCTCACATTCCTTCTGGCGCACACTGATTCTCACCAATAGCGGGCATCCTTCTTTAATACAAAAGTGGCGCACTGAATCTTCTCCTTGTCGGTGAGTTCCATAAACTCAAACACTGTCTGAATGGATGCTAACCATTCCTCAACCTCGAGTGGATCTGTTGATCCATCGAACTCTGGAGTTGCCATTCTCTTAAACCTCACATACAATGGTTCCCATGGGACCATTTCTCGGTACCCCATCTGACCCCTTACTGGCTCTTGGGGTTCAACCCTCTCTGCGGGTTGCTCAGGTTGGGCGGCTTGTGCTGGAACTGCCTGCGGAGGGGGTGCTCCTCCAACCTGCTGACCCTGTATCAACTGGGTAAGCAATTCTCGTAACTGTCTGCTTTCCTCAGCCTGGGCTGCTATTTGCCCTCTCAAACCTGCTACTTCTTCAGCTAGGTCTGGTGCTGGAGGATTCTGTTATGCTTGTGTTCTCTTTGGACGTGTGCGAACCATGTTGCTGTGTCTATATCACTTAAAGAGTAACATCGTTAGTCTAAGTGCAAAAAGAACTGCTTCTAAAGCTCCTTGACTTGCAATACTTTAAACTATCATTCACTCTCATATCAACTAGCAAAACATACATTCTATATGTTCTCCTATTATGCATGCCCCATATCATGCATATCACATCATATACAAATCATCACAAAAGTAAAGGTTTTTAAGCCTTTCATTCATATCTATTATGTATGTCCCATTCCATACATATCACATCATACATAAAACATCATTAGTCTAAGTTTCTCAATACTATTTACATAACCTTGCATCATATTTAAATAAATAAGACGCTAAGTCCTAACTTAATCCTCATCATCTACGTGTTCCTCAGGATCCTCCTCCGGATCCTCCTCGGGGTCTTCCTCCGAATCCTCCTCGGGATCCGACTGAGGGTTACCACTAGCTTCCTCACCAACAGTCCCAACGTAGGTCCATCTTCGCCGAACAGCCATAGGCTCGTCCGCTGCCTCTATCTCGGGTCTCAGTCGTTGTCGAGAAGTAGTGGCTTCCGCATCATGTCTCCTGATACGGGTATTGGAAAATGGGAAGTCTCGCCTAACCGCCGCTGGCCGTGTCCTCTCCTCTAACAGTTGGCGCTCACAATGCTTCGCCTCGGCAATCAATTGTGTGAGGGTCTGATCCGATCGCGGAACTAGCCGACGCTGGTACTCTTCCGTCAGACCTCTCCATAGGATCTGACACCGTTCATCCTCACTTAGATTAAAAGTTCGATTCGGAGCTACTACCTCTGTTAAAACTCTCGCTATATAGGCTACAACGGCCTCATCCGATCTCATACTAGCCCTCTCGGCTTGTAAGATAAACTCCCGAGCTTGGGTGTAGGTCACGGCTACACTCACCTGGCTCTGTGTCTCTCCACTATGCTGTGGTGCCAACTCTGATGGCATGACCTAGGGAAGAAACTGATGCTTCAACATGTGGCAAAAGTCTTCCCATTGCATCTCTGCTATTTCGTCCTCATCCAAAGCTTGCCAAAAGATTAGGGCATTGCCCTCTAACAAACTTGCTGCGAGTACAATCCACTCCTCTCGAGCTATGTCACAGGCTCGCATCACATACTCGACACGGTGCAGCCAATCCCTAATTCTAGTGGGATGTGAAAGCCCATCAAAGGAAGGTGGATTACAGGTGTAGAACCTGGCTACGGCTCGTCCTGTAGTCAAAACAACTCTACTTGCTCGGTGTGCAGCCTGGGCCGCCATGGCCTCTAGAGCCCTTAACTCCCGATCCACTGGTGGATAGCTGTATCTAGCAGGAGTGGGTACCGACCTTTCTGTTTGTCAGAACCGTGACATTAGAAACATTCTTACCCATCCCCACAACGTATTCTCTTGTGGTGTGGGCGCTAACCGGGATGATGGATATGATCGATCCATTAGTACCTGTTCCGTCTTGCCAAAAGAAATAAGAAATTCTCAGTTTTAGTTCATAAACTAATTTACCTGGACTGCGCAGAAGCATAAGTGCGGGACTTGTCATGGCAGGAGTAGGAATGCCGCTCTGATACCAACTGTGTCGACCCGCGCCCTCGCGGCGCGGTCGCCGTTCCTTATACTACTCTACTAATGGGCTAAGCTATAGTCTAATCCATTATTCGTTGTTAGACTATTGCTCTTTAATTTACGTTCATGTGCGGGTAAATTTTTTTTCTTTACTTTAACCATCGGGTTCTTAACATGTTATGTTGTTACACTAATAACATAACTTGCTATTACTTTAAAGATTCAGTATCATACTAGTTCCCGAAACTTGTCTTAACTTATTACAGTCCATTGTTCTTTACTAAGACAATGGTTGTAATATCTTCTTCTGAGAACTGAACATACATACTAGTATTCTATATTACATTACTTTGCAGCAGAATTTAATTTCTAAGCGAGCATAGTAGAAACCACTCCCGTGTACCCATGACATTTCCGCCACCCTTGCCTCTGCATGTCCATCAGGCAAACCACCATATGACTGGCTACTTACCTTTGTTACCTGCACACGAGTAAACTGATGAGCTAACGCTCAGCAAGTATAAACATGCATACATCATAAACTAATAGAAATTACATTAAGAGTTATGATGCAAATATGCTCGTGTGAAACATGCTTTAAACTACTTTCTATCTTTCTGTTCTTACTTTACTGGCTGGTCTAGTCGGAATCTCTACTCTGTGAGATTTCCCTCCCTTGCGGAGGCCGACGACCCGTCAGTCTTTTACTTTACTGGCTCATTACTTACTGTCTGGTCAAGTCGGAATCTCTACTCTTTGAGATTTTCCTCCCTTGCGGAGGCCGACGACCCGTCAGTCTTGTAACTATGCATAAGGGTAACCATATGTCGCCCTTCTGAAATCTAGAGCATTAAGCCCTCCAAACATGTATAATCACATGTAATCACATAGACTTAGGAACATAAGTAAATTAATAGTTCTAAGTCTAACTGCAGCTTACTCGAGTCCAGACAAACATATGTGTCTATACTTACCGGTAATCCGCTAGGATACCCGCTTGCTTGAAGTTCTTTCTTGTTGCTTCGGCTCTCGTGCCAAAACCTGTTTCATGGAAATAGGTATCAATTCCCTATTCCAATCACAATTCCTCATACTTAGATTCTTAAATCTAATTTCAAACTCATTTATGGACTTTTTCCCCTTAAGGCCGAATTCTAGCTCAAGAGGCAATTTACACATATTCGTGTATCTCGGTTTCTGAATCTTAATCTATTCGTTTCCGAGGTTTAAAACTGTTATCCATTATCTAGAATCAGATTCCTAACTCATTGCTTGCTAACTAGATTTTAGGAAATTTCGGCAGAGTTTCGCCTTAATTTTCCTCGTTTCCCGAGTTTTCAATAACTCGTTTTACTTCCGATTTCGGTACCTGTAGTCCAGATTCACATTCCTGAACACAAATTGCTACATAAATTGAACAAAAATACATTTCCTCCATTTCTAGGGATTTTCGGATTTTTAGTCTAAATCCAAAAAAAATTGTTCAATCCTTTCAATACTTGCACATTAAACTCCTATCGTAGTCCCCGACAAAACCTCGGTTTCGTTTTTCAGTTTTACGGATTTTTCCTGAGATGAGTTACTATTCACAAAAACGAAAAAGCAAGCAGTTTCTCATGAAAAATCCGAAATCTTACCTTGAAAAGTTGAGATTCTCCGCTAGAATGCCTCGGGTTATATTTCCACCGGACTGAACGGAAGAAATTTCGGCGAAAACGGATGATTCCTTGATTTTCCCTTGATTTTCTCTCTTTTCTCTCTCTTTTCTCTAGTCTCTCGGCCACCCTTAGGAAAATAGAACACTTTGTGTTCTAATGTGCTTCCGTAGGACTCTTTAATTGTATTAATGAATATTATAATATTATTTCTAATAATATCTCTTATTACTTTCTAAATTAAATTAAAGAAATCACTTTAATTCCTATAATTTAATTTGACTAATTCTAATTAAGTTTCACACTTAATTTAAGTGGTTCCGTGTTCCTCACATTTTTCTTGTCGAGACCAAACTTTCCGTTTTTCAAAACGAGTCTCTTTCCGGTACCGATAATTTCACACCCGGTACAGGTTCTATACTGCTTTTCTGGACTGCCGAGCACCCTGGGTCAAATTTCTCATATTCAACCCACTTCTCTTGGGTATCTCAATAGTCAATTTCTTTTTCTGAAATTCTCATTTTAAACGATCCAGAATTGCCCAAAACGCGTACCCTCGCGGTACTCGTTTTTTTTGCAGTTTCCCGCTTTAACTGACTCGGGAAAATTCTGTTTCAGGAACTTTTGCCATTTTCCTTACTTCTAATATTTCTACTCTTTTTCTAACTGGTCATTTGGTCATTTACCAAATATTTCAGTTTTTCATAACTAAAATATACCTGTTAAAATTTCTAACTTTTAACCGATATTTCACTATTCACAACTGATATTTACGAATTTTCTCTGTAAAAATATTCGTATTATAACTTTACACTTTTCGGGTGACTTTACCCCGTATATAAAGTTTCTACATATCACTTTCCTGATTACATCAATATTTCTACTACTTTCTGTTCCGGGAATAACTATGGTCAAATACCGGACTGTCCGGATTTGACTTAATATTTTCCAGGTCATTACAAATAGCCTCCAAAAAGTCTCTCAAGTGATCTAATGAGTAATGTGACTTAATAGGCTATTTATACTGTTTAGGAAGTCATACTTCCGTAACAATTAGGTTTCCCAAAGATTTAATCGCACCCAGAGTCGATTTTGCCACATCAGCACGCGTTACGCGTTACAACCGGTCGACCGGAGACAGAGACGTTATAACTCACCGGTCGACCTGTCCTTCACAAACCGGTCTACCCACCGGTCGACCGGACCGGTCGACCTGTGACCGGTCTACCCACCGGTCAACCTGTCTGCACTGACGAAAGTTGTTTTCCTAGTTCTTCAACATGGGAAACTTGCATAGAGCCTCAGTTTTGATTCAAGCAACCCAATAGGGAAATTGCCTGATCAAAACAGTCATATAATAGTCTTCCCATATTAAACAACTCTTAAAACAATAATTCAACGAATTTATCTAGAATCAATTTATCAATTAATTCACCCGATAAATTAATCATGAATTAACTTTGAACCTCTTTTACGGAAATAACACAAGTTACCAATATGTAGGAAATACACCGTATCGTTACAGGAAATTATGTGAGCTAGCAAAGGGACCCGATGGACATATATAAATCAAGCTCCTATAATCACAACGCTACTTGTAAACCAACAAGTCCGTCTCATGATTATAAAACTCTAGCGCTATTCCACTAAAAGCCTAGAGCTGCACTCTCGATTTATATAGCATATTTACAAAGCTCTGATCAGCTCTAGTCCATGACTCAATATATTAGTATATCATCCCCATAGGATATCCATAATCGACTTGAGGTCAAGTTCTGTTTTACCTTCCCGATTACATTTATCTTATGTTCCATTATCAAACCATTGGAAAAACACTATTCATATTATTACAAACAGTAAACTATTAGATAACACAGAGTAGTCTAATAGCCGAGCGCTCGTATTTTCCAATCCACTGATAATGCATAAGAGGATATCATTGACTCTTTATAGGAGCTATGGAATCTACGCATACATGAGTCATACCCCCAATGCACCGGCAAGCGTACCTTTACATAATGTCAGGATGTCTCCCTTTAGTACATCAAAGGATACAAGTCAAGTATACGGGTTCATCATCCATCTCAGGATTAAGATGACAACATATAATTCGTCAAAAGTGAATTGTTTTATTCAAACAGAATTATTAATTAAAACAATTCATCTTTGGTCCGATCCAATATAGATTTCACCATTAGAAACTATATCAATGTCTCTACCCATGGAGTCCCACCTCTGACGACCAAGACAAGTCGTCTCCATTAGGAAGTAGACAACATAACAATCTTAACATGAATAAAGTGCCCAACTTTATTCCCTCGATTGTGGATCATAAGATTTAGACTATCATCTTTAGATTCTTGTCTTCCGCATGTTCTTCACATTACATGCATGATCTAAAGATTTAGAATGACAGTCTCAGACTTTCTGTTTGCTTATCATACATTCAACTATTATGAACATAAAGAGGACAATACATAGATATATGAAATAAACAAATCTTTATTAATAGTCAAAATGTCGCGAAGAAAATTATTACATTTATTCCTATGGGCATAAACGCTAACAAAAACTTCCACCATTTAACCTATAAATGAAGCAACGACTATTTACACCATTCACAACTACATAGCCACATCCACATATGTTTTGCAGTGAGTTAGACGAAACATGGCTTCAATGATGCTCTAGGCAAAAATTTAATGTCAAACTTGTAAGACAGAGAGTATCTTACATGTATTGTTATGTAGATAGTTGGAGAAAACATGAGTCTTCATTGCCTACATTTAAACCTGAAGAAGAAAGAAAGGAAAAAACCTGGTGACAACTCCTGCATAAAACCGTTCAACAAAGCAAAGCAAAACAAAATAGCAAAAGAGCAAAGAAAACCCAAACCAAAGTAAAATAGCAAATTAGCAAATCAGCAAATTAGCAAAACCAAAACTAATCATAAACATAAGCCTCTGCAAATCAATTCCATTCTAACAAATCCTCCAAATCAAACGCATAGTTACACCCCTCAAAGAAAACCAACCTATTGTTCGCATCTTGGCTCCTAGAGATCACCTTCTCCGGCGACATATCCCCATTATTCAATTTCATGCATAGCAGGCTCAGAAATGTGTAATGGCCCTCATCGTCCCCTTATAGAGCATTATCCTAGACTATGACATAGTTTGCTACCAAGGTTTAGCATCACTTTAGCATAAAGTAAAGTTCTCACTTGACTTTAAATAAACCAATTCTCCATATAAGGTCACTTGTGAACATAGTTGTAACACCCAAAAGAATTAATTGAGATTAATTAAGGTAATTGAGATTATTAGTGTGCCTAATCTGATTTAATTAATTGAGTTTAAATAATTCCAAGGTATTTAAATTATTCACAGTAATTTATTTTAATCCAGAAGTGTGTATGAGCGCATTTCTGGACTGCTATATTTTACACATGTCATTTTCTTTTATTTTTCTTTTTCTTTTCTTTTTCTTTTTCCTTTCTTTTCTTTCCCTCTTTTTCCTTTCCCGTGCATCTTCTCTCTCTCTCCCTCTCTTCACTCCCGCTCACTCTCTCTCTCTCTCTCTCTCTCCGGTATTTGTGTCCCAAATCAAATGGATCTTGAGCCAAGAAGAGTTTCAAAAACGTTTTCAACATCAAGAGAAGGATTCGAGGTAAGATTACTGAAAGAACCTCTCTTGAATCTCAAGTTTTAGATTTTCAAAACTTACTTTTGGTTCAAACCGGATTTTGATGATGTTTGGGTAAAAATAGAGTAGAAATTGGAGATCTTGGGTTCTTTGGACTTGTTTTAGAACCTAGTACCCGGATCTAGTGTTTTTCCTTTGAAATTTTTGGATTTGGGACTGGATTTGTAGGTTTTTGGTTTGATTTCCGCGAGCTTCTCTCGCGCCGTCGATTCCACCAGTCGACCTGTGCGGTCGACTGGATTGCAGGCTGACCGGTCGACCGGTCCGGTCGACCGGTGTGCACACTACCGGTCGACCGGTAGTGTTGCACTGCTCTGTCACCGGTTGACCGGTGTACACGGGTTTGACCTTGTTTGGCCTGAAAAGTGTTGTTTTGACCCCTGTTTTCGGGGAGAACCCAAATTAGCTTCATTTGGGGACTTAGGATGAAAGGATTAGTATCTTTAATCCCTGATTTGATATTTAAAAACCCTTGGAATGGAATTTGAAACATGAAAATGGATTAGGGCACACTAATTGAAAATCTTGGTACATAAGTGAGATTGGATTGCTTTAGGAATGATAATTAATCCTAAAGTGTTATCTTGTATCAATAATCGCTGAGAATTCAGACTGAAGGTGCTTGAGGAAGCGGAAGCCGGAAAGGCAACGCTAGTCCCAGGTTTGATTGTGCGAGGTAGGATTTCTATCCCTTTTCCTTGTGAGCCTGTTTTCAAAAAGGATTTTGGCGTTGAAAATGTTTTAAAGAAAGGGATTGGTTTGCGAAAGAAAATGTTTTAAAAGCCATGGTTTGTTAGTTATGGAATTCCTTGGCTTGTCCTGTCCTTGGAATCCATAGCTTGTCTTGTCATGGAACCTCATGGCTTGCCCAGTCATGGGGCCCGCAGCTTGAGTAGTTCCTAGGGTCATATGAACGATTTCATAATGTTAAATGGATGATTTCTTAAGATAAAAGATCTTGTGAACTGGTAATAGAGTCTATTGCTGTAAGCCTAGATAGGATGCGGATAGTGCATCCTCGGGGGCAGAACCCGAAATCGGTCCGGGTAGGCGAGGCACTTGGTTAGGTGAGTAATTTGTACTAATTACTTGCTGAAGCCTGTAATATGATTATTTTCAGTTATATTTCCTTTGAGAAAAAGGATGTGAGGTTCCGGCTGTTCTGTCGAGACTGAATGTCTTGTTTATTTACTTATTCATTTATTATTAATTTATTTTCAGCATTTCAAATTATATCCTACTGGGCCTTTCGCTCACGTTTTATGTTTTAAATGTTAAAACCCCTCCCAGGAGACTCGAGGAGTGGGGCGTCGTAGCTGAGTCGTGCTACGGATCGATCAAGTGAGCATTGCGTTCATCCTCTGATATAAAGTGTAAGGAATTTGATGAAGATTATGTAAACTTATTTAATATTTGGATTTACTAGACTGTGATTGATGTCTGTTGTAATGATTATTTACATGAGCATGTATGTACGATACTGTATGTCCTGTGGGGTGGAGCCCTGTGTGTCAGAGGCTCCTGGATTATGTAATTTATCTGTATTTTAATGCAGTCAAGTGTGGGGCCCGGTTGGGAATCTGCTTTATTAATCCCTAATCGAGCTCCACGTCACCCACCCCGTTTGGGGGGCGTGACAATAGTTTATACACAAATATGCTAAGAGTTTTTGCATAAACTCGCAACCAACAATTATCACACCATTAAAAATCACTCGACAAAAGGATCCATGGCCTCCAAACACATTTAATCATGGCATTTAAATTTCATACCATAAGCGGCCATGTATATATTTTTTATGTAAGGAATGTGTGGTGGCCTTAAGGTTCCATGTATGGAGCAAACTTCATAGGCAATGACAATTACGCTACCAAGGTTTAGCTAACTTCGACATATTGGTGGGGATGGCCGTTAGAGTGAAGCAAAGCATACTTACCAAGGAGTTCTAAACCGAAAAGGTTTAACAATATGCCAAGCGAAATGGTATACACCGGCAACACATTATTGTCATAACTTCAAATATCACTCAACATAAGGAACTAGGCCATAAGACAGAAATTAAACATCATAGCCATGGTGTATATGTACCTGAAAGTGCAGTCAAAAATTGAACTACCACATAGCAGTACTTTGACCTAAATCAAACATAAACAAATTATAATTCAAGATAAAAAAGGATCATATTGATTATCTGACATGAGTTAAGTTCAGACCATTGGTCATACACAAACAAATTATAATTCAAGATAAATGCCTGGCTCCATAAAATTTTCTAAAAATTGACAGGTAGAAAATGAAAAATTGGGAGTCTTAGTAACAAGTGTTGCTGTAATCTTACCTTAGAGCAATTATTTGGTTGTATAGCTTAAGTTATCCAAGATCAGATCTCGTAGTATCTGATTTTCATTTTGTTTGATGATCTATTTGTCGTTGAAAACCTAATCATAAAGTTTATTAGTTGTTTTTCTTTGCTATTAATATTATTGCTGTTTTTTCTGTTCATGACTAGAGAGGAACGACAACTAAGAAAATAAAGAAATTCATGCTTGTATGATGATCTGTGGCCGAAGAAATCAACAATTTTTAAAAACTAATAAGAAACTTTCCAACCCACCAACTGTTAAATGACAATGCGATAAAAAACTAAAGCACAAATGAGAAGTAAGGAAGACATGCCTATCTTCTGAATGTGGACTTTGCGCTTATAGACACAATGATTTAACTTCCTCCTGTGATATTCAATAGAGACATATATATACATATTATGCTTGTACATAGAAGACCTTACTAAGGGAGCAAATTCAATATTATGAATGAATGTAACAAATGAGCAGTGGATGCATGTTATTAGCCTAGAAGTAAGAATGGCATAATAATAACACCATTTTTATATCAACATAAGCAAAACATAAGAATAGAAAACTTCATTAAACCTGAGGCAAATGATGACTAGCTTCCGTTTCTTGTTCCGGTCCAACAACGGGGACGCTGCCCCTGCTCTTCTCCTGCCGTGGAAGGACTTCAGCCAGCAGTCAAACCATTATTCTCCAAAATTTAGAGCAATTACAGTTTAGAGTGAACAAAAATAACACCCAAAATGGAAGAGATCATAATTCTCATCAAACAATGTACCAAAAATGCAGTAGCTGCTACTCCCTTCCTTGCTTGTGTACCTAGTAGAGCAAATCAAAAAGAGGGAATAGAGTGGTTAATTTGGGAATTTAGGGGGGAATAGCTGATCGAGGGAGGTTTTCTCTTTTTTCTTGGCTAGCTAAATGCGTCTTTGACAAAATGGGGAAGCTTTTGTTCGTATGGGAATTTCAGTAGCAAGCAGAGTAGGAAAAAAAAGGGAGAATGCAGCAAGCGGGAATTTGAAAATTTAGGGGAAGCAATTTTCAAAATAGATTTTCAAGTGAGAATTTAAGGGGAAGTTACTTTCACAACCTGCCGAAATATTTCATAGTCTTTTAATATATATATATATAGACACACACACACAGAACATAACTCTTTTAGAACACTATTAAATACAAACAAAATAGATTTTAATAACATTTTTTCAAAAACGCTATAACAAAAAGTTATTAAAAGTCTCTTTTGTTGTAGTGATATCACGTGCTAATATTGAAAGAACATAAAATCTTACACCTTGTAGCCTCCACCACGCCAAAATTTTGAAATTATCATTATTATCAGCACCATCCATCACCAAAAATTCTGTTTTGAGGTAGCCGTTGAGCTCCCTATATTTTTTCATTGTTGGTGTTTGTTAGCGTTTATGCCCTTAGGAATAAATGTAATAATTTTCTTTGAGACATTTTGACTATTAATAAAGATTTGTTTATTTCATATATCTATGTATTGTCCTCTTTATGTTCATAATAGTTGAATGTATGATAAGCAAACTGAAAGTCTGAGACAGTCATTCTAAATCTTTAGATCATGCATGTAATGCGAAGAACATGCGGAAGACAAGAATCTAAAGATGATAGTCTAAATCTTATGATCCACAATCGAGGGAATAAAGTTGGGCGCTTTATTCATGTTAAGATTGTTATGTTGTCTACTTCCTAACGGAGATGGCTTGTCTTGGTCGTCAGAGGTGGGACTCCATGGGTAGATACATTGATATAGTTTCTAATGGTGAAATCTATATTGGATCGGACCAAAGATGAATTGTTTTAATTAATAATTCTGTTTGAATAAAACAATTCACTTTTGACGAATTATATGTTGTCATCTTAATCCTGAGATGGATGATGAACCCGTATACTTGACTTGTATCCTTTGATGTACTAAAGGGAGACATCCTGACATTATGTAAAGGTACGCTTGCCGGTGCATTGGGGGTATGACTCGTGTATGCGTAGATTCGTTATTCATAGATAGTGGAATCCATAGCTCCTATAAAGAGTCAATGATATCCTCTTATGCATTATCAGTAGATTGGAAAATACGAGCACTCGGCCATTAGACTACTATGTGTTATCTAATGGTTTACTGTTTGTAATAGTATGAATAGTGTTTTTCCAATGGTATGATAATGGAACATAAGATAAATGTAATCGGGAAGGTAAAACGGAACTTGACCTCAAGTCGATTATGGATATCCTATGGTGATGATATACTAATATATTGAGTCATGGACTAGAGCTAATCAGAGCTTTGTAAATACGCTATATAAATCGAGAGTACAGCTCTAGGATTTTAGTGGAATAGCGCTAGAGGGTTATAATCATGAGACGGACTTGTTGGTTTACAAGTATCGTTGTGATTATAGGAGCTTGATTTATATATGTCCATCAGGACCCTTTGCTAGCTCACATAATTTTCTGTAACGATACGGTATATTTCCTACATATTGGTAACTTGTGTTATTTCCGTAAAAGAGGTGCAAAGTTAATTCATGAGTGATTTATCAGGTGAATTAATTGATAAATTGATTCTAGATAATTTGGTTGAATTATTATTTTAAGAGTTGTTTAATATGGGAAGACTATTATATGACTATTTTGATCAGGCAATTTCTCTATTGGGTTGCTTGAATCAAAACTGAGGCTCTATGCTAGTTTCCCGTATTGAAAAACTAAGAAAACAATTTTCGTTAGTGTAGACCGGTCGACCGGTCACTGAAGACAGGTCGACCGGTGAGCTATAACGTCTTTGTCACCGGTCGGCCGGTTGCAACGTAAAATGCATATTGACGTGGCAAAATCGACTCTGGATGCGATTAGAACTTTGTGAAACCTAATTGTTACGGAAGTATGACTTCCTAAACACTATAAATAGCCTATTAAGTCACTTTGTTCATAAGATCATTTGAGAGACTTTTTGGAGGCTATTGATAAGAGATTCCAAGAGGAAAAATTGTTTAATTATCAAGAACAATTTTTCTTTGGCTCTCTTGTGATTGGAAGGAGATCAATAATACCAAGAGGAGATTAAACGACGTGTGCCTACCCGCACAACGATCGTGGAAACGAGAATAGCAAAGAAGACCAGTTGGTTGAGGCTCTTCTGGTTGCTGTTTGAAACGCTTAGACCTGTCAGACGTGCAGCTTCCTGAAATCTCAAAAGGTATGATTTAGATCTTAAGTATTTATGTTATATAGCATCATGAACATGTTCTTGTTTGGCTTTGACGTTGATTAAAATTTTTTAAATTTCGCTGCGCACTCGATGCCATTATTTTCCAACATTCATGGTGGAGCCATGAAACTTGCACTTGATGATGAACTAGAGCTACCACGATGAGAAGATATAAAATTCTAAAACTTCTTTTTTGAACGAGTCAGCTGATCTTATTGCGTTTGTTCAGTTGTCAAATTATAGAACATGTTCTCGTAAATTGTATAAATCTCAAACAACTTCTCACGTGTGTTAGCAACTTAGGAAGAATAATTTATGCCCATTTGGGCACGGATATGAGAAAGAGCATTTCCAAAAACCAGATAATTTTACTCTAGGATCCAAAATAATAGCTAAACAATACAACAGAGGAATTTTAGACCAATATTTCCCAAACTTTGCTTCCATCTTTTCTACCATGGGTTTAAATAATGCATCATATCTATACGTTTCAAATAAGTCAGAAATCTCACAAATTTGATGCAACACCATTGGGGTAGTAAGGTAATAAATACTGAATAATAAAATAGTAGAATCGTTAAAAACTTCCAAAAAAGTCACAAATCTTTCACAAATGAATCAGTCACTTTCTTGCAACACTGCACTGCTCATTTTTGTATTGCGAAAAGTAATAATAACATTTTTATATGGCGATGCATTCTTTTTAACAACATGTATGTTGAATTCCACCTAATAGGCATGTCAAGTCCAAACTTTCTAGGCCTCATACCATCTACTTTACAATACCTCTTAAACTCAGCAATACGTGGATTTGAATTATGAATCTAAGAAATGGCATTTTGAATATTGTTATGGCCCGTTCATTTCACTAATTCAAGTTTAGAATTCGAATTTTGCTATAGTAAAAAGCTCTCAGAAATAGTCACATTTAACTTTTTTGCTACAGTAAAAAGCTCTCACTTAAAGTCATATCTCAACTCGAATTAAAAACTCGAATAAACAAACTAAACATGCCCTTTAATGTATGAACTTACCATTTGCATACCTGATTTGACAATGAGGTTGATTACATGGCACACACACCTTTAATAAAGTAAAATTTTACCAGTATACTAGCTTTTAAGTCCCTCTAACATTAGAATCCCTCTTGTATTAGCTATGACATTATCTAGATTGATGAAGATAATACGGTCTTGTATGTCAAATTCTTCAATAACATTTTAAATTCTCTCAACAATATTGCCAGCATTATGTGAGCAATCAATAAGTTTAAAGCTAATACTTCTTTTTTGCATGTTCCATTGAGAGTCTAAATAATATGCTACTATACTCAAATAATCTTGATTCGCCCTCCCACTCTAAATATTAGATGTTAATGCAATTAAAAAATTTAATGAACCCATGTCGGCTTTTAATGCAATATGCATTTTTTGATGGTATGCAATCATATCACTCCTAGTAGTAGTTGTAGAAACTTTTTTAAAAGTGAGAACAATATGCATGTTGAATATGAGCTTCATAGTGTGGGTTCTCACCCAAGGTTAAGAGGTAAATCCATAGCAAAAATGAAGCAACATAAAGATTCCCTAGTGTGACGACCTTTCTACGTGGCCTTCAACTTAAACATACTTAACATATTCTTAGACTTAAATTACTTAAAATAGCAGAATAATTTTTTTAAAATAAATACTTAAAATATAAGAAGGAATAATTTCATAAATCGAAATAGTAATTTCTTAAAATGAAATATTAATTCTCTTAACATTTTTTCTTAATTTCAACTAAAATAAAACCTTCTAAAAATATCTTTAAAATTGAATGACGTTTGAACTCTTGTTTCAAATACTCTTTAAAAGCCTTTCTAAAACTAGCCAATTCAATCGAACCATCTAATATGACTTTAAAACTGGAATTCATGGGAAATCTTAAATTCAAGTACTTCTTGTCACGCCCCCACACAGGGGTTAGTGACATGGAGGCTTATTTAGAAATTAAACCTGATTAAGAGGGTGATTAAACCGTTAACATTTCAAAATTTAATTTTAAATCCAAAATACTCAGGTATTTCCAAACAAGCCCCGCTATTTTAACGAAATCGAGTTTTAAGAAAAAATGAGGTAGACTTTACAAAATACAGTTACTGTTAAGATCAACATGTAAAGTCAGCCTCCGGCGTCCACAAGGTTACAATTTGTGCATACATAATTAAATACAGAAAAGGAAATGACTCACATCAACCATAGTCTATAAAGTTTGAGGTTTTACAATCCATAGTTAATACATGCCTTAATGAGTTTGAGTAAGATGGAAAATGCATCACCGCTTCCTTATTTCTAGAACTGAATTCCTCACCTATTCTGCGCTACTTCTAGCGCACCTGGGTGGGGTTAAATACATTTTAAAACATAGGAAAAATAAGCGAATGACCCAGTAGGATAATATTTATAAATCAAAATAACTAAGTAAATAAAGAAAATGAGATAATCAGGCCCGAAATAATCAATAGGAACCACACAACCTCTTTCTGAAAGGTAAATAAATTAAAATTCCAAATTATAGGCAACCAATAAGTAAATTAAGTAATTACATTACTTACGACCAAAGTAAGGCTTTAACCCCACCGTAGTGGTCCGTTTGGGTTTCAGGTTCTGTCTCCAAGGATACAATCTTGGTATCCTATTGTTACACCACGGCCGAGGGATCGACCGTTCCTTTGGGTGATAAGCGCTGAGGCCTCCTTGTTGAGGACTGGGAGCTGACGCCGAGGGAAACAGTGTGTCCAGAGTGCCCTTTAGACATTGAGAGGTCACGTACGCTGATATGTGTTGAGGGCCTAGCCCAATTGGTGAGGCCCCGACGTCGAGAGATCAGCCCGGTCAAATCCGCTGTCAGTCCCAGGGAAGATACATTGTATCACCTACTACCATTGTTGGAGTCAGGAAATCAGGCATTGGGTAAAGAGTGGTTAGCCTGACCAGGAAGCAATAATTAGGGAAATCCAGCTTCTAAATCTCCAAATTAAGGGATAGAGGATGATTTTCTCGGGAAGTGCAGGGGGTTTCTCACATGTACAAGGCCTATAAATAAAGCCATAAAAAATCATTAAGTTTTTTACACTCTCACTTCGAGATTACTACAGAACTTGTAATCTACAAATATATTAGTGCATGCACAAGTGGATGTAGGCAAAGAATTGTAGCCGAACCACTATAAAATCTTGTCTCATTTACTTATTCAACATCATTAACCCCTAATTAATACGTGAGAGATTAATGCGAGTGTTCTCAGAGAGTTAATATCTTGTTCCACCATCAATACCTATCTAGGCCATCAACAGGCTTACCAGTTTGCATGGTATCTTATCTTAAGAAAATGTTCATTAAAACCTTGAAATCAGTCTATTATGAGATCAATAGCTAAAATCAAGCTATTGTCTTGAAAGTACTTTTCTTTATCAACATATCCTTATCTTTTGAAATGATTATTTGGCCAAAACACTTTAAAATAGGCTAACAGGATATGGAAAGAATATCCTACCTCTCGGATATCAAATATGTAGCTAACTTCTCATCACCCTAACCTCCATTTTCCTTAAAGCTTTAATACTTGACCTTCTCCACTAGCTTTATCACAAAAGTAATGTCTTAGGATATATTTCTCATTCCTAAAATGAATTAAGCTCAATCATGTTTAATTATTTCCTATTAGTGTCTCTTGACTCAAATCCAAGTTTCACAAATGATTTTTATAATTCAGTTTGGGGGTTCTTTAAAAATTGAAACCAATTCATTGGTTTCGTTTCCTATTTAATTTCAGTTTAAAAACAAGTTTTCAAAGAAATTTCAGTAGCATGCCAACATAAATAGGAAAAATTTCAAACCTGCAATTCAAGTTCAATTTTAAATAAATTCTCCAGAAGTCATCAAAACCAATTTCCAATCAATTCAACAAGTCCACAAACTAAAAACCCCCAAATTTAATTCCATGCTGACCATAATTGTTCAAATCCAAATCCTAACTCAAAATTATTCAAATCTAACCAAAATTTCAAATTCTCAAATCAATAACTCAAATTCAAATATGGATTTTCAAGAAATCTTTACCTGAAAGTGATTGAAACTTGTTTCTCTCCATTTCTCTCATTTTTGTTTTTGTTTTGTTTTGTTTTGTTTTTTTTTTCCTGTGGGTCTCGGTCAAACAGCCGAGAGAGAGAGAGAGAGAGAGAGAGAGAGAGAGAGAGAGAGAGATGGCTGGAGAGAGAAACAAATGGCAGGAGAGAGGGCCCGGAGAAGAAGTGGCCGACAGTGGAAGAAAAAGGGAGAGAAAGAGAGAGAAAGACGGCTGCCGTGGGAGAAACCAGAGGAGAGAGAGAGAAAAGAAAAACAAAGAAAGAAAGAAAGAGAGAGAGAGAGAGAGAGAGAGAGAGAGAGAGGTCTGTGGGCTGCACAGGAAGGAAAGAAGAAAAGGGAAAAGAAGAAAAGGAAAAAAAAAAGAAAAAGGAAAAAGAAAAGAAAAGAAGAAAAAAAAGGAAAATGGAAAATTGGAAAAAAGGAAAATACATTAAAATTTAAGTGTATTTTCAAAAACTTTTGGGGTGAAATCATAAATACTGAAAATAATTTAAGGTTCCTTGATTAATTGTGAAAATCAAATTAGGCACACTAGAGGCCAGGAATTTTGCTCCATAGAGATAACATCTCCATATTTTGAGAGTAAAAACCACAACAGCTAATTCCAAATCGTGAGTTGAATAATTCTGCTCGTGAGGGTTTAGTTGATGAGATACATAGGTTACAACACATCATCCTTGCATCAGAACACACCCAAGTCCTCATCTTGATGTGTCAAAATATACCTCGTATGGTTCCTCAGTATTTGGTATAGTTAGAACTGATGCGTTCATCAATCTAGTCTTCAGTTTATGGAAAGTGTGCTCGCAGTCAACATCCCATTCAAACTTGACTTCTTTCTTGGTTAGCCAGGTAATTAGAGTAGCAATGCTTGAGAAGTTCTTTACAAATCACCGATAATACCCCGCAAGTCCTAGAAAGCTTCTAATTTTAGCTACATTCTTCGGTCGTTCCCATTGCAGCACCGTTTCAATCTTCAATGGATCCAATAAGATTCCTTGTCCATATATGACATGTCCAAGGTACCTAACTTTCGTTAAACAGAAGTCACACTTCTTCTTCCTTGTGTAAAGCTGATGTTCATGAAGAGTCTGGAGAATGATCCTTAAGTATTGTTCGTGGTCTTCTTGGGTCTTTGAATAAATTAGGACATCATCAATGGAAACTATCATGAATCGATCTAGATAAGGCCAAAAGAATCAATTTATCAGGTCCATGAAGGCTGCCGGAGCATTCGTTAACCCAAAAGGCATAACCAGAAACTCAAAATGCCCATACCGGGTTCTGAAAGGAGTTTTTGAAATGTCTTCCTCCCTGACCTTGAGTTGATGGTATTCAGATCTCAAATCAGTCTTAGAGTAATACTACAATCTACCCAACTGATTGAACAACTCATCGATCCTAGGCAATGGGTACTTGTTTTTGATGGTCACTCTATTCAACTGTCGATAGTCGATACACAGACGGAGAGATCCATCATGCTTCTTTGCAAATAAAATAGGTGCACCCTATGGGGAGGTACTGTTTCTAATGTATCCTTTCTTTGTTAACTCACTGAGTTACTTTCTCAACTCTTTCATCTCGGTCGACGCCATTCGGTAAGGAGCGATGGAGATAGGTACCGTTCCTAGAAGTAAATCGATGCAGAATTCTATTTCTCGGTTGGCCGACAAACCAGGCAATTCTTTAGGATATACGTCCAGGAATTCATCCACTATTAGGATTTTAGTATTTTCACCAGTAACATCAGATTCACCCTCCAAAGCTAAAAGGAATGAGAAATAGGCTAGGTTGCATCGTCCCCCAATGCTGTGTTTCAATAGTTGTTCCTCTATAATTGGGTTAGCACCTCCCTGATAGGTTAGTATCATGCCGGAACTGGTAGTCAAGGTAACCCTCATATGGTGGCAATCAACAACCACCTCGTATCTTGATAACCAATCAATTCCAAGCACTACGTCAAACAAATTCATGGGAACGATAATCAAGTCTGCCTTTAATTTCTCACCCCCGATTGTGATCACACACGATTTACATATGCTAGTCACCTCCACACTCCCCAATGGAGAGTTTATGAACATTGGAGTCTCTAAGTCCTCGGGTATCAAATCCAAAATTTTCACAAAAGAAGTGGAAATAAGCGAGTGTGTAGCACCAGTATCAAATAAGACTCATGCAATTGAGTGTGAGATGAGTATCATACCCTCAACAACTGGATTTCTGGCATGAGCTCCAAAACTTCCTCCTGCCATGGTGTAGGCTTGTCCTTGTACCTTTCCTTTCCCTCTATCATTGTTATTAGGCATCTGATTCCCTGGCCTATACTGTTGGATCTGAGGATATTACACTATTCCCAATGTCTGAGGTCAGAATTGTGAATAGCTCGGTGGTCGGTAACCGGTGCAGGAAGGAATTACATTTGTGGTGGAGCTGGCAACTATGGTTGGAATGGTGGCACAAACTGCTAAGGTCGAGCCTGCCTGTAAGTGTTGTCCCTTTGAGGCTGTTGGGAGTGCAATTGATTCTTGCTGGGGTAGTTCCTCCTTAAGTGCTCGGGTTGTCCACAGTTATGATAGGTGTACCTGTAGGGTCCACTTCCTCCGCTTCCTGAGGAACCACTACTCCCACTTGTCGTTTCCCCACTAGTTTGCCCTTGATTGCAGTTCCCTCTTTGATTCCCCTGAGGTCCTCCTGAAGCTTTATTCATAGCTTCTCTAGTTTTGAGATAGGCCAATTTATCTTGCTCAAAAGATATCACTGAAGCCAGCAAGTCTCGGTAGATATGAATTCTAACAGCTACCAACAATTTCTAGACATTGCTTTTGAGACCCTTTTCAAGTTTGAGACAATTCATGCGCTCAGATTTGACCAAGGTTTGTGCAAATCGAGATAGGTCATTGAACTTAGCCTTGTACTCCTTCACGGTCATATCTCCTTGTTCTAACCCTATAAATTCCACGCTTTCTCATTGCGGTAGCTTTGAGGAAAGTACCGTTCCTTGAGAAGTTCTTTGAACAGTTCCCATGTCATGGTGCTCACATAATGCAGTCTCCTAGTTTGCTTTCACCAAGTGCTTGCTTTCCTTTCAAACTTGTAGGCTGCAAACTCTGCCCAGTACTCTTTGGGTACTCCCATTGTGTTCAAGTGCTAGGTGATGACTCAAACCAATACTCTGCTTGTTGTGGTCCCCCTTCACTATTGAATGTAGGGATTAACTCACATCTAAACTCATAAAAATATCCCTGCTTCCTGTCGCCAACTGGGCGGTCATTATTGGCTCGAGTAGCCATTCCCTGAAATGCTGCATACATCGCCTCCATAATTCCCTCATTCGGTACGACCGGTGGATTTAGCAGCTCTATGACATGGCGACATTCTCTTAATTGAAAAGAAAACTAGACTATTTAGTGGTTTTCTGATGTCATTAATGTATTCACAAATCCCCAAAGATTTTAAAAACCATTGCTCTGATACTAAGCTATCACGCCCCCACACAGGGGTTAGTGACGTGGAGGCTTGTTTAGAAATTAAACCTGATTAAGAGGGTGATTAAACCGTTAACATTACAATCCATAGTTAATACATGCGTTAATGAGTCTGAGTAAGAAGGAAAATGCTTCGCTGCTTCTTTTCTTCTAGAACTGAAGTCCTCACCAATAATGCGCTACTTTTAGCATCGCCTGGGTGGGGTTAAATACATTTTAAAACATAAGAAAAATGAGCAAAATGCCCAGTAGGATAAGATTTATAAAACTGAATAAATAAGTAAATAAATAAAATGAGATAATCATGCCTGAAATAATCAATCGGAACCAAACAACCTCTTTCTAAAAGGTAAATAAACTAAAATTAAAAATTACAGGCAACCAGCAAGTAATTTAAGTAATTAAATTACCTACAACCAAAGCAGGCCTTAACACTTTAAAATAGGCCATCAGCGGGCTTACCAGTTCGCAAGGTATCTTATCTAAAGAAAATGTTCATTAAAAGCTTGAAATCTATCCATTATGAGATCAATAGCTAAAATCAAGCTATTGTCTTGAAAGTACTTTTCTTTATCAACATATCCTTATCTTTTGAAAATATTATTTGGCCAAAACACTTTAAAACAGGCTAACAAGGATATGAGAAGAGTATCCTACCTCTCAGATATCAAACCTATAGCTAACTTCCTGTCACCCTAACCTCCGCTTTCCTTAAAGCTTTAATACTTGACCTTGTCCACTAGCTTTATCAGAAAAGTAATGTCTTAGGTTATATTTCTCATTCCTAAAATGAATTAAGCTCAATCATGTTTAATTGTTTCCTATTAGTGTGCCTTGACTCAAATCCAAGTTTCATAAATGATTTTTATAATTCAGTTTGGGGTTGTTTAAAAATTGAAATCCAATTCATGGGTTTGGTTTCCTATTTCATTTCAGTTTAAAAATAAGTTTTTAAAGAAATTTCGGCAACATGCCGGCATAAATAGGAAAAATGCCAAACTTGCAATTCAAGTTCAATTTCAAAATAAATTCTCTAGAAATCATCAAAACTAGTTTCTACTCAATTCAACAAGTCGAATAACTGAAAACCCCCAAATTTAATTCCATTCTAACAACAATTGTTCAAATCCAAATCCTAACTCAAAACTATTCAAATCTAACAAAACTTCAAATTCTCAAATCAATAACTCAAATTCAAGTGTGGGTTTTCAAGAAATGTTTACATCAAAGTGATTGACACTTGTTTCTCTCCATTTCTCTTGTTTTTATTTTTGTTTTGTTTTTCTTTTCTATGGATCTCGGCCAAACAGCCGTGTGAGAGAGAGAGAGAGAAATGGCCGGAGAGAGAAACGGCCAGCGGGAGAGAGTGCCCGGGGAAGAAGTGGCCGGCGGTGGAAGAAAAAGGGAGAGAAAGAGAGAGAGGGATGGCTGCCGTGAGAGAAACCAGAGGAGGGAGAGAGAAAGGAAAAAGAAAGAAAGAAAGAGAGAGAGAGAGAGAGAGAGAGAGAGGTATGTGGGCTGCATGGGAGGGAAAGAAGAAAAGGGAAAAGAAGAAAAGAAAAAAAAGGAAAAAGGAAAAAGAAAAGAAAAGAAGAGAAAAAAAGGAAAATGGAAAAATGGAAAAAAAGGAAAATACATTAAAATTTAAGTGTATTTTTAAAAACTTTTGGGGTGAAATCATAAATACTGAAAATAATTTAAAGTTCCTTGATTAATTGTGAAAATTAAATTAGACACACTAATAACTCACAATTTAGAGTAATTAAGCATGTTTAATTCTGAAGGGTGTACACTTCTTAAAGTCTTTCCAAAATCAGTCATTTAAATCGTCATATTTAGAAATTCGTATACTTGTTGCACGGACTATTAAAACATTTTAAAAATTAAATACTCAAGACTAGGGTTGTTAGCTACAATCTCGGTTCTCTTTAACATACATACATACATATACTTTATAAACTTACATGCTTGAAATCTTTGAATCATATATATATACATGATTTTATTTAATCTTACTGCAGAAGATTTAAGCTTGAGCGGTATCCATTCCCATCTCCATCATTCGTCCGCTGCTCATCACTGCCCTTCTAGAATTACTGACAGGTTTCTCACCTATATCATGAACATATCTGAATGAGCTTTCACTCAGCAAGTAGGAAATCATTCTCGCAAAACATAACTTTAAAAACATTTAATAAAATATGCATGAGTCAATTATGCTTCATTATGTACTTATCTTAAGAATATATCTTATATGTTCATTTGTATGAGACCAAATGTTCATACCGGGTGCGCACAATCTCAGGTAGAGGGAGTTTGCAACGTCCCTAACTACACCGTGACCATATTTTCATTTCCTCATTTTTTTCCTCAACATAAGCCCCCCAATCTCAGGAGGTTGGTATGACACTCTTCACTTAACGTTTCACTTGTCTTATTGTGTGTATGTAGTATGACATATTACTACACAACAACACATTCTTAAACATAATCATGGTATGCAAATATAAATCATACTGCATGACCTTTCACATATATATAATATGACAAATCAAGAACAAAGCATTTCTCAGACATAACATATCATGACATAACATGCATTTTCATAATTCATTAAACATATAAAAAAAACATTTTTATTTGACAACCATAGTTTTCACACTGTAGGTAAGATTCCTACTTATCTGGCTTTCAGTTAAAGCAGAATTCTCTACTCACTCAGATCTTCTATCCTCTACTGTTAAGTTCTATAAAGGAACACCTAGTCAGAGGGTGTAAGATAACTTGTCTTATGTTATCAAATTTTCGCATAATCATAAAGGATTTAATCCTTTCTTATAACATATTTCCTTTGCTAAGGATCATAAAAATAATAATTCTTATTACAACTAATTAATTTAAATCCTCATAATCATGCTTTTCCTTAATTGCCATTACTTATACAATCTGGGGTTGATAATTAATCAAATGAATAATTAATTAATTATCTGTGCTAAGATTGATAATTAATTAACTATTTTAGACAAGAATTGATAATTAATCAATTTAATAATTAATTAATTATCTTCACCATTACTCAATTAAATCACATATTCATATATTGAGTTCAAGATAAATCTTCACTTTCATATGCTTGTTGAGCTTAGCATAGAATTACAACCTCTTGAGTGTAGAAGCATTGGATAGCTTGTTCTGTATTTCAACGAAGTAGTTTGATTCGCCTTGATCCGCTTGCGCTCTTTCTGGTAGACGTTTCAGTGGAATGGAGTTAGTTTGAATGGAGGTCACCATTGCATTCAACACGTTGAAATGAGTCAGGATATGGTCTTCTTTCTTTTTTCTGAGCTTCAACAACTCAGTTTGATTTTGCCTCAAATTGCGTGCGCTCGTTCTAGTTGACTTTTTACCGGAGTGGAATTTACTTGATCAGACATCCCCATTGTGTTCACCACATCGAAATAAGCTAGGATATAATCTTGGATCATCGATCAAGGTTTGGGAAACTGATAAATGATGTATCACCGTATTTCGGCCAGTAACGGCGGCGACGGCTCCTTGAGCTGAATTTAATGCAAAACTTGGATCCTACTGCCTATTTTTGAACCTTCTAAATCCAATGGTGAGGTTAATTTCACCAAATTCCATATCTAACCTAGCAGATCAGGCTCCACGAAGTTAGAAAAATTTGACCACTCGAATCTTGCATTTCCAACCATGAACCACAAAATTGACTTGGGGGTTTTGTTGGACATGATCTTCTGAGTATTTTGACATGAAAAATACATCAATCCAATGATTAAATCATCTGAACCAACCCTTACCTCCTCAGACGACGACGATAACTCTGTTTTCTGGCCAAACAGCGATGGCAGAGGCTGAAACTGGTCAGAATTGACTAGTCTTTGAGTTCTGAACCTAGTCATGAGGGTGGTGTCTAATATAACTAGCTGATGATACAAAATGAAGGTGGTAGTGAGCGGATTTTTTGGTGGCTTCAACAATGATGTTTCGGTCAGTGATGAATTGCAAAAATGGGCAGGTTTTCTACATCTATTCAATCCAAATCCATAGGAACTGGAATCACCTTGATCGGATATCGGATCGTGAAGATATTATAACAGGAAGTAACATGTATTTTTAGAACTTCCACCGGTGATTGCAGCTTCGTTAAGAGGAGTTGGCGACTACATGACACCATTTTAAGCTTAGCTCGACGACAGTTTTCCATTCGTGTGGGAAGTGTCAATAACCGACACCAGAGTAGTGATTGACGGTGGGTTGCCATGGATGGAGAAGGAAGAGAGAGAGAATAAACATGTGAGAGAGGAGTAGAGAGAGTGTGAATGTGAGAGTAATGAGAGAGAGAAAGTATTTCCATATTTACACTACTTAAGGAATCAAATCAATTTCAAATTTGTCCCTTCATCTTATCCTCAAAGACTCTCTCTAAACAGATAAAATTTATACTGATTGGAGGTAATTTAGCTTAGTTGACATAAATTAATCCACTACTTACAGTTTGATGTTAATCTGCGAGTAATTTAATACCGATTTCAAATCTAAATTGGGTAAATAATCGAAATGTTTCAAATCTAACAAAATTATTTTCAGACTAAATAAAATCTTAGCTTAACTTTTATGCATTTTACCTCAGGAATGACATAATTACTAACAATGTTAATTCTCGAGCTCGAATAACATTTTTTTATCGAAAATGCTATTTGCATACCGTACTAATTTTGAAAATTCTTATAATCAAAATTCTTGAGTCTTTGATGGATTGATATTTCTTCCGCCTTAAATCATGATAAGAGTTATCAACCAAATCATTTCGATAATAAAATAGATTAACTTTAGCTTAAAATTTCACATAAATTTTCTTTATTGAATATTAATAACTTCGTAAATCCTTAAATTATAATGTATGATAGTTATTAGGAAAATCCTTAACTTAATTATTTAAATTACGTTATTTTGTTACAGGATTTTCTCAATCATTACACCTAGCAATCTGAGGATCATAAGACCAAGTACTTACGAAACCATCTGGGTTTAATTGAAGTTGAGTTTGTGTAAAGTTTGTGTAACACCCTGAAGAATTAAATGGGATTAATTAAGGTAATTGAGATTTATTAGTGTGCCTAATTTGGTTTAATAAATTAATTATTGATTAATAAATGTTTTTGACATGTAAATTTAAATAATTTCAAGGTATTTAAATATTCTCAGTAATTATATTTTAACCCAGAAGTGTGTATGGGCACATTTCTGTGTCATTTTAAATATTGGACACCTGTCTTTTCTTTTCTTTTCCTTTTTCTTCCCTTTTCCTTTCCAGTGCACTCTGTCTCTCCCCATTCTCACTCTCACTCTCGTTCCCTCACTCTCTCTCTCTCTCTCTCTCTCTCTCTCTCTCTCTCTCTCTCTCTCTCTCTCTCTCTCTCTCTCTCTCTCTCCCGTTTTTGCCTCAAACCAACCAGATTTTAAACCAAAGAAAAATATCAAGAAGTTTTCAACGTGAAGAGAAGGATTCGAGGTAAGATTTCTGAAAAACCTCTATTGAATCTCAAGTGTTTCAAATTTAAAAACTTAATTTTGGTTCAAAATGGATTTTTATGGATGTTGAGTAAAACCATGGTAGACATTGGAGATCTTGGGATCTTTGGAGTTGATTTAGTACTTAGAACCCGGATCTAGTGTTTTCCCTTTGAAATATTTAGATTCAGAATTGAATTTGCAGGTTTTTGGGCTAATTCCGTGGGTTTTTCTTGCCCTGCTATTCTTCATAGATCGACCTATGCGGTCGACCGGATTGCACTGATTCCACACCACTGGTCGACCGGTGGTGTTGCACTGCTCTGTCACCGGTTGGCCAGTGTACACGGGGTTTGACCCTGTTTTGCCTAAAAACCCTGTTTTGACCCTATTTTTTAGGCGAACTGAAATTAGCTTTATTTGGGGACCTAGAGTGTATGGATTAACATTTTTAATCCATGTTTTGGAATTAAAACCCTTGGAATGATGATTTGAAACATGAATTGATTTACGAAACTTGAAAATTGATTAGGGAACACTAATAGGAAATCAAAGGATATAATTGAGATTGAAATTACTCTAGGATTGAGAATTGGATCCTAAAGTGTGGTTTTGTATCAGTAGTAGCTGAGGACTCAGATTAAGGGGATTGAGAAAGTAAAAGCCAGAATAGTGCACCGCTAGCTAGGTTTGGTACTTGAGAGGTAGGATTTCTTACCCCTTTCTTTGCCAGCCTAATTTTAAAAGAGTTTTGGCCTTGCAAATGTTTTAAAGAAAGGGCATGTTTGTGAAAGAAAAGCCTATTTAAAACCATATCTTGATTTTAGCTATTGGACTTATAATGAATGGTTTCCTAAAGTTTAATGAATGATTTCTTAAGATGAAAGATTTGGCGAATCGGTAAACAGGCTGATGGCCTAGATAGGATGTGGAGAGTGCATCCTTAGGGGTAGGACCTGAAACCCAGCTTAGGGGTGATAGGCTCGTGCATGTGGTTGTGTAAGTAATTTATTATAATATAAATTACTTACTGATGCCTGAGAAAAAGGATGTGTGGTTCCGGCTATTGTGTTTAATTATTATTTTATTAATGTTAACCCCACCCAAGCGACTCTAGGAGAAGTTTGGAGTAGCTGAGTTGCTACCACCTGATTTAGAGAGGATTTTGTTCATCCTCCTGGTGTATAAATGTATGAATTATAAAATTTCTGTAAACTCTGATATTTGGATTTTTAGACAATGATTGATGTCTGTAATATTATTACATGTTCATGTATGTATAATACTGAAGATCTTGTGGGCATATCCTGTGGGTGTAGCTGATGACGAATATTTCTACCAACAAATCAATTACTTTTAAGCTTGAATATTTGTAAATTTTCAAGTATTTTTGTTAGTTTAATGTCTTTTGTGTGTTTTTTTATAGGAGTTATAAATAAATGTGAACTTAGGTGATTTTGCATAAAGTAAAGAAGAATATTTGCCCAACTTGTGAATCAATGGCAAGAGGAGGCAAAAGAGGATTTTAAGGTACAAAAGAGGAGGCTTGGAATGCAAAGAAGTCCAGAGAGCAAGGGAGGTGCAGGCTGGAGCGCACCAAAGTGGGCTGCAACGCACCCAAACGTGCCCATCTCCAAAAATGCTCAATGAAGTGCACCAGAGGGGCTGCAGCGCGCCCAAAACGTGCCCAGAGGCTGGACACGCATTGCAGCGTGCCCAAGGGGTATTGCAGCGCACCAAAAGGGCCCAGGAATGTGTCCTATGCGCTGCAGCGCGCCCAAGGACGCTGCAGCACGCCTCAGCCCCTGCGAGTGAAATCCCTCTTCCAAAAATGCGCGCCGCAGCGCGTTTTCACGTGGGTTGCAGCGCACGACTAAATCCCTAGCTCCGAAATGTTGTAGTATAAAAGGAAAGAGATGCCATTTTGGAAGGGAGCCCGAAAAAGTGAAGAAAACATCAAAAGGAGGCCGAAATCCTTCATCTTGGAGGTCCTTGGAAGCTCTTCAATGGATATTGGGTTTTATCTTCTTTCATCTATTTTTCCATGTTGAGCTAGACATTAAATCTAGGACTTGATGTAGTTTTATTTGAACTATGTTTTGAATATTTTATTGATTGTTAATTTAATTTAATTTTCAATTCATTTATGTTTCTCTATGCTTAATGCTTTTAATTTATTTGGCCAATGAGTTAGATGATTTTTAGATTGCGAATTTGATGCTCGGGAGAGATTGAATTCTTATCTAGATTTGAGAAGCATAGTCTAGGTTGTTGTGAGACTGGGAGGAGATCAACGCTTAGATAATCAAATTAGGATTTAGGTCGTTGTGAGACCGGGAGGTGACCAATATTCCTACTTTCTAATTCTAAAGGCGAAGCTTAATTTGTGTTTATATGTTCATTTCCAATATGGATATTATTTTGGGTATTTAAATACAATTTCTTGTGAGGCACTCGGGAGAGGTTGCGAGATGATATTAGAGCCTTGATTAATGAATTGAATGGAATTGATTAGCAATTACATAATAGGTTGAACATAGGAATAATAAAGCGAAATCAAGTCCCTAGACCATTTGTATAAATACTTTATTTTCTTTTTTTTCATATTTATTTTGTTTTATTTTCTTAATTGTCATTTTATTAGGTTGCCTGGATAAAGTTAAGTTACAATAATTCCGGTACTTAATGGCAATTCTAAACCCAATCCCTGTGGAGACGATACTCACTTACCTTATACTCAAAACTTGACACCGTATGCTTGTGGAAATTTATTATACAAAATTAATTTGCATCAGTAGCCCTAAGTGAGGTTAGAGGATCGAGTTTGAACCACTTCCTTGTAATTTATTTCTAGCTAAACAGGAGGCTTGCTTAGGAATTTTCTTAATGTTTCATTTTAATCATGCTTAACTCCTAATTGAGCCTCCACATCACCGGCCCCTGGCCGGGGGTGTGACAGTGTGGTATCAGAGCCCTTAGGTTTATAAACCACATGATTGTACATACATGTGTGACATCAGGAATCCACTAAATAGTCTAGTTTCTTTTCAATTAATGGAGATGGCGCTGCATCGTAGGTCAGTTAACAACTCAGTACCACCGAATCAATAGTTAATGGATGCCTTGTATGCTGCTCTCCAAGGCATGGCTACTCGAGCTCAGAATGAGCGACCGGCTGAGGATAGGAAGCAAAGTTACTTCTGTGAGTTTAGACGTGCACCTATCCCCAAATTTAATAGTGAGGAAGGACCCAGGAAGCGGAGTACTGGTTTGACTCCATAGTTAAACACCTAAACACTATAGGAGTGCCAGAGGAATATTGGATATAATTCATGGTGTATAAGATGGAGGGCCAAGCAAGCAACTGGTGGAAGCAAGTAAGAAGAAGGCAAGATGTTGTGGGAATGACTTGGGAACAATTTGAGGTTCTCTTTAATGAACAATAATTCCTTCAGAGCTATAGGGGTTAGAAGGCAATGGAGTTTATGACCTTGCAACAAGGCGATATGTCGATAAGGGAATACGAGGTTAAGTTTAATGACTTGTCCCACTTTGCCCCATCTCTGGTGGAGTCTGAGCATTTAAAATGCATGAAATTTGATAGAGGTCTTAAGAATTCTATAAGGAGACCCTTGGTCGTTCTAAGGATCTAAAATTTTTGAGACCTGGTGGCTGCTGCTACAAGCGTGGAGCAGGATAACTTAGCTTGTTAGCAAAGCAAGGAAGCAGCAAGTCCAGTTTCTACTTCTGGTGGACCTTCTGCTTCAGGTGGGCCATAATGGAGCGGTAGAAGAAACCATAATCAAGGGCAGGTCAGTGGAGACATGATCAGTGGTGGCAGTAGTTTATCTGGAACTGACAGGTGTGCTCCTTATAGACTTAAGTGCCATCATTATGGGCAGATTGGTCACATTAGGAGGAACTGTCCTAATCGAAATCAGTCGCCGACTCAACAGCCCCAAAGTGATGCTTCCTATAGTAAGGGAAAGCCACTGCAGTTAATGCCACCGTACCAGCTACAGCTGCCAATGCTAACGCCATACCCTCCTGTGCCAACCTATCGTCTGCTTCAATATCCACAGTTTTGACCTCAAGTGTCAGGAATTCCTATGGTCGATGAGTTGGTGGATGCTTTTTCAGATGAGTTACCCAGTTTATCACCGAATCGGGAGATTGAATTTGGGATTGATTTGATTCTGGAAACGACACCTATTTCTATTCCTCCCTACTGAATGGCACCTGCAGAAATGAGAGAACCATAGAAACAACTCAGGGAGCTAGCAGAAAAAGGGTATATAAGGAACAACACTTCCCTTTGGGGTGCACCTGTGTTGTTTGTGAAGAAGCATGACGGATCTCTCTGGTTGTGCATTGACTATCGACAATTGAATAGGGTAACTTTGAAGAATAAATACCCACTGCAGAGGATCAATGAGTTAGTCAATCAGTTAGGTGGATCACAGTATTACTCTAAGATTGACTTAAGGGAAAGATACCACCAACTTAAGATTAAGGAGGAAGACATTATAAAAACTGCCTTTAGAACTCGATAATGCCTTCTAGACTGACCAAAGCCCTAACTGCATTCATGGATCTAATGAATCGGGTCTTTCGACCTTATTTGGATCAGTTTGTGATTGTCTTCATCGATGACATTATGGTTTATTCGAAGACTTGGGAAGAACATGAGCATCATTTGTGAATTGTTCTTCAAACTCTTCGTGAACATCAACTGTATGCGAAAAAGGAGAAGTGTGACTTCTAGCTAACATAGATGAATTTCCTTGGCCATGTGATATTAGGACAAGGAATTTCTATGGACTCTTCTAAGATTGAGACTATGGTACAGTGAGAAAGGTCAAAAAATGTGGCAGAGATTCAAAGTTTCCTCAGACTAGCAGGATACTATCAGCGTTTCGTAAAGGACTTCTCGAGCATTGCTACACCGATGACTCGGTTGACTAAGAAATAAGTCAGATTCGAATGGGACGCTGAGTGTGAACATACCTTTCAGAAATTGAAGACCAGACTGACAAGTGCCCCAGTGCTGACCATACCCAATAGTGAGGAGCCATATGAGGTGTATTCTGACACCTCAGAGAGTGGAATTAGCTTTGTTTTGATGCAAGGTGGATGTGTTGTAGCCTATGCATCTCACCAACTGAGACCGCATGAAGAGAACTACCCCACCCATGACTTGGAATTAGCAGCAGTGATATTTGCTCTAAAAATATGGAGATGTTATCTCTATAGAGCAACGTTTCAGGTCTTCTCTGACCTCAAGAGTCTGAAGTACTTGTTTACTCAGAAAGATCTGAACCTTAGGCAGAGGAGATGGGTGGATTACATGGAAGATTATGACTTCACACTGCAGTACCATCCGGGAAAAGCTAATGTGGTAGTTGACGCTCTTAGTAAGAAGACTTCGAGGACTCTAGCGTCATTAACTTTAGAGATTGGAGAAGGACTAAAGTTGTAAGTGATTATGATCTTTAGTACTACGAGGATGATAACCAGGCAATGGTGTATAATCCGATCTCCACATCGGTCCTTGTGCAACAAGTTACACATAATCAGTGGTAGGATCCTCATCTTCAAGGAATTTGAATTTGAATCCAAAATGGAGAGCAACTTGAAGATTGGAGAATCCGAGAGGATGAAGCACTTTATTTTCGTAATCGCCTAGCTATTCCTAAGATGGATGAAATAAAGAAGATGATTCTGCATGAGGCCCATAAATTAAGGTACGCTATTCATTTGGGAAGCACTACGATGTACCAAGACCTGAAGAGACAATACTGGTGGAAAGGCATGAAGAAAGACGTTCATGAGTACGTCTTAGGATGTGTAACTTGTCTCTGGATTAAAGCTGAACACCAGAAGCCAGTTGAAAAGTTGCACTCTCTATTTGTTTTAGGATAGAAATAGAAGCACATCACGATGGATTTTCTGATGGGACTACCGAGAACTAAGACCAAGCACGATGCCATCTGGGTAGTGGTGGATAGGTTGACGAAATCTGTGCATTTCATACCATTTTGTGTGACATATTCTCAGAAGATTCTAGTAGAGTTGTACCTGGAGCATGTTGTGGAACTTCATGGGGTACCATTATTGATTACATCCGATCATGATACTCGCTTTAATGCAAGGTATTGGAAAAGTTTCTAGGAAGCCATGAGAACGAAATTGAATTTTAGCACAACATTTCATCCTCAGACTAATGGGCAATCTGAAAGAGTTATTTAGATTCTGGAAGATATGCTTCGTGCTTGTATTCCAGATTTTAGTAGAAACTGAAAGAAATATCTTCACCTTGCTGAGTTTGCTTATAACAACAGCTATCAGGCCAATATCAGTTTGGCACCATTCAAAGCTCTGTATGGTCAACCGTGTATATCACTTGTTTGTTGGATGGAACCAAAGAATCAGCTTACTACTGGACCGGAAGTTATCCAAGAGAACAATGAGAAGATAACTGTCCTTCGAGAACGATTGTTAACAGCTTAGATTCATCAAAAGAGCTATGCTAATAGAAGGCGTAGACCTTTGGAATTTCAAGAAGGTAACTTCATTTTGCTAAAGGTCTCCCCATGCAAAGGAGTTGTTCATTTTGGTGTAAAAGGGAAACTTGGCCAAGATACGTTGGACCATTCCCGATCGTGCAACAAGTTAGTTTCGTGGTGTATCGTCTGGCTTTACCACCTGAACTATCTCACGTCCATGATGTGTTTCATGTCTCCATGCTTCGCAAATGTCAACTTGATCTGGAAGCTGTAGTGCAATGGTATGACGTTCCAATACAGCATGATGTGACATACAAGGAGGCACTGGTTCAGATTCTTGACCAGAAGATGAAGAGTTTGCATCATCATGAGATCCCTTCAGTGAAAGGATTATGGTAGCACCATGGAGTTGAGGAAGCAACATGAGAGCTTGAGATGATGATGCAGGAGCAGTATCCGCATCTGTTTGCATTTTTAGGTAAGTCCTAATTTCGAGGATGAAATTCCTTAAGGGGGGTGGAGTTGTAACACCCTGAAGAATTAAATGGGATTAATTATGGTAATTGAGATTTATTAGTGTGCCTAATCTAGTTTAATAAATGATTCTGATGTGTAAATTTAAATAATTCCAAGGTATTTAATATTCTCAGTAATTATATTTTTAACCCAAAAGTGTGTATGGGCACATTTCTGGACTGTCATTTTCAATATTGGACACCTATCTTTTCTTTTCTTTTCATTTCCCCCCCTTTTGCTTTTCATTTCTTTCCTATCCCATGCGGGTTCTCTCTCTCCATTCTCACTCTCACTCTCGTTCCCTCACTCTTTATCTCTCTCTCTCTCTCTCTCTCTCTCTCTCTTTCTCTCTCTCCCCTTTTTGCCCCAAACCAACTGGATTTTGAACCAAAAGAAAGTTTAAAGAAGTTTTCAACATCAAGAGAAGGATTCGAGGTAATATTTCTGAAAAACCTCTCTTGAATCTCAAGTTTTTCAAATTTAAAAACTTATTTTTAGTTCAGAATGTATTTTGATGGATTTTGAGTAAAACCATGGTAGAAATTGGAGATCTTGGGTTCTTTAGACTTGATTTAGTACTTAGAACCTGGATCTAGTGGTTTTCCTTTCAAATATTTTGATTTGGAACCAAAATTACAGGTTTTTGGGTTGATTCTATGGGTTTTCCTCGCCTGGCTATTCTTCACAAGTCGAGATGTGCAGTTAACTGGACTGCACTGATTCCACCAGCCGACCTATGCGGTCGACCAAATTGCACACCACCGGTCGACCGGTGGTGTTGCACTGCTCTATCACCGATCGACCGGTGTACACAGGATTTGACCCTGTTTTGCCGGAAAAACCCTGTTTTGACCCTGATTTTGAGGAGAACCCAAATTAGCTTCATTTGGAGACCTAGAGTGAATGGATTAGCATATTTAATCCATGCTTTGGAATTAAAACCCTTGGAATGAGGATTTAAAACATGAATTGATTTACGAAACTTGAAAATTGATTAAGACACACTAATAGGAAATCAAAAGATATAATTGAGATTGAAATTGCTTTGGGAATGAGAATTGGATCCTAAAGTGTGGCTTTTTGTCAGTGCTTGCTGAGGACTCGGACTGAGGGGCTTGAGGAAGCGAAAGCCATAATAGTACACTGCTAGCTAGGTTTGGTACTTGAGAGATAGGATTTCTTACCCCTTTCTTTGGCAGCCTGATTTTAAAAGAGTTTTGGCCTTGCAAATGTTTTAAAGAAAGGGCATGTTTGCGAAAGAAAAGCATGTTTAAAACCATAGCCTGATTTTAGCTATTGGAATTATAATGAATGGTCTCATAAAGTTTAATGAATGATTTCTTAAGACAAGAGATCTTGCGAATCGATAAACCGGCTAATGGCCTAGATAGGATGTGGAGAGTGCATCCTTGGAGGCAGGACCTGAAACCCGGCCCGGGGGGTAATAGGCTTGTGCATGTGGTTGTGTAAGTAATTTATCATCGTATAAATTACTTGCTGATGCCTGAGAAAAAGGATGTGATTTTCCGGCTGTTGTGTTGGAACTGACTGCCCATATTTATTTCATTTTTTAATTATTTACTCATTTACTCATTTATTTATTTATTCGTTTATAAAGTTCTTTCAAAATATATCATACTGGGCCTTTTGCTCACGTTTTATTGTTTTATAAATGTTAACCCCTTCCAGGCGACTCTAGGAGCAGTGCAGAGTAACTGAGTTGCTACCACCTAATTAAGAGAGGATTGTGTTCATCCTCCTGGTGTATAAATGTAAGAATTGTAAAATTTTTGTAAACTCTGATATTTGGATTTCCAGACTGTGGTTGATGTCTGTAATGTTATTTACATGTTCATGTATGTACAATACTGAATATCCTGTGGATAGTTCCTGTGGGTGTAGCCCTAAGTGATGTTAGAGGATCGAGTTTGAACCTCTTCCTTGTAATTTATTTTCAGGTAAATGAGAGGCTTGTTTAGGAATTTCTCTAATATTTTATTTTAATCAAGTTTAACTCCTAATCGAGCCTCCACGTCACTGACCCCCGCCTAGGGGTGTGACAGTTTGTCCCGCTTTGATGAAGTCTAGCACATCTAGTTCCATGATCTCTTAAGTGTCGAGTTCAACGAGTTCCACTTGAAGGACTAGCAATCAAAACTTTTTTACAAAATATACATGTAGCTAATATGATTTTCTTACCTCCAACATCCATTTTCTCTTGTCCAGTGAAGAATTTTCAACATTCTGCCGCCTGCATTTTTGAGAATTGTGCATTGATATTTTGTGGAATGTCGCCAACTTACTCGCTTGCCTCCATTTGTTGAATTGTTGCTTCTTCAATGTTTTGGTCATCAATTCCAAAGTAGTTATCACCATCAAGACCATACCTATACATATTTAGGTCTATTTTTTTTCTACATAGATAATAAAAACAATAAACATATTAATATGTTAATTATAAAAAATGAATAATCATTATAGATTAGATATTAAAACTTTTTTACAATCAAAACTTTTTTACAAAATATACATGTAGCTAATCTGATTTTCTTACCTCCAACATCCATTTTCTCTTGTCCAGTGAATAATTTTCAACATTCTGCCGCCTGCATTTCTGAGAATTGTGCATTGATATTTTATGGAATGTCGCCAACTTACTCGCTTGCCTCCATTTGTTGAATTGTTGCTTCTTCAATGTTTTGGTCATCAATTCCAAAGTAGTTATCACCTTCAAGACCATACCTATACATATTTAGGTCTATTTTTTTTTTCTACATAGATAATAAAAACAATAAACATATTAATATGTTAATTATAAAAAATGAATAATCATTATAGATTAGATATTAAAAAATAATGTTTATAATTCTAAAATTTAATCATACTTTGATTACTTGATATGAAAGTGAGACTTAAAAATTAAAATAGAGACTAGAGAATCACGAAGATTTTTTTTTTCTAACAAGAATTAATACAAAACTAAACTGTATTAAAGATACTAATATGCTAAAACTATATATATATATATATATATATAATATATATTTTATTATGCACTATGTACAGCACAATTCCACGTAAATCCGTTCGAGTTTGTCAAAGTGCCCAGAAAAGCCTATAGTATAGCTGTATCGTCCCATATTATTACTATTTTTAAATTTTTATACATATATAATTATATAATAAAATATTATTATTTCAATTATATATATATATATATATATATATATAAATCCTTAAACATACACGGGCCAGGCTAATCCCAACCTATTTGGGCTAAGCCTGGGCTGGGCCTCCTTTTGGGCCTTGACTTGGGCCACCCAAGCCCGGCCAATATAGACAAGGGCCGAGCCCAGGCAACACAGTACAAGGCTTGGGCTAAGCCTGGGCCGGGCCGCCTATTGCGCCTTGACTTGGGCCACCCAAGCCTGGCTTATATAGACCAAGGCCGAGCCGAGGCAACACAGTACAAGGCTCAGGCCGACCCGTTTAACCCATCATAAAGTTTCAACTCTAAGGAAAATGCAGTAAATAAAATATTTTTGAAACTAAATTGAGTAAATAATAAATTTTAAAACTATTTGAAATAAACAATAATTTATTAGTAAATAAATTATTTATAATTATTAAAAATATTTTTCTCACATAAATTTTTCTTTACAACTGGTAAAAAAATTTTTCATGTAAATAAAAATTTTGTAAAATATATTACCAATTATAAATGAATCATTTACATGATAAATAATTTATTTACTACGTAAATTATTATTTACTTCAAATAAATTTAAAATATATTATTTATTAAATTTAATTAATTTTAAGAATCTTCTATTTACTACAATTTTTTATAACTGCGGACCGAACAAATTGCTTAATTGGATTGAACAAATTACTTAAATCGGTTTTACCTTTAGTACCTGTAATGGTAATAAAAAAACAAAAAGAAAAGTGTTTTTTTTGGTTCCGCATCGTAGTAAACTGCACATGATTGTAAGACTTTTTTTTCAGCTGTGTGTAGCAGCGGGGCCTACTGTTGTCTTCTCTCTCTGAAAGCGGAGCCGCATAGTAGGGTTCTAGAAACAATAAGGGAAATAGTAAGAAATATGTCAATATGAAAAGTTTAAAAAGTTATAGAAATTAATAGGTCAGAATTTGTCAAGTTATGATTCATAACCAGATAAGTTATGGATAAACTGTTGAGAATAGTATCCTGAAAGCATGAGATGTAAAAGGATATTTATTATTTATTTAATAAAATAGTTTATTCATCATTTTATGTGCATATATTTATGAATATTTTATGAATATCAAATAAAATTCATTGATTATTTATGTAACCTTAAACATGGTATATAAGTGTTATATACAAGAGGATAATGTTTAAGGATAATAATCAAAAGTAACTGTTCATAATGAATTTAATTAAAGTTCAGAATCTTTAATTAAAACATTATTAATACATGTCATTCCCATTTAGAATGGAACGGTGTTATCCGCACTGTTAATATGGCGAGATATTGAATGAGTGTATTTCGCATAATGAGATTATGTGGAACATGGACGCAGACACAATATGAATTTCTAATAATTTCCGTTAAGCATAGAAATTCTAATTGAGTCTACCGATGGTCATATATAGAATGATCTTAATCCTGAGTTCTTAACAAACTCCTATTTATGGATTTATGTCTTTTGATTTACTCGGTACGGATTCCGAGACCCTGAATCCTATTCCTTGTATTTTGGAGACATAATGAAATAGGTAGCTGGGAATGTTATTATACGAGATGGAATCCATTCCTTCTTGAGAAAGAAGCAGATAAATAATTCTCTTGAGTGTTGATTCGGTACTTGGATTAGTAAGAGCGCTCTGGTTCATGAATGTGTTTTATGAATCACTATCCATTAGAGAATCAATGGTACTCAAGGATAAAGATGTAATTAGAGAGGTTAACGGATTCTACCTGACTCTAATTATGAATTATTTATGGAGGATCGATCTATATGCAATGACTATATCAAATGGACACTTCACAGTTTAGAAGTAATTAATGTCTATAATTCCGAGAGTGCAATTCCAAGTTTATAGTGGAGTAACTATTGGAATTAATAGAATTAATTAATTAATTAAAGTGTTTAATTAATTATTAATTTTATTGGAGCTCAGAATTATAGGTCCATTAGTCCCCGCGTCGTCCTTGTAATTCTACCAGACACAAAGGGCAAAATGGGAATTTTAGAATTACGGAATTCTAAAATTAAATACTCGAAGAATAATTAATTGAGAATTAATTATTATTTAAATAATGAGATTATTTAAATTTGAATTTGAACATATCTAGATTTATCCATTTAAACTTATTTGATAAGTTGTTCAATTTAGAATTCAAATTAATTTAAGTTTGACTTAAATTCGAATTTGAATCTGAATTAAAATTGGACTACTGGATAATGGATAAAATATCTTCCTTCCTTATCTTATTTAGGTGCCACACACAAAGGGATAAATCCCTAGGGTGGCCGGCCACTAAGAGATAAGGGGAAGGGATTTTTTGTTCCAAATTCAAAATTGGAGATAAGGATTTGATCCTATTTTGAAGTTTGACTTCTTCTCTTTAAATATGAGATAAATGAAAAATTGTGAGGCAATTTTTGAAATACTTTCAGCCCTAGAGAAAGAGTGTGGCCGGAATTCTCATATAGCAAAAAAGAGAGTGAAAATTTTTCTCTCCAAAAATTCCACATCGTGCATGCGTTGGTATTTGTGGAAATTCGAGTGTTTTAGAAACCGTTTTGTCTCACGTGTGCCCACACACACGTCTACGTGGAATCAAGGAATTGACGTGGAAGACTTTGGTGTTCTAAACACAAAAGCTTGGAGCTAGGACTATTCGTGGTCAAAGAAAATCAAGATATCATCCGAGTCGGCTACAAGGTATTTTTTCGGTTGATCCTTGAATCTTATAAATTAATGAGATTAATTTATTGGTGCATAAATTAATATAATCTATAGAGTATCTCAAAAGTTTTATGAAAATTTTTGTTATACACGATCCGCTATTCCGCTGCGTTTCCGCCGCCGAATTCGATTCGGCAACCAACATAAACTTGTCAAGTTATGGTTCATAACCAGACAGGTTATGGACAAAAACCGAAAATAACTTGTCAAGTTATGGTTCATAACCAGACAAGTTATGGACGAAAACAATAATTTGGCCTATTTATTAACTTATGTAAATTATTGGCCTATTAATTTTAATTCATATAAAGTCTTGACCTATTTTCCTCTTTCTCTCTTAAAATACCATGAAAAAATCCACCAATATAGCAATGTACTTAAAGCCTTACCAAATAGGAAAAATTCTCATGACAAGAGAAATAATAACATTATTATTTTTGTATTTAATATTTGAGACGTGTATTTTACACATATAATATATTATTATTTAAACAGTAAAAAAAATAGTGAATTTTACATGTCAAACAATTAATATAGATAGTGATAAAGAGTGACAAAAAGAGTGTATTGGGGCCTGGTAGATTCGGTGGTTACTGTGGGTTTCAGAAGCGTGAGTGTAATGACCGGGAAAATATTAAGTCAAAATCGGACAGTCCGGTATTTGACCGTAATTATTCCCGGAACAGAAAGTAGTAGAAATATTGATGTAATCAGGAAAGTGTTATGTAGAGACTTTATATACGGGGTAAAATCACCCGAAAAGTGTAAAGTCATAATACGAATATTTTTACAGAGAAAATTCGTAAATATCAGTTGTGAATAGTGAAATATCGGTTAAAAGTTAGAAATTTTAACAGGTATATTTTAGTTATGAAAAACTGAAATATTTGGTAAATGACCAAATGACCAGTTAGAAAAAGAGTAGAAATATTAGAAGTAAGGAAAATGGCAAAAGTTCTAGAAACAGAATTTTCCCGAGTCAGTTAAAGCGGGAAACTGCAAAAAAAATGAGTACCGCGAGGGCGTTTTGGGCAATTCTGGATCGTTTAAAATTTGAATTTCAGAAAAAGAAATTGACTATTGAGATACCCAAGAGAAGTGGGTTGAATATGAGAAATTTAACCAAGTGTGCTCGGCAGTCCAGAAAAGCAGTATAGAACCTGTATCGGGTGTGAAATTATCGGTACCGGAAAGAGATTCGTTTTGAAAAACGGAAAGTTTGGTCTCGACAAGAAAAATGTGGGGAACACAGAACCACTTAAATTAAGTGTTAAACTTAATTAGAATTAGTAGAATTAAATTATGGGAATTAAAGTTGTTTCTCTAATTTAATTTTAGAAAGTAATGTGAGATATTTTTAGAAATATTAATATAATATTCATATTACACTTAAGAAGGGCCTACGGATTACATTAGAAGCCACATTTGCTTCTTCTTCTAACTGTGGCCGAGAGAGACTAGAGAAAAGAAAGAGAAAAGAGAGAAAATCAAGGGAAAATCAAGGAATTACCCGTTTTCGCCGAAATTTCTTCCGTTCAGTCCGGTGGAAATATAACCCGAGGCATTCTAGCGGAGAATCTCAACTTTTCAAGGTAAGATTTCGGATTTTTCATGAGAAACTGCTTGCTTTTTTGTTTTTGTGAATAGTAACTCATCTCGGGAAAAATCCGTAAAACTGAAAAACGAAACCGAGGTTTTGTCGGGGACTGTGCTAGGAGTTTAATGTGCAAGTATTGAAAGGATTGAACAATTTTTTTTGGATTTACACTAAAAATCCGAAAATCCCTAGAAATGGAGGAAATGTATTTTTGTTCAATTTATGTAGCAATTTGTGTTCAGAAATGTGAATCTGGACTACAGGTACCGAAATCGGAAGTAAAACGAGTTATTGAAAACTCGGGAAATGAGGAAAATTAAGGCGAAACTCTGCCGAAATTTCCTGAAATCTAGTTAGCAAGCAATGAGTTAGGAATCTGATTCTAGAGAATGGATAACAATTTTAAACCTCGGAAACGAATAGATTAAGATTCAGAAACCGAGATACACGAATATGTGTAAATTGCCTCTTGCGCTAGAATTTGGCCTTAAGGGGAAAAAGTCCATAAATGAGTTTGAAATTAGATTTAAGAATCTAAGTATGAGGAATTGTGATTGGAATAGGGAATTGATACCTATTTCCATGAAACAGGTTTTGGCACGAGAGCCGAAGCAACGAGAAAGAACTTCCAACAAGCAGGAATCCTAGCGGATTAACGGTAAGTATAGACATATATGTTTGTCTGGACTCGAGTAAGCTGTAGTTAGACTTAGAACTATGAATTTACTTATGTTCTTAAGTCTATGTGATTACATGTGATTATACATGTTTGGAGGGCTTAATGCTCTAGATTTCAGAAGGGCAACATATGGTTACCCTTATGCATAGTTAAAAGACTGACGGGTCGTCGGCCTCCACAAGGGAGGAAAATCTCAAAGAGTAGAGATTCCGACTTGACCAGAAAGTAAGTAATGAGCCAGTAAAGTAAAAGACTGACGGGTCGTCGGCCTCCGCAAGGGAGGGAAATCTCACAGAGTAGAGATTCCGACTAGACCAGCCAGTAAAGTAAGAACAGAAAGATAGAAAGTAGTTTAAAGCATGTTTCACACGAGCATATTTGCATCATAACTCTTAATGTAATTTCTATTAGTTTATGATGTATGCATGTTTATACTTGCTGAGCGTTAGCTCATCAGTTTACTCGTGTGCAAATAACAAAGGTAAGCAGCCAGTCATATAGTGGTTTGCTTGATGGACATGCGGAGGCAAGGGTGGCAGAAATGTCATGGGTGCATGGGAGTGGTCTCCACTACGCTCGCTGAGAAAACAATTTTCCGCTTCAAATTAATGTAATATAGAATAATAGTATGTATGTTCTGTTTTAAGAAGAAGATATTACAACCATTGTCTTAGTAAAGAACAACGGACTGTAATAAGTTAAGACAAGTTTTCGGAGACTAGTTTGTTATCCAAATCCTTAAAGTAATAGCAAGATATGTTATTAGTGTAACAACATAACATATTAAGACCCCGAGGGTTAAAGTAAAGAAAAAAATTTACCCGCATACGAACGTAAATTAAAGAGACAATAGTCTAACAATGAATAATGGATTAGACTATAGCTTAGCCCATTAGTAGTAGTATAAGGAACAGCGACCGCGCCGCGAGGGCGCGGGTCGCCACAGTTGGTATCAGAGCGGCGTTCCTACTCCTGCCATGACAAGTCTCGCACCTATGCTTCTGCGCAGTCCAGGTAAATTAGTTTATGAACTAAAACTGAGAATTGCTTATTTCTTTTGGCAAGACAGAACAGGTACTAATGGATCGATCATATCCATCATCCTGATTAGCGCCCACACCACAAGAGAATACGTTGTGGGGACGGGTAAGAATGTTTCTAATGTCACGGTTCCGACAAACAGAGAGGTCGGTACCCACTCCTGCTAGATATAGCCATCCACCAGTGGATCGGGAGTTAAGGGCTCTAGAGCCCATGGCGGCCCAAGCTGCACACCGAGCAAGTAGAGTTATTTTGACTACAGGTCGAGCCGTAGCTAGGTTCTACACCTGTAATCCACCTTCCTTTGATGGGCTTTCACATCCCACTAGAATTAGGGATTGGCTGCACCGTGTCGAGTATGTGATGCGAGCCTGTGACATAGCTCGAGAGGAGTGGATTGTACTCGCAGCACGTCTGTTAGAGGGCAATGCCCTAATCTTTTGGCAAGCTTTGGATGAGGACGAAATAGCAGAGATGCAATGGGAAGACTTTTGCCACATGTTGAAGCATCAGTTTCTTCCCTAAGTCATGCCATCAGAGACGGCACCACAGCAGAGTGGCGAGACACAGAGCCAGGTGAGTGTAGCCATGACCTACACCCAAGCTCGAGAGTTTATCATACAAGCCGAGTGGGCAAGTATGAGATCGGATGAGGCCGTTGTAGCCTATATAGCTAGAGTTTTGACAGAGGTACTAGCTCCGAATCGAATTTTTAATCTAAGTGAGGAGGAGCAGTGTCAGATCCTATGGAGAGGTCTGACGGAAGAGTACCAACGTCGGCTAGTTCCACGATCGGATCAGACCCTCACACAATTTATTGTTGAGGCGAAGCATTGTGAGCACCAGCTGCTAGAGGAGAGGACACGGCCAGCGGCGGTTAGGCGAGACTTCCCGTTTTCCAATACCCGTATTAGGAGACATGACGCGGAAGCCACTACCTCTCAACAACGATCGAGACCCGAGATAGAGGCAGCGGACGAGCCTATGGCCGTTCGGCGAAGATGGACCTACGTTGGGACCGTTGGTGAGGAAGCTAGTGGTAACCCTCAGTCAGATCCCGAGGAGGATTCGGAGGAAGACCCCGAGGAGGATCCGGAGGAGGATCCTGAGGATTAAGTTAGGACTTAACGTCTTATTTATTTAAATATGATGAAAGGTTATGGAAATAGTATTGAGAAACTTAGACTAATGATGTTTTATGTATGATGTGATATGTATGGAATTGGACATACATAATAGATTTGAATGAAAGGCTTAAAAACCTTTACTTTTGTGATGATTTGTATATGATGTGATATGCATGATATGGGGCATGCATAATAGGAGAACATATAGAATGTATGTTTTGCTAGTTGATATGAGAATGAATGATAGTTTAAAGTATTGCAAGTCAAGGAACTTCTAGAAGCAGTTCTTCTTGCACTGAGACAAACGATGTTGCTCTTTAAGTGATATAGACACAGCAACATCGTTCGTACACGTCAAGAGAGAACACAAGCAGAACATAATCCTCCAGCACTAGACCTAGCTGAAGAAGTAGCAGGTCTGAGGGGGCAAATAGCAGCCCAGGCTGAGGAAAGCAGACAGTTATGAGAATTGCTTACCCAGTTGATACAGGGTCAGCAGGTTGGAGGAGCACCCCCTCCGCAGGCGGTTCCAGCACAAGCCGCCCAACCTGAGCGTCCCGCAGAGAGGGTTGAACCCTAAGAGCCAGTAAAAGGTGAGATGGGGTACCGAGAAATGGTCCCAAGGGAACCATTGTATGTGAGGTTTAAGAGAATGGCACCGCCAGAGTCCGATGGATCAACAGATCCACTCGAGGCTGAGGAATGGTTAGCATCCATTCAGACAGTGTTTGAGTTTATGGAACTCACCGACAGGGAGAAGATTCAGTGCGCCGCTTTTGTATTAAAGAAAGATGCCCGCTATTGGTGGGAATCAGTGTGCGCCAGAAGGAATGTGAGACAGATGTTGTGGGATGAATTCCTATGGAAATTTAACCGTAAGTATTACAACTTAGAAGCCCTGAAGACTCAACAGAATGAGTTCAACAATTTTAAGCAGGGCGACCAGATAGTTGTAGAAGCATGCCGACAATTTGATCAGTTGGCACGACTATGTCCTCAGTTGTTTCCAACAGAGGAAGAGAAGGTTAGGAGGATGATTAATATGCTCCGAGGAGATATAGCCACCGTTGTGGAAAGTGGGGAGTATCCACCAACCACGGTAGCCGATCTAGTGAATCGGCCAATACGTGCGGAGCATAACATTGCCAAATCTAGAGAGGATAGGGCAAGCCTTTAAGACAGCACTACCATCAAGTGATGTGTTGTTGTCTAGTCACTGGTTACGTCACGTACCAGTAGAGATAGCAGGAAGAGAACTAAGTGCGGACCTAGTTGTTCTGAACTTAGTAGATTATGATGTGATCCTAGGAAGGGATTTTCTAGGAAAGTATAATGCTACAATAGACTGTAGAAAGAAAAGGGTAGTTTTTCAGCCAGAAGGAGAACAGGTGTTTGAGTACATGGGTTCCACATCAGGGACACCCATACGTGTTATTAGTTCCCTAGAAGCCCAACGATGGATGTCTAACGGATGCATTGGATATTTGGCGTATGTGGTGGACAGGAACCAAGAGGGGAAACGTTAACCAGAAGACGTTCCCATAGTCAAGGAGTTCCTAGACGTTTTTCCAAAGGAACTACCCGGACTTCCTCCAGATCGGGAAATAGCTTTTGAGATAGAGCTTCTCCCCGGCACCGCACCAATATCCAAAGCACCGTACAGGATGGCTCCAGCGGAACGGAAAGAGTTGCGGGTTCAACTCCAAGAGATGTTAGACAAAGGCTTCATCAGACCGAGTTTCTCGCCATGGGGAGCTCCTGTCCTCTTTGTCAAAAAGAAGGAGGGCACGCTTCGGATGTGCATAGATTATAGAGAGCTCAACAAAGTCACCATCAAGAACAAGTACCCGTTGCCACGAATCGATGACTTGTTCGACCAGTTGAAGGGAGCTACCACGTTTTCGAAGATAGACCTTCGATTGGGGTATCATCAGCTCCAGATTAGAGAAGAAGACATTTCCAGAACGGCATTCAGAACTCGGTATGGACACTACGAATTCTTAGTGATGCCGTTTGGACTTACAAATGCCCCAGCGGCGTTTATGGACCTTATGAACAGAGTCTTCAGAGAGTATTTAGATAAGTTTGTTATTGTTTTTATCGATGACATCCTTATTTACTCACGAGATCCACAGGAGCACGCAGAACATTTGAGGATCGCACTACACACGTTGAAGAAACATCAGCTATATGTGAAGTTTTCTAAGTACGAGTTCTGGTTAGATAAAGTCCACTTCCTCGGACATGTAGTATCTAAGGAAGGAATCACCGTGGATCCAGCAAAGGTTGAAGCGGTTGAGAAGTGGCCAGTTCTAAAGAGTGTTACGGAAATTCGAAGTTTCCTAGGATTGGCAGGGTATTACAGAAGGTTTGTGGAGGGATTTGCTCGTCTTGCAGCTCCTCTCACTGCCTTAACCAGAAAAGATAGAAGGTATGAATGGATAGATGGATGTGAACAGAGTTTTAGAGAGATCAAAAGAAGATTAATTAGTGCTCCAGTACTCACGATCCCAGAAGAGGGAGAAAAATTTGACATCTACAGTGATGCCTCAAAGACAGGACTAGGAGCCGTGTTGATGCAAAATGGCAAGGTCATTGCTTACGCATCCCGGCAACTGAAGGATCACGAGCGTAATTACCCAACGCATGATCTTGAGTTAGCCACAGTAGTTTTTGCACTCAAGTTATGGCGGCATTACCTATATGGGGTTCAATGCCAAATTTATACGGACCATCAGAGCCTAAAGTACTTCTTCACGCAGAAGGAGCTTAGTATGAGACAAAGACGATGGCTTGAACTTGTGAAGGACTACGATTATGAAATCCTTTACCATCCATGTAAAGCCAATTGAGTAGCAGACGCTTTGAGTAGAAACCCAGCACTACGGACTCCAGTGGAGACCGAATTGTTGCCCAAGCAGCTTCAACAAGAGATTAATCTCCTAGACCTCGAATTAATCTCTGGTAAGTTAGCTTTTTTGAGGCTGCAGCCTGTGCTACAGGACGAGATACGAGAAGCTCAGAAAGGTGACCCAATTATGGATGGATACAGGAAGGAGATAGTAGATAATGCAAGGTCGAATTTCAGCCTTTCAAAGGACGGAATTCTCCTATAACAAAGAAGAATTTGTGTACCGGATCAAGAGGGGATCAAGAAGCAGATACTCGCGGAAGCGCACAGCACGCCATATTCCGTACACCCAGGTGCCACCAAAATGTATCAAGATTTGAAACAACATTTTTGGTGGAGGCGAATGAAGAATGACATAGTTGACTATGTTAGTCGCTGCTTGACATGCCAGAAAGTCAAAGCAGAACATTAGAGACCAGCTGGAAGCTTACAGCCACTAGAGATCCCAGAATGGAAGTGGGAACACTTAGCCATGGACTTTGTGACCGGACTTCCAAGAACCAGTGAGGGATACGATGCCATTTGGGTAGTCGTGGATCGGCTAACGAAATCAGCGCATTTCATTCCGATCAAGATAACTTACTCCTTAGAGAGGTTAGCTGAATTATATGTGGCTAAGGTAGTAAAGCTACATGGAGTACCAGTTAGTATAGTGTCGGACAGAGACAGCCGATTTACCTCCAATTTTTGGAGAAGTGTTCAGGAAGCGATGGGGTCAGAATTGCGCTATAGCACAGCGTTCCATCCCCAGACAGATGGGCAGTCAGAGAGGACCATTCATACCCTAGAAGATATGCTTCGTGCATGCACAGTGGAGTTCAAGGGCACATGGAGTATGAAGTTGCCATTGATCGAATTCTCGTATAATAATAGTTACCAAGCTTCCATCGACATGGCCCCGTATGAAGCACTTTACGGAAGGAAGTGTAGATCCCCAGTTCATTGGTATGACACTCGGGAAAAGTAGCTTCACAAGACGGAATTCGTTCAAGAGGCCATTGAGACAGTGCAAAAGATCCGTAGAAGATTAGAGACGGCTCAGAGCCGGCAGAAGAGCTATGCAGATAAATGACAGAGACCCTTGGAATTTTCTGTAGGGGACTCTGTATTCGTAAAAGTCGCACCAATGAAGGGTGTGATGCGTTTTGGGAAGAAAGGTAAGCTGAGTCCACGTTACATAGGGCCTTTTGAGATCATTGAAAGAATAGGAAAGGTAGCTTACCGACTAGCTCTACCGCCAGAGTTAGCTTCAGTGCACAGTGTGTTTCATGTAGCAATGCTCCGGAAGTATATCTCGGATCCATCCCATGTGTTACAACATGAGCCTATTCAAGTTCACGAAGATTTGTCCTATGAGGAACAACCAGTCCAAATTCTAGCCAGAGAAGAAAGGAAACTCAGAAGTCGTAGTATCCCAATGGTTAAAATGCAGTGGAAAAATCACAACGTTGCAGAAGCCACTTGGGAAGTAGAAGAAGAGATCAGACAGAAGTACCCCCAGTTGTTCTGATTTTCGGGACGAAAATATCTTAAGGAGGGGTGAATGTAATGACCGGGAAAATTTTAAGTCAAATTCGGACAGTCCGGTATTTGACCGTAATTTTTCCCGGAACAGAAAGTAGTAGAAATATTGATGTAATCAGGAAAGTGATATGTAGAAACTTTATATACGGGGTAAAATCACCCAAAAAGTGTAAAGTTATAATACGAATATTTTTACAGAGAAAATTCGTAAATATCAGTTGTGAATAGTGAAATATCGGTTAAAAGTTAGAAATTTTAACAGGTATATTTTAGTTATGAAAAAATGAAATATTTGGTAAATGACCAAATGACCAGTTAGAAAAAGAGTAGAAATATTAGAAGTAAGGAAAATGGCAAAAGTTCCTGAAACAGAATTTTCCCGTGTCAGTTAAAGCGGGAAACTGCAAAAAAAATGAGTACCGCGAGGGTACGCATTTTGGACAATTCTGGATCGTTTAAAATGAGAATTTCAGAAAAAGAAATTGACTATTGAGATACCCAAGAGAAGTGGGTTGAATATGAGAAATTTGACCCAGGGTGCTCGGCAATCCAGAAAAGCAGTATAGAACCTGTACCGGGGGTGAAATTATCGGTACCGGAAAGAGACTCGTTTTGAAAAACGGAAAGTTTGGTCTCGATAAGAAAAATGTGGGGAACACAGAACCACTTAAATTAAGTGTTAAACTTAATTAGAATTAGTAGAATTAAATTATGGGAATTTAAGTTATTTCTCTAATTTAATTTTAGAAAGTAATGTGAGATATTTTTAGAAATATTAATATAATATACATATTACACTTAAAATGGCCTACGGATTACATTAGAAGCCACATTTGCTTCTTCTTCTAACTGTGGCCGAGAGAGACTAGAGAAAAGAAAGAGAAAAGAGAGAAAATCAAGGGAAAATCAAGGAATTACCCGTTTTCGCCGAAATTTCTTCCGTTCAGTCCGGTGGAAATATAACCCGAGGCATTCTAGCGGAGAATCTCAACTTTTCAAGGTAAGATTTCGGATTTTTCATGAGAAACTGCTTGCTTTTTCGTTTTTATGAATAGTAACTCATCTCGGAAAAAATCTGTAAAACTGAAAAACGAAACCGAGGTTTTGTCGGGGACTACGATAGGAGTTTAATGTGTAAGTATGGAAACGATTGAACAAATTTTTTTGGATTTGCACTAAAAATCTGAAAATCCCTAGAAATGGAGGAAATGTATTTTTGTTCAATTTATGTAGCAATTTGTGTTCAGGAATGCGAATCTGGACTACAGGTACCGAAATCGGAAGTAAAATGAGTTATTGAAAACTCGGGAAACGAGGAAAATTAAGGCGAAACTCTGCCGAAATTTCCTAAAATCTAGTTAGCAAGCAATGAGTTAGGAATCTGATTCTAGAGAATGGATAACAATTTTAAACCTCGGAAACGAATATATTAAGATTCAGAAACCGAGATACACGAATATGTGTAAATTGCCTCTTGAGCTAGAATTCGGCCTTAAGGGGAAAAAGTCCATGAATGAGTTTGAAATTAGATTTAAGAATCTAAGTATGAGGAATATTGATTGGAATAGGGAATTGATACCTATTTCCATGAAACAGGTTTTGGCACGAGAGCCGAAGCAACGAGAAAGAACTTCCAACAAGCAGGAATCCTAGCGGATTAACGGTAAGTATAGACATATATGTTTGTCTGGACTCGAGTAAGCTGTAGTTAGACTTAGAACTATGAATTTACTTATGTTCTTAAGTCTATGTGATTACATGTGATTATACATGTTTGGAGGGCTTAATGCTCTAGATTTCAGAAGGGCGACATATGGTTACCCTTATGCATAGTTAACAGACTGACGGGTCGTCGGCCTCCGCAAGGGAGGAAAATCTCAAAGAGTAGAGATTCCGACTTGACCAGACAGTAAGTAATGAGCCAGTAAAGTAAAAGACTGACGGGTCGTCGGCCTCCGCAAGGGAGGGAAATCTCACAGAGTAGCGATTCCGACTAGACCAGCCAGTAAAGTAAGAACAGAAAGATAGAAAGTAGTTTAAAGCATGTTTCACACGAGCATATTTGCATCATAACTCTTAATGTAATTTCTAATAGTTTATGATGTATGCATGTTTATACTTGCTGAGCGTTAGCTCATCAGTTTACTCGTGTGCAGGTAACAAAGGTAAGCAGCCAGTCATATAGTGGTTTGCCTGATGGACATGCAGAGGCAAGGGTGGCGGAAATGTCATGGGTACACGGGAGTGGTTTCTACTACGCTCGCTTAGAAATTAAATTCCGCTGCAAAGTAATGTAATATAGAATACTAGTATGTATGTTCAGTTCTAAGGAGAAGATATTACAACCATTGTCTTAGTAAAGAACAACGGACTGTAATAAATTATGACAAGTTTTCGGAAACTAGTTTGATATCCGAATCTTTAAAGTAATAGCAAGATATGTTATTAGTGTAACAACATAACATGTTAAGAACCCGATGGTTAAAGTAAAGAAAAAAAAAAATTTACCCGCACATGAACGTAAATTAAATAGACAATAGTCTAACAACGAATAATGGATTAGACTATAACTTAGCCTAATAGTAGTAGTATAAGGAACGGCGACCGCGCCGCGAGGGCGCGGGACGCCACAGTGAGAGTAGTGGATCTTGTATAACAAAAATTTTCATAAAACTTTTGAAATACTTTATAGATTATATTAATTTATGCATGAATAAATTAATCGTATTAATTTATTTACCAAGAACCGGATTAGGAATTATACCTACCAACTGATTAGGATGATAATTTGAGTTCTTTGACCACGAACGTTCATTGTTCAAAGAACACCAAAGCTTGTTTAGAAAACTCGAGCCTTCCTCGTCATTTCCTTGAATCCACGAATATGTGTTTGTGGGCACACCTGAAACAAAACAGGTTAATAAAAACACTCAAGAATTTTCACGAAGACCAACGCATGCACAACGTGAAATTTTGTTTTTTGGAGAAAATTTTTTCCTCTCACAACACTTGTGAAAACCGGCCACTATAGAAAAAAAATGGGAGCGAAAATTGTGTCCCGAAATTTTCTACATTCTCCTTATTACTAGATTAGTAGTTGAACTTCTAGAAGGAGTATTGCATTTATTTCCAAGATAAAGCTTATCTATTTTCTCCCACTTTAAATTTTGATTTGAAACAAAATTTCCTTTCCTTTTCTTAGATATGGCTGGCCACCACTAAGGGATAAACTCCCTGTGGTAGGCGCCAACAGTGTAAGAAAATAGGACAAGATTATGCATTTATCTTACAGTCTAATTTTGACTCAAATTCAAAATCTAATTTAACTCAAACTTAAATTAATTTTAATTCTAAATTGAACAACTTATCAAATAAGTTAAATGGATAATTCCAGATGTGTTCACACAATGTGTTCACACTGTGCCTTGCGTTCACACTATGTGAACACCTTCACATAAGTGATCCAAAATTCAAATTTAAATTTAAATAATCATATAATTTAAATAATCATATTACTTAAATAATAATTAATTCTGAATTAATTAATCTTGAGTGTTTAATTTTAGAATTCCATAATTTTAAAATTCTAATTTTGCCCTTAGTGTCTCGTAGAATTACAAGGACAATGGGGGAACTCATGGACCTATAATTTTGAGCTCCAATAAAATTAATAATTAATTGATTAATCTTATTAATTCCAATTGTTACTCCACTATAAATTCAGAATTGTACTCTCGTAATTATAAATATAAATTAGTTCTAAACCGTGAAGTGTCCATGTGATGTAGTCACTACATATAGATCAATCCATCATAAATAATTTAAAGTTAACCTCTCTAATTACATCTTTATCCTTGAGTAGTATTGATTCTCTAATGGATAGTGATTTATAAAATAAATTCATGAATCAGAGCTCCTAATGGTCCAAGTACCGAATCAACTCTATATATGATCATCAGTAGACTCAATTAGAATTTCTATACTTAATGAGAATTATTAGAAATTGATATTGTATATGTGTCCTTGTTCAACATAATCTCATTATACGTAATACACTCATTCAATATCTCACCATATTAATAATGTGGATAACACCGTTCCATTCTAAATGGGAATGACATGTATTAATAATGTTTTAATTAAAGATTCTAAACTTTAATTAAATTTATTATGAATACCGGTTTGATTATTATTCTTAAATATTATCCTCTTGCATATAATACTTACATACAACGTTTAAGGTCACATAAATAATCATGAAATTTTCATTGATATTCATAAAATATTCATACCTATATGCACATAAAATAATGAGTAAACTCTTTTTTTAAATAAATAATAAATATCTTACTACATCTCATGCTTCTATGACACCATTCCCAATAATCCCCCACTTGTCCTAAAGCAGGGGGAATATGTCTCTAATCCTAAAACTTTCTAAGTATCGATGACTAATCTATGCCTAGAATAACTTCTAGATCAGTTAAGAACTTTTGGAGTAAGGTTGCTTTCTTTTGCTACTTCACAAGTTGCAACACATTAACTCTTAATGATAGAATTAGCAATCACACTTTCCAATAACCTTTCGTATCATGACTCCTTCACCTAGCGTGAAAACAAATTTGGATGTTGACTCTCAAAATCTATGCATGACTCTTAGTCAAAGTCTGTATATCCAGCTAAAAGACAACACTTTCACTGACTGAACTATCTTATAGTTTCTTAGTTTCCTCATACACTTACATTCCCATTTAGAATGGAACGGAATTATCCACACTGTTAATATGACGAGATATTGGATGAGTGTATTACGCATAATGAGATTATGTAGAACAAGGACACAGACACAATATGAATTTTTCATAATTTCTATTAAGTGTAGAAGTTTTAATTGAGTCTACGAATGGTCATATATAGAATGATCATAATCTTAAGTTCTTTCCGGACTCCTATTTATGGATTTGTGTCTTTTTATTTACTTAGTATGGATTTTGAGATCCTGAATCCTATTCATTCTCTTTTGGAGACATGATGAAGTAGGTAGCTGGGAATGTTATTATACGAGATGGAATCCATTCCTTCTTGGGAAAGAAGTAGATAAATAATTCTCTTGAGGGTTGATTCGGTACTTGGACTAGTAGGAGCTCCGATTCATAAATGTGTTTTATAAATCACTGTCCATTAGCGAATCAATGGTACTCAACGATAAATATGTAATTAGAGTGATTAACGGATTGCATCTTGCTGTCTCGAATAAGGCTACCCAAGAGGGGGTGAATTGGGTTTTGAATATTTTTCTAGAGTTTATATGATTATTCAAAGATTAAAACTAAATATAGACAATTTATCTAACAAGGTACTTTTATCAAACACTTGGTGTATAGAAAATTATGTAAGTTAATGTAATACCACAATCACTTGATGTACACAAGATGAACCAATCTAATATCAAATTTAAAGTGCGGAAATTAAAGAGATAGAGTTAGAGAGATGCAAACGAGATTTATAGTGGTTCGACAAATAAATTTGCCTACATCCATTGTTGCCGAGATATTCCGCCTCTCGACCTCTTCCACTATTCGATCGACTTTCCGGCACGATCACTCCTCTTACAAGAAGGCGAATCTTTCTACCCGAGGCTTCGCCTAACCTCTTACACAATGCCGATTTTCCATGGAGATCGACCAACCAAGTAACTCAATACCAAAGTAATGATTAAGAGTAGTGAAGCACTTAGTTATACACTCCTAACAAAGGTTTTACACTATTGAAATCACTAGGAGATGATGAACTCACACTATCACAAGATAATTCAAGGTAGGCTCAATTATGTGTGAGAGAGTTAAGAATTTAGAGAAGATGATGATTATGGAGACACAATGGAGAACTCTCTTTTTGATTTTTGGAGCTTTGAATTCGTTCTCTGTTTTTCAGCAAAAAATCAACTATTGAGAAAAATGACTTTTCTCTATTTAAACTCACTTTCCAACGGCCTTATTTATGACCGTTCACCCAATACCGGTCGACCGGAGCAGTTGACCTGTTGATTCAAATTTGAAATCTCGCTGTTCAGCAGTCTTAGTGACTGGCTGTTGAACAAAACCGGTCGACCGAAGCGGTTGACCGGTTGAGGCAGCACCGGTCGACCGGTGCATTTGGTCTTCTCTGTCACCGGATGACATAGGTCGACCGGTTGACGTTTAATTCACCTCAAACCTTCACAAAGTTATACTTTTAGACCAAATGTCATTATGCACTTAGTTTAGTCTCATTTTAAAAGAGTGATGTGAGTGTGTGCATGAGCCTAAACAAGAATTAATCAAGATAGTATGAAATCAAAATCAAATACAAGACTAAAGAGATATAAAAACCTATTAATACTTGTCTTGCTTGATTTTGTTTGCTTGCTCTTGATCTTTGATTTTTCAACACTTCAAGCTTTGAGTTCCTTCTTCAATTTGCATTTCTCAACCTTGAATGTATGCATTGTATTCCACACTATGCTCAACACTTCAAGCTTTGAGTTCCTTCTTCAATTTGCATTTCTCAACCTTGAATGTATGCATTGTATTCCATACTATGCTTCTTGAGTTGATTTATAATATCAATTTTGCTAACAACACAACTCAAAGTAGAATCATTAGTAACATAATACATTGTGTTTGTTATCATCAAAACATGAGATATATTCAACCTTAGGCCAACACATCTAGCTCTAATTATGAATTATTTATGGAAGATTGATCTATATGCAGTGACTACATCACATGACACTTCACGGTTTAGAAGTAATTTGTATCTATAATTACGAGAGTGCAATTCTAAGTTTATAGTGGAGTAATTATTGACATTAATAAGATTAATTAATTAATTAAAGTGTGTAATTAATTATTAATTTTATTGGAGCTTGAAATTAAAGGTCCATGAGTCTCAATTAAAGTGTCTACAAGATGAGAATTTTAAAATTATATAATTCTAAAATAAAACACTCGAGAATAATTAATTGAGAATTAATTATAATTTAAATAATGTGATTATTTAAATTTAAATTTTGGATCACTTATGTGAATGCGATCACATAGTGTGAACAAAAGACACAGTGTGAACACATAATGTGAACACATAGTGTCAACACATCTAGAGTTATCCATTTAACTTATTTGATAAGTTGCTCAATTTAGAATTCAAATTAATTTAAGTTTGACTTAAATTAGAATTTGAATCTGAGTCAAAATTAGACTGTAGGATAAAGAATGATTTTCTCTTCCTTCCCTTTCTGATATGGTGCCTACCACAAGGATAAGGATCCCATTATGGTCGGCCATTAGTGGATAAAGGAAAGGAAAATTTGTTCCAAATTCAAATGAGAGATAATTGATAAGCTTCATTTTAGAGATAAAGATTAGACTTCTTCTAGTAGTCTAACTACTATTCTATAAATAAGGAGATAGTAGAAAATTATAAAACAATTTTTGGAAACAATTTTTGGACACAATTTTTGAAAAGATAATTTTTGACACAATTTTTTGCTCTTATTTTTCTATAGTGGCCAAAATTCACGAGAGTTGTGAAAGGAAAAATTTTCTCCAAAAATTCCACGTCGTGCTTGCGTTAGTGTTCGGGGAAATTCTTGAGTGTTTTTGTTAACCTGTTTTATTTCAGGTGCGCCCACACGCACGTTTTCGTAGATTCAAGGAATTGACACGGAAGGATCGGGTTTTCTAAACAAAGCACTGGAGTGAGGATTGTTCAACATCAAAGAACTGAACTTACGCTACAAGAAAAAGGGCTTTTCGTAGCGGTTAGTTATAGCGCTTTTCAAAAAACGTTACTGCTTTAGTCTATAATAGCATTTATAAAGAGTTATAATATATATATATATACATATATATTAAAATTTGTTGACATTTTGACTGATTTGTTTTATATATATTTAAAAATATATCAATGTACAAATTACAATTACATTGGGTGGGGATTGGAAATAAATTTTCCAATTTTCCCGTTCGCTCCCTCCCCCCATTTTTTTTTGCTCTAAAATGCGCGCAAGATACGAGAGAACCTGGGAAAGGAAAAAAAAAAAAAAGAAACCCCCAAATGCCCATATGGATTCATTCTCCCACACTCGAAGAGTCATTTGGCTGGCCAAGAGGGAAGCAACCTCATTCTCCCATACGGCCGGTATTTCCCCAAAATTCCCTAAGTTTCCCTAAGTTTCCTCAGGATTGACTCTCCTAGATTTTGAAATTGAAGGCCGGTAGTGTAAGGTTCCCTCAAATTTCCAACTTTCCCCCAAATGGCCTAATTTTCTAGTCCATCTCATGGGAAGAAATCCTCACGGCCGAGAAGAATCTCACGGGAAGAAATCCTCTCTCTGTCTGTGCATCAATCGATTCCCCCAAGGAGGTTCGAATCTCTTTCTCTCTCTCTCTCTCTCTCTCTCTCTCTCTCTCTGTTCTCTAGGTTTACCCAGAGAGAAATCCTCTCTCTCTCTGCATTTTTGGTTTCAACGGTGTAGTGCTCTTGAATTTGAAGGATGGTAGTTTTCCTAACCAGCCGGACTGACCTCATTAAAGAGAAACAATTTTTGTGGTTGGAGGAGATTTGGGCTACTGGTTAGGAAATGTGCTAAGAAAAGACTGATTTTTATTGATGAGAAAAGACAGATTTTTGTTGTGCTTTGAAATTCCTTAGTTGTAGAAGGAAACCCACAATCTATAGGTCTTAAAATTTTTATTTTTGATTTATTTGTAATTGACAGCTTTGTTTTTGACAATTTTTTGTTATTGACAGATTTGGATAGAAGAATACCTACATTCGTGGTGTTCTCAAAGACACGAAGGTATGTTCTTTGTGACCCTCTTAATGATTTGGATTATTATGGTCTTTTCTGGTTTAGCCATAGAACATAGAGCCTTTTGAATTTCACAAGTCTTGTTCCATTATTTGTTTACCAATGTTCTATAGAGAAATGAGATATTCTTTGGTATGGTGATGGTGATGAAAAAGATATATGTATTAAGTGTGTTATCTTTTTTTGTTTGCTCTGTTATTATAATGATGTTAGACTAAATTTTATTTCTTAGTCTGAAATACGATAATTTATTTAGCATTTAATTATGAAGTTGATTGATGATGTTAGGATGCTTGATAAAGATTGGGTGCGTGATAACAGGTGAGCAAGATTGGAATTTAGTTTTGTTGTTTGTGTTTGTCATTGCAGTTATAGAAATCTTAGTGTTGACCTTTTTATTTATAGACTTACTGCGGAGTATATGCAAAGCGCTCAGAAATTTGTAAAAACAGTTGAAGATAATTTTGGTTATCCGGAGAAGCTGTTGTGCCCTTGCAAAGAATATCGAAACTTAAGTCATCAACATGGTAACATTGTTTATGAACACTTGGTAATCAATGGTATGGATCCAACATACACTACTTGGTTTCATTATGGGGAAGAAGTAAACACAAATGAAGAGTTTGCCATATACTAAAGATTGTTTATTTGTAATTGCTTATGTTCATTGTATTATTGGCAGAGTGTGAGTACTAATTTACCTAAAATTACCAACAAGTGTAAGCTATTAGACTGGATTGGAATTGGAGAAGTTGTTGCCGAAGGGCGTTTGATGCCAAGTGACCCGAAAGACCTCGTTCACCATGTACCTCTTGGACCGAATGCAGTGAGAGTGTGGGCGGATGTAGCAAAACACCCGGACGCTTTCTTGTGGAGGCCAATGAGTGAGATGAGTACCATTGAAGAAGCAATTTTAAGTAATGTGGCATGGCCTGGTGATAAAATTTTAAAGGGGTATGTGAAATCTCTACTAGTTGCAAATTTATTTTAATCAAAAACATTATATGATTGTGATAGTAAGTTTTTTTTCTCTTCGGGTTTAAATGTAGGCAATGAAGACTCATGCTTTATCCAACTATCTACATACCAATACATGTAAGCCATGCTCTCTATTTTACAAGTTTGACATACAATTTTTATCTAGTGCATCATTGAAGTCATGTTTCGTCTAACTCATTAGCTACAAAATATCCAATGCCTATTTGGTGCATAAGGATAAATGCGTTTTTGGTGTATGTTGTTGAATTTGGCATTTGAAAAAAGATGCTACAATGGAAAGTTAATGCCATATGGTGTCTTCTACTCTACCTTGGCCGTAGGCCAGCCCCCCCACGGGCCCAGGCCCCCCTCCAGCCCAGGCGCCCCCTATCCCGGGCGCCCCTAGCCCAGGCGCCTCCAGCCCAGGCGCACCTGGCCTAGGCGCCTCCAGCCCAGGCGCCCCCTAGCCCAGGCGCCCCTCCAGCCCGGGCGCCCCCGGCCTAGGCGCCTCCAGCCCAGGCGCCCCCTAGCCCAGGCGCCCCTCCAGCCCGGGCGCCCCTAGCCCAGGCGCCTCCAGCCCAGGCGCCCCCAGCCCAGGCGCCCCCGGCCAGGCGCCTCCAGCCCAGGCGCCCCCGGCCCAGGCCCCCTTCCAGCCCAGTCCCTAGCCCAGGCCCCGCCCCCAACCCATGCCCCTCTCCAGCCCAGGCCCCGCCCCTAGGCCAGGCCCCCACCAGCCCAGGCCCCCCATTACTTGGTAGTACTAAAATGAACATTGTTGAAAATTGTTGCATGCCTTTCTACAATTGAATGAATTCCAGTGCGGGCAGTCGTGCATATTTGTGAAGGTTATATTGTCATTAAATTCGATGATCATACTTGGTCTCATGTTCCTAAAGAGATCAGGTACAAAGAAGGATTAAATTAGCAATTATATAGCTCCCATTTTCGTTCCAACTAAGAGTGGCTCATGTTGTCAAGCATAAATCTTGTGGGCCATATGCCTGAACTATTTGAGTTATGTTTGGCAAGTACTATTTGTATGTATGTTGTGTTTCTGGAAATTATAAGATTCTTATAACTCTATGGTTGCTTCAGTTTTTGTGCATCATTGTCTTACTTCGTATTGCAATGGTTTCATGTTTGCAATTTCAAAAAACTAGACGAGAGAAGCTCAAGAAGCAGTTTGCAAGGTATGCTCATAGTGTAGATTTTACCCGTTTTTTGTTTTTTTTTTTTTTTTTCCTTTTTGCAGTTTCTGGTCACAGTCCTTGCTTTATTTATAGGTTAAATGGTGGAAGTTTTAGTTGAGTTTGATTATTGTTTTGATAGTGGATCATTTTCTTACAAGTTAAACAATGGAGATGAATTTTTTGTTGAAGCATTTTGTCAAGATGGAAGGATTCACTTCACCATTGCACTTAGACGTTTTGGAGATGACTTCTCTGTTTTCTTTACTTGTTTTGAATGTTAAGGTTTTGGACACTGTATGAATTATGTTGTAAACTTAATTTTATTGACAGCTTGGTAGATACTGATAACAATTGATATGTTGAATGTTTTTATGTTTTAATTTGAATGTTCCTATTTAGATATATCACATATCTTGGAATTACTATTTATTTGAATGAATTCAAAAGGATATCAATAATAATTTTAAAAAGTTACAACAGTATGAACATAACAAGGAAAAAAAGTTATTAATCTGTATCGTAGCTATGCTAAAGAGCTGTAAGAGGATGAAAATAACTTTTCTTACACGCTATAATAGTTCAATTCTATAGCGCTTTTTATAACTCTCCTGAAACGCTATGTTTTCTTAGGACCTATAATAGCGCCCACTATCTAGTGCTCTAAAAAGCGCTATTGATAGTGATTAATAGCATTTTTTGTCAGCTACAAAAGGCCTTTTGTGGTGTAGTGTTATCATCCTAATCGGTCTCTAGGTATAATTCCTAATTCAATTCTTGATAAATAAATTAATGAGATTAATTTATGCATGCATAAATTAATATAATCTATAGAGTATCTAAAAGGTTTTATGAAAATTTTTTTTATACACGATCTGCTTCCCCACACTTTCGCATCCGAATTCAATTTGGAAACCAACAGTTGGTATCAGAGCGGTCTATAGACGATATTAATTAATGCTCCGATTATTTGATAATCAAAATTAAGATATTAAATATGTGATATTTGATTATGTATGTATGTGATCGATAGATACTTGCATTTATCGATGTTTATATTCAATTCATGCTGATGAATGTATGGATGATGGATTTGGTCATTAATTATATGGTTCCATGGATTGCATTTAATTCGTTTAATTAAATTATTTGTAATTTTTATTCGGGATTAGAATTATTCTAATTCTAGGGTTTGGGTAGATTAAGGTTTTGATTTTGAGTCACAAAGAAGCCCAAAAGATCAAGACCAGCCATTGCCAGAAACAACCCTAGATCTACCCAGAGAAGTGCCCAGACACCAGTCCGTGTGCGCGCGCCTAGCGCGCGGGTGCCCAGGCACTCAGCCATCCCACACGCGCGCACCCAGACTTGTGGCTAGCACTACCAGACGTGGCCAATAGGCCCCAAACGGGCCCGAGGCTTTTTAAAACCCTCGTAATGCGTGCTGATGAACCCGGAAGAGTTCATATTCTGAAGAAGGTGAAATCCGACCTGAAGACGAAGAATGAAGCCAAGGAATGAAGAATTCAAGAATCGAACACACGTTAATGTAACGGAAGAAAATAATTATTTTAATTATTTATTTCTTCAATTTGGTTGTAATTATATTTTTCATGGCACCCGGTCAAATTCCATCTCAATAACCGATTGCATATATTTATGTTTTATGTTGATAATTATATATTATATGTTTATGCATATAACATGTCATATAGATATAGTGTGCGTACTCATATATTTTATAACATGTCATGCATACATGCACATTTATTATTATTTATTTTATTTATTTAAATGAGTTTTAAAAGGATAAAATAAAAAAGGCCCATGCATTAAAATAAACTTAATATGATTAAATTGATTTAAGTTACAAAATTGATTTACAAAATAATATTACATGTGAAATTGAATTTAGGAGTTAAATTTTAGAATTTCACATATCTGAAAAATAAATTCTTTATTTATCAGGATTTGAAAACCATGAGATGTTTTTCAAATAAAATAAATATTTGCAAAAAAATGAGTGGAAGAGGGTTGTATGACAATATGACCCATTGGTCTCCACCGTTAGTGCAACACTGTGAGACCCAGAGAGGGGCTTTGCGGCGACATTGATTAGCCCTCCCAAAGGAGAGTGTTCTTGCTTGAACAATAACAGGGTTGGCTTCCTAGAGATAGGATTTCAGGATGTATTTCTGAATTGACTATCCAAAGGTAGCAATCCAGAGTTAAGTCCGTGGGATCTGAATCGGTGGGTTACACTCATGAAGATATAATCAAAGTTTGTTGGTTATATTTTGACCAAAATAACTGTTGTTAATAAATATGAAAATATGAGATATTTTGAGTATATTTACTAACTGAGAGGAGTCTCGGTTGAATTTACAAATAATTTGACTACCCAAAGGTACATTTTATTTGTGGTAAATTAGATTATTGTTGGCACCTAAAATTAAAACATGATTTATGTATTTTTCATGTGCATCATGCATCATATTTAATTGTGTCTAAAAATTACATGTTTTGATATTCATGCACATAAATTGTTGGGAATGGTGTCCTAAAAGCATAAGATGTAATAGGATATTTATTATTTATTTAATAAAAGAGTTTATTCATCAATTTTATATGTATATATTTGTGAATATTTTATGAATATCAATGAAAATTCCATGATTATTTATGTAACCTTAAACATTGTATATAAGTGTTATATACGAGAGGATAATGTTTAAGGATAATAATCAAAAAGCAATGTTCATAATGAATTTAATTAAAGTTCAGAATCTTTAATTAAAACATTATTAATACATGTCATTCCCATTTAGAATGGAACGGTGTTATCCGCACTGCTAATATGGTGAGATATTGAATGAGTGTATTTCACATAATGAGATTATGTGGAACAAGGACACATACACAATACGAATTTCTAATAATTTCCGTTAAGTATAGAAATTCTAATTGAGTCTACTGATGATCATATATAGAATGATCTTAATCCTGAGTTCTTAATAGACTCTTATTTATGGATTTGTGTCTTTTGATTTACTCGGTACGGATTCTGAGATCCTGAATCCTATTCCTTGTATTTTGGAGACATGATGAAATAGGTAGCTGGGAATGTTATTATACGAGATGGAATCCATTCCTTCTTAAAAAAGAAGTAGACAAATAATTCTCTTGAGGGTTGATTTGGTACTTGGAGCAGTAGGAGCTCCAATTCATGAATGTGTTTTATGAATCACTGTCCATTAAAGAATCAATGGTACTTAAGGATAACGAAGTAATTAGAGAGGTTAACGGATTTTACCTTGCTCTAATTATGAATTATTTATGGATCTATATGCAATGACTATATCAAATGGACACTTCACAGTTTAGAAGTAATTTATATCTATAATTTCGAGAGTGCAATGCCAAGTTTATAGTGGAATAACTCTTGGAATTAAGAGAATTAATTAATTAATTAAAGTGTTTAATTGATTATTAATTTTATTGGAGCTCGGGATTATAGGTCTATTAGTCCCCTCGTCGTCCTAGTAATTCTGCTAGACACAAAGGGCAAAATGGGAATTTTAGAATTACGGAATTCTAAAATTAAACACTCGAAAATAATTAATTGAGAATTAATTATTATTTAAATAATGTGATTATTTAAATTTTGAATTTGAACACATCTAGAATTATCCATTTAAACTTATTTGATAAGTTGTTCAATTTAGAATTCAAATTAATTTAAGTTTGACTTAAATTGGAATTTGAATTTGAGTCAAAATTGGACTATAGGATAAAGGATGATTTTTCTCTTCCTTCCCTATCTGATATTGGCGCCTACACAGGGATATAATCCCCCTAAGGTGGCCGGCCATAATAGAAAGGATAAGAGGAGATTTTGTTCCAAATTCAAATAGGAGATAATTAACAAGCTTTATCTTAGAGATAGAGATTTGATTCCTTTTTGAAGTTTGACTTCTACTCTTTAAATATGATAATGATAGAAAATTGTGAATACAATTTTTTAGCCCTAATTGTTAAGGCTGGCCGAAATTCTCAAGTAGAGAGGAAGGAAAAAAATTTTCTCCAAAAATTCCACATCGTGCATCCGTTGGTGTTTGTGGAAATTCGAGTGTTTATTGTAACCCGTTTTGTCTCAGGTGTGCCCACACACACATCTTCATGGATTCTAGGAATTGACGTGGAAGACAATGGTTTTCTAAACACAAAGCTTTGGAGCAAGGATTGTTCGAGGTCAAAGAACTCAAGTTATCAATCGAGTCGGCCTCCAGGTATTTTTCCTAATTGAGTTCTTAATAAATGAATTAATGAGATTAATTTATTCGTGCATAAATTAATATAATCTATAGAGTATCTCAAAGGTTTTGTGAAAATTTTTGTTATACACGATCCGCCCCCATCTCGACACGCTTCCGCGTCCGAATTCGATTCGGCAACCAACATAAATTGATTAGATGAATATTCTTATTTTCAACAATATGTCAAATCCTATAATCTCACGACATGAAACTGAAACATTGACTAGACATAAACTATGCGAAGTGGTAGAGTAACATAAACAACTTACATTCATGTGATGAATAAAAGTTTGTCCCAAATGGAGGATTGTCCTCCTATCCCTAAGAAAAACACAATAGGTAACTGTTAGCTAGGGTTGTGCATGGTAATACACAAGAAGTATGAAGGCACGGAGACAACTTATGAGATAATGCAGTCATCAGATACCATATGTGGAAATCCAATAAAAGCCTTCACTAAATACTATAAGGCCCCTTACCAAAAGATGAAAGGAAAGTTGTTTCCATCAAAATAAAGGAAAAGAATCAAGCAAATACAAATTGCTCGTTCTGAAAACATGTTAGTAAAGGGTGATTCCTATTCTTCGATAATAGATTCAAAAGTTACTACTCATGTTTGTTTTGCTTTTTAAGTCTTAGTTCTTACAAGGAAATTGTTTCCCGAAATAAAGAAAGGAACTCAAGCAAATATGATTTGCTAGTTCTGAAAACATGTTTAGTAAAGGGTGATTCTAATTCATGGATAGTAGATTCAAGAGTTACTACTCATGTTTATTTTCTTTATTAAGTCTTAGCTCTTACAAGGAAATTGTTTCCCGAAACAAAGAAAGGAACTCAAGCAAATATGATTTACTAGTTCTAAAACATGTATAGTAAAAAGGGTGATTCCTTATCCTGAATAGTAGATTCGGGTATAACTAATCATGTTTTGTTTATTAAGTCTTAGCCCTTAAATGGAAATTGTTTCCTGGATAGTTCTTATTGTTGGTTGCCGAATCGAATTCGGCGGCGGAAACGCAGCGGAATAGCGGATCGTGTATAACAAAAATTTTCATAAAACTTTTGAGATACTCTATAGATTATATTAATTTATACACCAATAAATTAATCTCATTACTTTATAAGATTCAAGGATCAACCGAAAAAATACCTTGTAGCCGACTCGGATGATATCTTGATTTTCTTTGACCACGAACAGTCCTAGCTCCAAGCTTTATGTTTAGAATACCAAAGTCTTCCACGTCAATTCTTTGATTCCACGTAGATGTGTGTGTGGGCACACGTGAGACAAAATGGTTTCTTAAACACTCGAATTTCCACAAACACCAACACATGCACGATGTGGAATTTTTGGAGAAAAATATTTTTTTCACTCTTTTCCCAATATGAGAATTTCGGCCACACTAGGAAACTAGGGCTGAAAAGTGTTTCAAAAATTGTTTCACAATTTTCTATCTATCTCATATTTAAAGAGTAGAAGTCAAACTTCAAAATAGGATCAACTCCTTATCTCCAATTTTGAATTTGGAACAAAAAATCCCTTCCCCTTATCCTTTAGGTGGCCGGCCACACACTAGGGTTTTATCCCTGTGTGTGGCGCCTAAATAAGATAGGAAGGAAGATATTTTATCCATTATCCAGTAGTCTAATTTTAATTCAGATTCAAATTCGAATTCAAGTCAAACTTAAATTAATTTGAATTCTAAATTGAACAACTTATCAAATAAGTTTAAATGGATAAATCTAGATATGTTCAAATTCAAATTTAAATAATCTCATTATCCAGTAGTCCAATTTAAATAATCTCATTATTTAAATAATAATTAATTCTCAATTAATTATTCTTCGAGTATTTAATTTTAGAATTCCATAATTCTAAAATTCCCATTTTGCCCTTTGTGTCTGGTAGAATTACAAGGACGACGCGGGGACTAATGGACCTATAATTCTGAGCTCCAATAAAATTAATAATTAATTAAACACTTTAATTAATTAATTAATTCTATTAATTCCAATAGTTACTCCACTATAAACTTGGAATTGCACTCTCGGAATTATAGACATTAATTACTTCTAAACTGTGAAGTGTCCATTTGATATAGTCATTGCATATAGATCGATCCTCCATAAATAATTCATAATTAGAGTCAGGTAGAATCCGTTAACCTCTCTAATTACATCTTTATCCTTGAGTACCATTGATTCTCTAATGGATAGTGATTCATAAAACACATTCATGAACCAGAGCGCTCTTACTAATCCAAGTACCGAATCAACACTCAAGAGAATTATTTATCTGCTTCTCTCTCAAGAAGGAATGGATTCCATCTCGTATAATAACATTCCCAGCTACCTATTTCATTATGTCTCCAAAATACAAGGAATAGGATTCAGGGTCTCGGAATCCGTACCGAGTAAATCAAAAGACATAAATCCATAAATAGGAGTTTGTTAAGAACTCAGGATTAAGATCATTCTATATATGACCATCGGTAGACTCAATTAGAATTTCTATGCTTAACGAAATTATTAGAAATTCATATTGTGTCTGCGTCCATGTTCCACATAATCTCATTATGCGAAATACACTCATTCAATATCTCGCCATATTAACAGTGCGGATAACACCGTTCCATTCTAAATGGGAATGACATGTATTAATAATGTTTTAATTAAAGATTCCGAACTTTAATTAAATTCATTATGAACAGTTACTTTTGATTATTATCCTTAAACATTATCCTCTTGTATATAACACTTATATACCATGTTTAAGGTTACATAAATAATCAAGGAATTTTATTTGATATTCATAAAATATTCATAAATATATGCACATAAAATGATGAATAAACTATTTTATTAAATAAATAATAAATATCCTTTTACATCTCATGCTTTCAAGACACTATTCCCAACAATCTCCCACTTGTCCTAAAGCAGGTGTGTCATGTCTCTAATCCCAAATCCATCTAAGTGCCGATCAAATACATTCAATGGCAATGTCTTGGTGAACGGGTCAGCAAGGTTGTCCTCTGATGCGATCTTCAGAACCACTACATCGCCTCTATCCACAATGTCTCTGATCAGGTGATATTTGCCGAATCGAATTCGGCGGCGGAAACGCAGCGGAAAGCGGATCGTGTATAACAAAAATTTTCATAAAACTTTTGAGATACTCTATAGATTATATTAATTTATGCACCAATAAATTAATCTCATTAATTTATAAGATTCAAGGATCAACCGAAAAAATACCTTGTAGCCGACTCGGATGATATCTTGATTTCTTTGACCACGAACAGTCCTAGCTCCAAGCTTTTGTTTAGAACACCAAAGTCTTCCACGTCAATTCCTTGATTCCACGTAGACGTGTGTGTGGGCACACGTGAGACAAAACGGTTTCTAAACACTCGAATTTCCACAAACACCAACGCATGCACGATGTGGAATTTTTGGAGAAAAAAATTTTCACTCTCTTTTTTTGCTATATGAGAATTTCGGCCACCACTTTCTCTAGGGCTGAAAGTGTTTCAAAAATTGTCTCACAATTTTTCATTTATCTCATATTTAAAGAGAAGAAGTCAAACTTCAAAATAGGATCAAATCCTTATCTCCAATTTTGAATTTGGAACAAAAAATCCCTTCCCCTTATCCCTTAGGTGGCCGGCCACCCTAGGGTTTTATCCCTGTGTGTGGCGCCTAAATAAGATAGGGAAGGAAGATATTTTATCCTTTATCCGTAGTCCAATTTTAATCAGATTCAAATTCGAATTTAAGCAAACTTAAATTAATTGAATTCTAAATTAAACAACTTATCAAATAAGTTTAAATGGATAAATCTAGATATGTTCAAATTCAAATTTAAATAATCTCATTATTTAAATAATAATTAATTCACAATTAATTATTCTGAGATTTATTTTAGAATTCCGTAATTCTAAAATTCCCATTTTGCCCTTTGTGTCTGGTAGAATTACAAGGACGACGCGGGGACTAATGGACCTATAATTCTGAGCTCCAATAAAATTAATAATTAATTAAACACTTTAATTAATTAATTAATTCTATTAATTCCAATAGTTACTCCACTATAAACTTGGAATTGCACTCTCGGAATTATAGACATTAATTACTTCTAAACTGTGAAGTGTCCATTTGATATAGTCATTGCATATAGATCGATCCTCCATAAATAATTCATAATTAGAGTCAGGTAGAATCCGTTAACCTCTCTAATTACATCTTTATCCTTGAGTACCATTGATTCTCTAATGGATAGTGATTCATAAAACACATTCATGAACCAGAGCGCTCTTACTAATCAAGTACCGAATCAACACTCAAGAGAATTATTTATCTGCTTCTTTCTCAAGAAGGAATGGATTCCATCTCGTATAATAACATTCCCAGCTACCTATTCATTATGTCTCCAAAATACAAGGAATAGGATTCAGGGTCTCGGAATCCGTACCGAGTAAATCAAAAGACATAAATCCATAAATAGGAGTTTGTTAAGAACTCAGGATTAAGATCATTCTATATATGACCATCGGTAGACTCAATTAGAATTTCTATGCTTAACGGAAATTATTAGAAATTCAATTGTGTCTGCGTCCATGTTCCACATAATCTCATTATGCGAAATACACTCATTCAATATCTCGCCATATTAACAGTGCGGATAACACCGTTCCATTCTAAATGGAATGACATGTATTAATAATGTTTTAATTAAAGATTCCGAACTTTAATTAAATTCATTATGAACATTACTTTTGATTATTATCCTTAAACATTATCCTCTTGTATATAACACTTATATACCATGTTTAAGGTTACATAAATAATCAAGGAATTTTATTTGATATTCATAAAATATTCATAAATATATGCACATAAAATGATGAATAAACTATTTTATTAAATAAATAATAAATATCCTTTTACATCTCATGCTTTCAGGACACTATTCCCAACAATCTCCCACTTGTCCTAAAGCAGGTGTGTCATGTCTCTAATCCAAATCCATCTAAGTGCGATCAAAAACATTCAATGGCAATGTCTTGGTGAACGGGTCAGCAAGGTTGTCCTTGACGCGATCTTCAAAACCGCACATCGCCTCTATCCACAAGTCTTGATCAGGTGATATTTGCCGAATCGAATTCGGCGGCGGAAACGCAGCGGAATAGCGGA